>KL198024.1:832331-848350 GCA_000697705.1 Botryobasidium botryosum FD-172 SS1 | reverse complement strand
TGCGCTGCGCTGCGACGTTAAGTATAACAATCCCGGCAGTACATCCTATCGCTCATTGCTTGGTAAAGAAGGCTTTCCACTTAGACGCGATGTATTATAAGTAATCGCAGTGATAGCGACATGTGTGATCTACCAGTACGGACCTCTACGCTGACTAGACTGACTAGGCGGGCGCGTATAAGCGTGGTTTCCATCACTAAATGGCTGGCGCTGGTTGTGATACCCGCCAACAGCTGCCCCCCCGCCATTACTATTGCTATCGTCAAACCCCCACTGATAAAAATCGCTGCTGGGCGGCCCATCAATACGCGGCGGCTCATGATACGCCGGCCGCGAAGTACCAGGGCCAGCGAGAGTTGACATAAATGGTGTATTGAAGGTTGCTGGCATATCCGTTCCCGATGGTCGAGGGGGATTACTGTGGTTGTCGGACCATATCGACGATTGACTGAGATTGTATCGATATGGGTCAATTAACGGACGGGACGCAAGCTGCGAGGAGCTAAATGTGCGCGTATTGCGCGGTGGTTGTTCCGGTGGATATCTTGTGTGAGAGGCTGGTGTTATTCCTCGTTCTTTAGTTCAAGAAGGTTGCGATATGAGCTCAAATTATTGACGAGAAAAGTCAAGAGGCACACTCACCAGTTATCATCAAGGGAGGTTGGTAAGATTGAGCGCGCGTGACTATCTCAGATTGGTTCTGCTGCACAGCACGCGACGCGTCGCCAAAGAGATTGCGATCGGGTGCTA
This sequence comes from Botryobasidium botryosum FD-172 SS1, assembly GCA_000697705.1. Lineage (NCBI taxonomy): Eukaryota > Fungi > Basidiomycota > Agaricomycetes > Cantharellales > Botryobasidiaceae > Botryobasidium > Botryobasidium botryosum. The sequence goes on along the minus strand of KL198024.1, from coordinate 847,600 downwards.
CGCTATTATCACCGCCGCGAGGCCCACCTCCATCTAATCCAAGCAGCATATTGAGTAAGAGCCATACCCGAAAGACAATAACGCCTTACATTGCGAGGAGCCGAGTGTTTTTTTCTTGCGGTGATCGCGGGATGACCGAGCGCCGTGGGCATGCCAGAAACCAATTAATTTCAATAATAACTATTTTGCCGGGGGAAACGATCCAAATTTGTAGCGGAGTTGGAATAGTCTTCCTTCGAACTTTCTACTTACTCGAAACCCCACCAAGGACCATCCTCGCTACCTGAGCTTTGGAGTACAATATTCTACAAGAGCAGTCCTTAGTGTGTATACCATCTTGCATCCATGGAGGCTGAAGCGAAAACTCATTTCCATCTATTTACGATCTGCCACTCGTGCATCTAGTTGCGTTCATTCCTGTGATCTCAGTGCTGCTAGTGCCAGAAATTTGTTCGAGCCTCATATTGAACTCGCGCGCGATACTTCAAGTCGACCCGCCTGGAATTTGCTGGAGCTCACAATGTAAGTCTGCGATTCAGGAGGACCCAACATGAGATTTCTCACGTACTTTCGCCACCAGTACGCCCACCATGGATGAGAGTAGCATCATTTCTGAGATCGTCCCCCAGCTCATGAGGACGCTAACCGATCAAATACGCTCAGTGATGGAAATCAGCAGGTGGCAATTAACGGCATCCAACGGTGCAAACTTAGAGGTGCAGAACGACGATCGTGAGATTGAAGTCCACGAGTTCGCAATCAAAGCCATCAAGTCGTATGCCACGGAGAAGATCAGGCTCCATCAACATCATCGGAATTTGCTAGCGCCAATACACCGCCTTCCAAGCGAACTGATATCGCTGATATTCCAGTTTGCCGTGACCGACTCCTCCCCTTCACCCTTCCAAGCCGATATCTCCGCTACCAAGAGGGTACCACTCAACGTTGCCGGTGTCTCCAAGCGCTGGCGGCAAGTGGCACTCGATACACCCAGGATCTGGGCTAAAATCGACATGCGCTCCACATCACTCGTACCGCTCTTCCTCGAGCGGTCCAAGGGCGCCCCCCTGGATATTGAAACCCGCTCTGCCGATATAATGGCCCTATGTGAACCACACATTGGACGATGGAGAGCATTGAGGGCACTTATTGCCACAAAGGAGGCTCCGTCATGGCTGCTCGCTCCTGCCCCGAAGCTGGAGATACTAAATCTAGCACACGACTTCTCCCGGTCACTGACCAGATCAGAGGCCATATCCGAGCTATTCATGAACCGCACGCCTTGCCTTCGCGAGTTGAATTTGACCGGACTATTCATATTACCGACCCCCGTACTCTTTTCCCCATTGACAAAATTGAGTTTAACGAGTCTTCTGTACGACGGCCCGTTCACATGGTCGCAATTTCTCCAGGCAATTCAGTTCTCCTTGGCCTTGGAGGAACTCAGACTAAATTCAGTTCACGCGGGTGGTATTCCGGAGGCGGACGACGCGATAAAGGTTAGCTTACCTTGCCTCAAAGTCCTGGTCCTAAATCGCGTTCCCCCCCGGTTTCTGCCCTTCATCCTTGGCCGAATTATCATGCCGGCCACTTCTCGTCTCGAGGTGGAAGTTGACATTACTAGCGGAGACTGGAATTCTGTATTACCCCGTGACATCTCCCACTTGCACAACATTCAGTCGGCACGACATCTTCTTTTCGACGCCGCTCCGATTGCCACCAGGGGTGGCGATGGGTGTAGTCTGCGTGGGCAAGGACTTGGCGGAGAAACACTGTTTCTCTTTGTGGTTCATGGTGGACACGGGGGCCGCCGGGTGGTCGCTCAAAACCTCTTTTCGAACATGGGACAGGCCCTGCCAGTCCTGTTCGAGAGTATATCCATCACCTCGTACATGGAGGAAAAGTGGAGCGCCGCAAAATTTGCCAATTCCTTGAGCTCCTTTCCTTCCGTCGAGGAGCTATCACTCAATAGCTGTAACCCCAAGTTCATACGAGCGCTCACCGCTACTCCGAAGAGGCCACCGTGTCCCCGCCTTCAGAGATTAAAGCTCACCCGGTGCGCCATCGACGAATCGAGCCTGCTTTCTCTCGTGCAGGCTCGGACGAGTATGAAACCTCGAACCGGGACCAGAGTCCCATTGCAGCGGCTCGAAATCACGGATTGTTCCCAGATGAACCTCAGCCAAGAGGCGATATCGGAAATGCGAGAGTGCTTGGAAGTGCATTGGGATCGAGAGGGTGGGGCTGGACCATCTGGGGGAATGCACGATGGAGTCGAAGAAAATCAACGAGACCTTTGGATAGAGTTCGCAAACCAGTTTCGCCAGTAGGCACGACTTACTTATCCCACGTCACAAAATTGCCATACAACCACACCCTGACTTCCCTTCCAACTCCCCAACCGCTCAATGCGCAGAGCTGATGCCAGTCTTATACGCTCTTGTGTTAAAATACATGATCTTATGCAGCGAAGGATGTGCACGGTAGGGGTATAGGAATACAGTGGTAATTATAATAAATTTGTTACGGTAGGATGTTCCGGACCTTGGTGGGTCAGTATATTTTCAGATCATAGTAAAGCGTGTCTTGGGATTTCGCCTAATGAAAATCGCTCGCGTTAGCAAGAGGCCACTTTGGAGCAGTGTCCCGATGTCATCTTACCTCTCGCTCAATGTTTTGAGCGGCTTCAAGCGAGCCCAAGACAGGAGACATTGCAAAATAGTTGGTCCGTAGGCATCAGATTGTATAGGCGAGCTGACTTTTGCGAACATCATGTCTTTTGCTGGACAATAGTGAGTTAGATCATTAGTTCAATATCTTAATTTGAGGATGGGTATTTTTTTTGCACCTCCTGCAAGTGTTCCGAAAGACCAGTTGGAGTAAGATGTCAACACAAACTTGTTGACGCCAGTTTCGCGGCACTGCATGAGGATCTAAAAGGGTATGTGAGCAGCAACACGGTATGATAACCGGCAAGGTATACTCTAACCTGATACCAGAGCGCGCTTTCACCCCTCAAAAGATTCGAGGACCCATGAATGTTGGTCCACCGTCGATCCGTCAATCTTCCGCCAATAAATCGTGTCTAAAAAATACACACATTCAGTGGCATGGAAGAGCCTACACAAATTGAAAACAAGCATACGCTATTTTCCGCTGAAAATGACCACATGTCTTCAGCCGAAAGATTCCATGGTGCGACGACACATACACAGATTCGGTTCTCCCATGGACCGGCATCGTCTCCTCTAAAACTGCACTGGCGGAGCGTAAGGAAAAAAACCGGGACACCCTCCAGCTTTTTGACACAATCTAGGGAGATATCCCATCTTGCGAGACCGCCCTCTTCGATGTCGAGAACCCGAACAAGGGTCTTGAGTGCGGTGTTGTGGACCCATACGAGGACGTCTTCGTCATTTCGGACCGACTGTAGCTCGAATAACTCACTACCGCGGAGCTTTGGCATGTCGAACGTGGTAGAGTGTTTGAAATGATTCTGGAATGACGAAGGTGGAATTGTCTCTGTGCCTTAAAGTAGGGGTATGATTAAATAAGTTTTTTACTAGTTCATAAAATGACTTACGAGAGCGAGGGTGCCGCTCGACATCCATAGGAGAAATAGTCAATAGCAGATTTTCATTCTCTTGAACAGGCCGTGCCATCGTTGACAACCGCGACGATTGGCCAAGCGCCGGAAGCCGATGTGGCAAGGCATCGTGAAAGTGCATGCTTGGCAGAGTCGCGTTCTTGCAGTACTCTTGAAGCGAGAGTTTATCGAGCATGAGTGAGCGTCGTGCGTCGAGCATTTGGATCGAGTGAAGGTTGACCGATGAGAGGCAAGCGAATTATTTTTTGTTTGAATGTAGGTTGCGCTTAAGTACGTATCAATATCTCAAAACCCAGTAAACATCAGCCACGGGTTAAACGCAACCATGATGCATGAGGCCTTTAGGATGTTGGAGCCGTAGGCGTTGTGGTGCGGAACAAAGGCAACACACAATGCATAAGGCCCTAAGGGTTTCCCAGAGCGGCGTAACTTTTTGAATAGCAGAAAGTTCTGGGAGACGGGCAAATAGCAAGCTGCCAGACAAGAGTGCTGCTTGGTGGCCGTGTCGTGATCTCTCGTCGCGATGGTGGAGGAACAAAGGTTCCGATGTATAGCCACAGTCCTTTGTTGAAGTCGACTACCGCTAGCGGCGCTTGAAGCAAAGAACCGCTGGCTGTTCGCAAATACATCTACGATACACATCATCGGTACGAAAAACGACCAGCAGCTACACGCCCTATGGTCGCTCCAAGCGTCCTCCCGTGATCGTGGATTTTGATTTGGGCCCCTGTAACCGCTCGCATTTCCAGAGCTAAGTAGTACTGCACCAAGGGATTTCAGTAAACTGCGGTGGCACAAAACTCAAAGTAAAACTTCAACATCGCAGGCAAGCTTACCTGGATCGTAGTTTTAGGAATTTCGCGGCTCGGCGTTGCTGGGTTCTTGATCGGACAAAGAACGCAGCGACGGCGCCTTTATAGGCGGGAGACACAGCGATTTCAGAGCTTCAGCTGATGCGCGGGGCCCAGCCTGAGGACCACTGACGAGTACCAGGTAAGGAAAGCGCTGCATCCCATCCAACAATGGCCTTGGTCCTTCACTCGTCCTCTCCGGGGACCCTGACAGCGCCCGGAGAATTCTACCAGATATAAATGAATTCCTTAGCTCGAGCTTGCGCGATTTTGGTAGTCGCTCCAGAAGCCAAATCAAATCTTCGTCGACTATACGAACGTCCGACATGCTCAGGAAGGTGAGCGGCGGCGTGGTGTGTCGAAACAAGTGGCGAAATGGGGCGCCGACGTTGATCCCCTCGACCCCTCGTAGGGTGAGAGAGGTTAGTCGAGGGAGGCGAAGGCCGCCCAAGATATCAAAGAAGTACGTGATTTCGAGCGACTCAAGCGCGGGGAGGGTGATTGGGTTGCGCGAAACTCCCTGGATGGCGCGAAGAGTAGCGCTGATGAGATGCAAGGACCCCATAAGGCGAGCAACAATTTCGGGGGTTGTGCCCTCAACGTCCAGCACTTCCAGCTCTGGGAATACCAAGTTGTGAAGGAGGGGGTATGCGAAGACATTGTTTCCCATCATTTTGAATCGCTTTACGTGAGGAAGGACAATCGCGGCTTCGGGATCGAGAGGAGGGATGCTGGCATCGGCCACCGTCATCCATTTATGCAACCCGGCCAACTCAACGTTGGAGAGCGAATCGCACGTTTTCAGTATGTTGGTAAGGCATAAAACGATCAAATCAGACCATTCGAAGTCGGTTATGCTGAGAGATTGGAGAGACGGAACCTCGACTAGGTCAAGGAGATGTATGATATCAGGCACCTTTGAAACGGACAGGTGTGTGAGGAGGGGATGGCGGACTAGGCGGTGCGTTGGAGTTCTGCCTATTCGGCCGCCCTGCAGGCACAGGTGCGAGAGATTTGGGCAGGAGGAGATGAGGCGAAGAATGGCATCGCAGGGTGTGTCGAACAAGTCCTCTCGGAAGGATATTTGTACTGTAGCGTGCGTAATAGCGAGTGCCACTGGAGAGGGAGTGCGAAAACATGGAAGACAGTGGGTGAACGAGACATGAAGGGGGAAGTCGTTCTCGCGCTCAAAAGGGATCGGTTGTCGCGGGGGAGAGCGGGATTGATCCTTTTCGAAAGAAATTGAGAGGCGTCTCAATAAGGGTGTGGATCCGTGACATGTGTGGAGAAGTTGCGAGACTTCGTCCTCGTGGCCGTGGACGGAAAACTCCCGCCAACGTTCCATGGTAGGAAATAGGATGCGCGCAAGGCGGGCTACGCGAGCTCCAAAGCGCTCACGATCACTGATGTGTCGCCACATACGAAGTGAGCGATCACTGGGACAATCCATCGGAAAACGGATGGTTATGGTTAATGGATGACTGCCGGCGCGCTTGATCCAATGTTCTGCCCTTTGGACAAAATGAGAAGTGAGGAGATCAATGTGTGCCCAGAGCATAGGACATGCGTCAGCAACGTTTCTCCAAAGTCGGCATACTTGAGAGAGAAGAAGGGGTGTCCTGCATAGAGAAAAGAGCTCGAGGAGAACGTCGAAGGGGAGCCGCTGGGTGAGCTTCCGATCCAGGAGGTTGGGGGCCGCCATCGACATCGGCGCCGACCAATTCGCGTAGATGCGTAGATCTGTCGTTTCTGGCTCACGCCGTCGACGTCGTTCAAACTTCGCGCGTCGATCGTGCTTCGTTTGACGCCGTCGCTGCGCAGCCACCCCCGCAGCGTGTCACAGCCACCGGAAGCTGATACACGTGGCCCTAGTGGCCCTTGCGTCGACAGCACTTATTCTCCCATGGAGCCAAGGAGCTCACATTATTATCGATGTCCGGTGTGGAAATATCAATCCATATGAGACACTATTGGTGTGCTCATTGTGCTCGCGGGCCGCACAAATTTTGGGTGGATGAGTGAACGTGTGCAGGTCGTCACTCCGAGTGTGGTTCGCTATCGTTCGACTGGCGATGGCAGCCATTGCGGCTGATCGAGCCTGTAGGTGTACATTCACCTTGAGATGGAAAGGGAGGCTACTCGAAATGAATGCCCTCTAACATGCTACCGCTAAGGCTCCTAGGCCTTATTTCTTCCCCTCACAACACTGGAGCCCCTCTCTACTATCCATCCTAAGGCCCCAAGTATCGAAAGATAAACGATGGCGCGGAATGTTTGGTGAGTCCACGCGGGATCGATGATCGGGACCAGCGAAACTATCACCCCGACGAATGAATAGATACCGACAAAGGACATTGGTTCAACCGTTTTTGAGGCAATTACGCTGGAAGGTCGAGACATAAACATCAAGAGCTGACCTAAGGACATGCTAAGAAATAGAACGGAGAAACTGACAAGCAGGCGGCAGAAAATGCTGCAGCATTTCTTTCGCCGAGTACAGTCGCGATCGTACGCTGTTCCGCAACTATATCCGCCTCGATGTCCGAAGCCGCACCCAAGGCATGGATCCCAGTAGTGCAGAATGCAAGGAACCAGCCCTTTGTGGCATTTTTATTTGCGCTGTCACCGAAGAGCGCGCTGCCGCCTGCGACATACCCCAGAGCCCAACATAGCCACACAATCATCCCATTTGAAAATGAGTCGAATATCGGCACCTCCTTGAATCGAAAAGGAGGAGAAGAGTACTGCCAGCTAAAGAGTAGGAGAAGTGCCGTAATCAATGGACCTTGGAGTCGGCAAGAGGTGGAGAGCGTAGGCGGCAAAATAACAAGCGCAGAGAAACTCCAGAGGAAGATGATCGCTGTGAAAATTCGCGCAGCGGATAGGACGAGGTGGTGATGGTCTGGAAGTAACACACCGCCTTCAAGAGACTGGTTTTGTTTTCGAGGATTTCGAATATCAGACTGGTAGTCATACACGTCGTTGACGGCAAATACAACTACAGGTTGTGGACAAAGGGACCAAATTTCAGCAAGTAATTGTGTTCTGTCTTTTCTGCACACTCACTTGTGCAGAGCGGAAAAGATAAGAGGGCAGCTTGTAAGCCACAGAAAAAGATGGTCCGCCGTGGGAAAGCCGTATTCTTTGCAATCCAACGAGAATGAATAGCGCCTATGGTATAAAGGATTGGCCCAAAGCCCCAACCCGGTACACGACTGGCGTTGACCAGGATCGAAATCGCTCCTCCAGAGCTGACCTGAGCCATTTCTACGATGTAAGTTGGCTGGCAGTAATTTGCCGTCACGCAAAACTCCGATCTGACTCCGATCTGGCTTGCCAGTGGATCGTCTAATATGAATTCCTTCCGATTCATCAACAGCCATCTGACTTCTGAGCCGGCACTTATCGATCACACTGTTGTAAGTCACTTGCATGTGTGGTATTAGCAGCTTGATCTTTTGTGCGCTATACAACGAAATATGGACGACAAGTTTACCCAACAGGCCTACCATCAAGTACCCGCAGGATGCCGCAACCTCCCATCTGCCGGTTACCAGACGACGTCCTCCTCAATATATTTGTCGATATCTATGGCCCGTCCGCCTTTCAAGAATGGCGTGGCCCACTTGGTACTGGTGACCACCAGCCTTCGCCTAGAACCATATATCCCGCATACGATCTTGCACGACTAGGACAGGTATGCCGCAGGTGGAGGTACCTTATACATGGCTTCCCGCATTTTTGGTCACACCTCGAGCTCTCAGCCTGGTCGAGAAGCCGTAAACCCGAGCTGCGTGCAGTATATTGTCTTGAGCGCGCAGCGGGCGTCCCGCTCTCCATCAATATCGACCAACACATAAAATATCGTCGGAGTCAGCAGGGGAGGAAGGCTAAGCCCAAACATCTGGTGCGCTTAGCAGCGCTTCTCCAAGAAGTTTTGCGCCAGGTGATATCACTCTCGTTGAACATGCACCCATACCTCCTGCAAACATTCTTGGAAACGTGCGCAGGAACGACAAATCAACTGAAGAATCTCGACGTTTCTGGCTCTAGCGTTTTGACGGCGCCCAGTCCCATCATAACCATCCCCTTTGAACGCGACTTGGGCTCTGGATCTGGGGTCAGCGTTAGGTCAAACTGGATACCTGCGTTTACTCCATCGTTCGGCATGGCCGTCACCCATTTGCAGCTTCGCCTCAAAAAACCCTATGCATTCGACAATATCCTAGGGGTGCTCCGCTCATGCCCTAATCTCCTAAACTTTTCCTTGATGATTAGTTCGGATACCTGGGTAGCACCAGTTTCAACGGGCCCAGTTTCGCTTGTGCATCTTATGCATCTTTCTGTGGAGTGTACTGCGCCCAACAGAACGGACGAACTTCTTCCGTTGTTGGAGACCGACTCTTTGCAGTCGCTCCATATACCCGACCTCCTCTGGGACGGCGCCGCGGTCGCCGCGATTACCAGTGTTATCGAGAATAACAAGTCACTTTCAAGCATCAGACTTGGCTGTCATGCATCCCAGGCGGTTGTTAATCGTCATCACCCTATCCCTTCTTCATTGGGGCGACTCACTTGTAACGCAGTTACCGAGCTCCGTGTGCGTGGAATCCCTACAATATCTCATCTCCTGCGCCGGCTCTCTCTCCCCAACCTTGAGCACCTTGAAATTGGCAACGTCCCCCTTGACGTTGTGCTTTCGCTGATATCCCCCTCCACCCGAGTAAAATCTATCACGTCCCATGGCGTCTACGCTGTGCCTGGCAATATTGATGCCGGGTTCCGCACTCTCCCTGCGCTCACATCACTCCAAATCAAAGGTTTTCATGGTATACTCAGCCGCATCAAATGTCCACAACTAAAAACTCTCGCTATTAGCTGCCGATATGGTGGCCCGGAAACCAGCGGGCAGGTGCTCCGCAATTTCATGACTCAATCTCCCCCTCCGCTACTCTCCTTACTTCTGAGCCGCGTCCTCCTTGAGGACGCCGAATTGCTTTAGTGTTTCGAGAGATTGCCCTTATTACAACCCCTTGAATCGGAGTGCATAAACCTATCGGATGGGCTTTTACACTTCCTCAGCAGGCCCACTGCCGCTCCCGCTGCGGTCGAGGCCCAATGGATACTTCCAAACTTGACGAAGATCCAGTTGATCTATAATCCGGGCATCACACCCGAGGGTGTTCTCCGGTTCGTCGAGTCGCGGAATAGAGCACTACGCTCCGAGGTGGGGGAAGGGTCGGTTCCGACTGTCCCCCGCGTCAAGGGTCATGTTGGGTTCTCGTCTGAGTCGTTTTATCCAAGAGTTACTGAGGCAGAGAAGGAAATAGAGGTGAGCTTGCTCTTGGGGGCGCTGTGTTGACCCGAAGCTATCTTGATTTATTATCATTGCTTGTAGGCATTGGGTATCACTGTTGACGTTGAGGATCCATGGGCATGAGGTTACGCATATGGGGGACCTATTGGAGAGCCTCAAAGGCGCGCGGCAGGTTGTCTTGCATGCTACTGCATTGCATCTATACTACCATACACCTTGGCTGGCGCGACGCTACAGCGTACATGTACTCATGTATACGGTCTCGAGGTCCCGACTCATAAAGTGTAAAAATGGCAACGTTGATCGCCGATCGGCGATGTGGACACTGAACAGCCATCGGATGCTGTCTTCATCGATCTACTAGGTATTCATACTCAACGCTTCAACCATGACATCTCTTCAGGATTTTAGATCATCCTTCAAGGGTCAAATCACTACGGAGGGCGACGCAGAATACGATATCACACGCTGGGCCAAAAACGCTGCAAGAAAGGTGATTGCAATCCATTACCCGGTTATTAAACCCAAACCCAACACACTTAGTTCCTATTTTGGCCCATATCTTATCTAGGCCAAATATGTTGTGTATCCAGTCAACGCGGAAGATGTCTCGAAAGCTATCCTTTTCGCCAAAGCGAATTGTCTTGAGATTGCCATCTGCGGCGGGGGGCATTCGCCCTCGGGCGCGTCCTCGACTGAGGGAGGCCTCGTTATTGATCTGGGGAAGAAGATGGACGGGGTGCGGATCGACGTCGAGAAGAAGTTGGCGTACGTGCAAGGGGGTGCGGTTTGGGGGTCTGTAGACGACGCATCGATGAAGCACGGTACGTAGGCGGCTTTTTCAAGCGGTTGTGATATATATCTATTGTTTTATTGGTTCCTGGCAGGTCTTGTTGCCGTTGGTGGTGTTGTGAGCCATACTGGTGTAGGAGGGTACGCGTACTAGTACTACTGGTAGCATTCGGCGTTATAGTCTAATCGCGTGCGTATTAGATTGACGACTGGAGGCGGGTATGGATGGCTTTCCGGCGAACATGGCCTCGCGATTGATAACCTCGTATCGGTACTATCAGAGCTCTATTCATCTTGTGCTCCTCGCTCATCATAAGGGTACTTAGGCTACTGTGGTTGTCGCCAGTGGCGAGATCCTCACTGCCAGCGACACAGAAAACCCCGATCTCTTTTGGGGCATCAGAGGTACGGACCATCGCTATGATTTTCTGAATATTGCGGGCTGACTCTATTTTCAAGGCGGTGGATCCAATTTCGGGCCTGTGACTGAGTTCGTGTTTAAATTGCACGAGCAGAGAATGGAAATATACGTTACCGGTGGGCGATTATCTCTTCATAGCTATCCAATACCGCATCTCGACGAAAGCTTTGGCTGGTAGAGCTCGTATTTCCAAACGATAGAGTCTCTCAAGTCTTGGATGAGATTGTGGCATGGGGAAAATCCCAGACTCCAAAAGAGGCTCTCCATCTTGTCTTCACCGTCCCACCTGGTGGACATGTGCGCATGCGCAAGCACTTGTTTCTCGCCAACGTTGGTGCTGACTTGTGCTGGCCTTTTCTTCTATGTATAGCCCTGCATCATTGTATTGGGCATGTATAACGGACCTTTGGAGGAAGGCGAAGAGCGTTTTAAACGCTTCGTCGCTTTGGGTAAATCTGCCAGCCCGTAAACTCAAGCCCAAGGTACTCTTGCTGACGATTATGCTGCAGGGCCGATCCATAACAAATCTGGCAATATGCCATACCCCCAGATTAATAAAGCAGAAGCAAATCATTTAACGCCGCTCATGTGGCTCACGCTCATGCCTATACCTTGAACTAGAAACACGCCGCTGTGCGCGGCCAGAACAGGCTTTTCAGAGGGACATTTGTCCCCACATTCGACAAAGAGCTCCTTTCACGGATCGAGCCTGCGCGCCAGAAAATGGTTGTCGATCACCCTAGCACAGTCAATTCGGCGATCATCCTTGAATGCTATAACCCCGAGAAAGTCGCGTCTGTGCCTGTGGATGCTACAGCCCACGCCGGTAGACATGGGGTTTGTCATGGACCAGGTTTTGATCATCTGGGAAAATGCTGATAGACGCTGGCTTTCTAGAATCGGCATTTGTCTCTGGTTTTGAACTGGAATGATGACGGCCTTACCTCGCAAATGCGCCAGGTCAGCAAAGATGCGATGTCCAATATCGTGCTCAAGGACACGGGCGCGTATGGGAACCTGTCCGATGCCGATGTGGGGAGTGGCGCGGAGAGGTCTATCGAGCTTTTTGGGAAGAACTATCCTCGCCTGGCATCTCTCAAGAAGAAATACGATCCCGAGAATATCTTCAACAAGTGGTTCGCTATCAGACCTGCGTAAATATTTATATAACAACATTTTTTTTATAATGATGGTACTTCAAATGGATATGCCTGAGGGACAATAGGCCTAGCGGAATTGGCGAGAAATTGGCGTTGAAGCGAAGATGAAGCTGGCAAACGGTACATTGAGGATAAGAGTTTGGACTACAGGGTGACTACTGTTACAGCTGCGAAGCGATAACTAAAAGAAATTAGCAGAGAATTATTTCCTGATATAAACAGTTCAGCTACGGTTTGCTACCCTGCAGTCTTTGTTTAGCGTACCTAATGATCTCAAGATTGGCGCTTAGGTGACTGGGTGCTCCCCTTCTATTGCACTCTCTAGAGCTTGTGGCCCCGGGACACCCCGGTCTAAAAGATGGCCAGTGCCATAAGATGGGTTCGCGTCGTGGGGTTGAGGTTGGCGTGATACGGGACTTTCGCGGGGCTGGAACAGAGGTTCTCGCTCGTCGGCACTCCCTTCATCATCCTCGTCCTCTTCAGTGCTTTTGAGGCATGGGATCCAATTGCACATTCGGCTGGGGAAACTCCAACCTGTGATAGCAAAAGTAAATATGATAAAACGGCGAGATCGGGGGTAGTGGACGCACGATATACTGCGCAGTCCTGGGCGATGCCCGCGCAGAGGAGGCCGCAGATGTCACCGAGCACGCTCGCCATCGTGGGAGCCGTCGACGAGGGCGATGAGCATGCGGGGGAGGGGCCAAACAGCGGTAAAGGGATGTGTTTGTGCGTGTGGGGGCAGCTGCCTCCGGGCGTAATGACCATCCCGGTCTCATCCCAGTCCCCCGCTCGTCTCCCACCTTCGCCTCCTTTGTCGCCCCCGTCGTCGTCGCCGTCCCCAACACCACCGTCGCCGCCGCCTGCAACTATGAGTGCTCCCCCCTCCGACGACAGCGGCTCCGATTTCAACCCCGCGCCCGTCTCGCCCGACACCAGCGTGGAATCGAGCGCTCAGAAACAGTCCAAAGGTATGTATGCTGTGTAATTGCCACCCTCCCCACCCGCTTCGTCGGTCGTCTTGAACTCTTCCTCTCTCGCAGTCACTGGATTCGTTCTCAAGATCGACGATGAGCGCATGACTGTCAGGCGATCTGAGCTCGAGACCGTCGCTGTCGGCCGCGCGTCGTCTAATTTGGGCGCTGAACACGTGTGGCCTCGGTGGACTCGCTTCCATTGTCCAGTCATCTCCAGGGCCCACGCTGAGATTACCTTTGAGAGTGGAGAGGTAGATTGCTATCAGCCTTTCCCTCTCCCCTGGTGGCATGCTCATCGGCATTCATCGCTAGCTCTTTGTCACCGACGTCGGCAGTCATCATGGTACTTGGCTCAAATCAGAGTCTCGCGATGCCGTGAAGCTCCCGCCACACACGGCTACCCTCCTCCACGACGGCGACGAGATCACGCTTGGCAAAGTCGTCGACAAAGGTGGCAAGGTACGCCATCATACCCTATCTCACGCAGCGCCTTGTTCTCATGATTACCCCAAATTAGACGCACAACCCTGTGGTTGCATCCGTCACTCTCCTGTATGATCAAGCAGCATCTGCACCGGGGTTCGTTCTTCCCTCTGACTTTGTTGTCGCAGTTGTATTGACTGTCCGATAGCTCTCCAGCGTCGTCCCCCGGTCGTTATGGCCTCTCGCACGCCGACATCTACGGAGACGATGAGTGCGACATGGAGTTCTCCGACGTCGAGGAAGTCGATCGTAACGGAAACAAGGTTGCTTCCAAGCCACCGCCCGCCGTGTCTGTTTCCAGCTCGCCAGAGCCTACTCGTTCACCTCAGCGTTTCTCCGTATCTCCATCACCTGAGCCTCGTCCGTTCTCCGAGATAAACTGGGGTGGTTTTCCCATCTCATTGCCCTCCCCCTCGAGTCTCCTACTAGGCTTTGAGGTGCGATATGGCCATCCCCTTTTGTCATAGTATTCGCATATACTTACGCCGCCGCTTTTCCGCACTAACCAAAGCCCAAGCACACCGACCCGGAGCCCAGCCAACCTGCAATCGATCTCCATGCCACCGAGGCGCCGCCGCTTAACCAGCTCCCCTACCCTCTCCCAATGCTCTCCACTCCTGTCCTTTCTCCGCCTGTCAGTCCTGACCACCCGAGGCCATTGGCAATCCGCGCCGACGTTTTCAAGAGTCAGCCTCCAAACCCGACACAGTTCGAGCAGATGGCTCGGATGCAGGCCCTCCAAAGTGTTCGTTCTATTCGAAGCTTACCTTTCAACCCAAGCTAACGGTGGATTTCTTGGCGCATTTAGCAATATATTGGCTTGTACTCGAAGCTGGACAACTTCATCAAGTCGCAAGCTAGTTTCCCTCAAGAGGTTGCCGAGCGCGTGAACAACACTCTTGCGGCTGCGCAGCCCAGGGAAGTCATCATCCAGCGCCCAAATGTCGAAGAGCTTGTTCGCGTCCTGTCCAAGGTTACTGATCTGAGCGATACGGTTGAACGTGGGAATATGAATATGGGAGAGCTTGTGGAAGGTGAGCATGGTTCTCTGCTTGTTTCGACGACCTTGTTGACCTGGAGTTTGCTTTTCTTTTTGCTTGTTATAGCCGCCAGATATCTCTGCTTAGAGGCGAAGAAGCTTGCCGCAATTGAGGAGACCATCGGCAACGCTGTTGAGAGCATCATGTCAGTCAGGGAGGTTCGTGTGTCTCTAGGCTTCTTATATCAACCGGAAGTATAATAACTCATGCCCGTTGTAGGAGGTCCTGGACCTCAAACGGAAGAACGAGGCCATGTCCGTCAATGCAGAGCTCGAGTCGGATGTTCCAGCACGCCCCTCCAAGCGCAAGGCTATCATTGATGTCGATGCTGAAGCTGAAGCCGATACTTGCACTAGGATGGATACCGATGTTGTCGCCAGCTCCGACGTTGACCTCGACGGGCCACCCCCGAAAAAGCGAACGAAGACTGCGAAGAGGGGATTGGACGGGACGTCGATGATCATGGGCGCGCTGGCCGGGTCGTTGATCGCTTTTGCCGGGGTCATATTTTCTGCTTGAACCTTGAGCCTATTGTGTTTTTGCCGTGGGGCTTGGGATGATGGTCTCTGGCTTGCTCCGTTTGATTGGGAGGTGTGTGCGTGTGTGGGGGGGGGGGGGGGG
>KL198024.1:802532-832189 GCA_000697705.1 Botryobasidium botryosum FD-172 SS1 | reverse complement strand
GAGCCTATTGTGTTTTTGCCGTGGGGCTTGGGATGATGGTCTCTGGCTTGCTCCGTTTGATTGGGAGGTGTGTGCGTGTGTGGGGGGGGGGGGATGAAGGAGTTTCCGCTATCAGTGCTGTCTGTCGGATATAAGCTGATACTTACATGCTACCTGCCGTTCTTTTTTTTTACATGTACTCTCTGCGTGTTTTTTTTTCCCTTTCCACATGCCCCCCTTTTTCTCTTCGTTTCCGCGGGGTGAAAAGTGTACGATACCAGGTGTTGTAGCCTCGCGATGAAAATGTTATTGAGGTTTTGGATGACGCTGAAGGATAGACGCTGAAGGATAAGCCAAGATAAAGCGGATCGATGTTGATATTATGTAATAGCAGAATCGATCAGCACCCGCCGGACGACCACCATCAGGTGTTATATAACATTTTAGCAGCAACAGATCGGTAAGCTTTATTGCTTAAGAATTTGTTTCGTGGGCGGGTACTTAGTAGATTCAGATTCAGGCTGATTTGCACGCACGAAAAATGGACCAACAGTCAGTAAGCCCAAATTCTGTCATCCATATCCCAATATCTCACCAATCTCCCTTCTTATTTCCTTTTCTCAGAGATGTTTCGCTCGTAGCCCCAGCCGCCCCGCTACTCCGACTTCCAAACGAGATCCTCCTCGAAGTGTTTGAACTATCTGTGGATGATCAACGTACATTACTCAGTCTCTCCTTAGTTTGCCGCGCTTGGAACCACCTGATTGTTACATGCCCAGCGCTGTGGTCAAATATCAACCTCTATGTTCGCCATAAATCCATCCCTGTGGACATGTTGGCTACACGCTGGCTCGAGCGTGCCAAAGGGTGCCCATTGTCATTGATGATTGACTGTATCCCGATTCCAGAAGGAAGCACAGCGGAAGAATTGAGAGCCCAAACTCTCGCGCGATTCGAGCGACTCGCCATACTCTTGCAAGGATGTATGGAGCGCTGGCAAGAGCTGCTGGTGACTGCGACCACCGATTATTTGCATCCCTTTTTTCGAGTCTGTGTGGGACTTACCCCATGCCTGCGCCGCATCGAAATCAACCTCCTAGAAGGCCGGCCAGAAGGGGATCACGACTTCCCCACGCCTTTGACCCTCTTTCTCCCCTTTGAGCAACACCATCAACAAAAGTCCCGCCTCGAGATCGCGTGTGACGACTTTCTCCCGGCGGTTACCCCGTCACTCGGCCTCAGACTCACGGATCTCCGTTTATGCTTCATGGAGGGAATGCTTACCATTCCACTTGTTACATCCCTCGAGCTATTTCCAAACCTTCGTACGCTCTATGTCAGCGCATATGGTTCCACTTTTACATATCCCTCCCGCCCTCGCACGCTCCTCCAGCATCTCGAATCAATTTCCATAAGTGAAATCTCGAATGCTGCGACCCTTTTTCGCCATTTGCACATGCCGGCATTGCGATCGATGAAGCTCTACGGCCTAGATCAAGACATCGAACTTCTCGAAGAAATATTGCGACAAATTCCGGACGCCCTTTCCTCCATCACCATTTCATGGGACTGGGCTGAAACGTCTCCCAGTGCCGTTTCATCACACCGTCTTTCTGAAACTATCACCCTTCCCGGTGTGATTGATTTTCGCTTACTTGGCTATGTAGAATTCTCCGCTCCCATCATGCAGATGCTGGTCCTTCCTCAATTGAAGCACCTGCATCATGAAATGTTTCCCATTGATGTTAGCCTCCGGCTAATGGAGGCATCTGATGCGATCGTCTCTGCCAAGGTGCTACTCATAAATACCCCACCGTCTTCCGTTGCCGTTGCCACATCTATCCCAACGCTAGATCACTTCGAATTATCTGTGCCAACCCATGAAACGGAGGTGGTGTTAGCTCGTCTACACGCACCCAATCTTACCTCGCTTATTTTAAATGCCATGGGGCGTGATGGACCATTCATCCCCCTCCATACATTCATTCAGGAATCCAATCCACCACTTCGTTCGTTAACCCTCAACGGGGTGAAAATTCGGGATGCAGACCTCATACGATGCTTCAAGGCAACACCGTCCCTTGAATCGTTATCACTATTCAATTGCTCTCTTTCAGACGCTGTGCTTCAGGCTTTGACGGACGATCCTCATTCCCATGGAGAGCGTCAAGGAGCAGGCAGCGGTGCTGCCTCTGGCTGCCTTCTCCCCCATCTCGTCGATCTCGAGCTTCTGAATAATCCGAACCTCTCAATCCCCGCAATGATGAACTTCTTCACGGCAAGAAAGGCTATGGCTTTGCCTGTCACCCAATGCCAGGTTTGCCTACCCTGTGCTATTAAGACGGCACAAGTGTTTATGATTGGCATGAATGGGAGCGTTGTAGCCACCTTCGAAGTGAGTTCTGCATGATATTGGAGCCTAAGTACTTGATCTCACTTGCACAATCAAACCTCTAGTCTCTCGGAGTAGCAGTCTGTGAATATTAAGGCCTAAGTTTGAATTCGTTAGATATATATGGGTTTTGGGGTCATTGTGCTCTACGCTTTTCACGTGTATCAAAGTTCTCGCTGGCTATAGTCAACTGCTGATGATAAGCGATTTGGCGTTGAGTACAGCTAAGGGCTTAGGCTTTGGAAGCACTGATAATAGCTTAGAAAATCGGTAGATTTATCTCTTCAGATCTCTAAGCGAGAGTCCTACTAAGATATGAGCGCTATGAGTGCTCTTTTAGATGAGATGATAAGATGATTTTTGATTGGAAGGGGAGGATGAGATGCCTTTTCTCCGCTGGAGAGGGCACTCTTATATACATTTTCATGAGCCTCCATGACTCAGTGATTACTAACGATTAAACAAATATAATAGGAAACAAGACACGCTGCCTAATGCTGCGCGCTTCCTAAAGTCACAGAAGTCTGAAATGATCCGATACACATGTTCACACACATGTCTCTAGAACGCTCCAGAACATCACGTGCGTATAAAAATAGAAAAGTATCTTAATAATAGAAAAGCGAAAAATTATCCGGTATTATAATTGGTGGGTACTTAAAATGAGAACGTCCCCGTTCTGACTCCAGAGGCATTAAGAGCATCCTAGTGAAAGGCGGACCCGTGTAAAACGGTCAAACTCTAATGTGTTTCTCCTTCATCTGAAGAGTCCTCAGAATCAAAATGATAAGTATAAGTATATAAATTTTCTAAATGAGAAATATAATTAGGTAAAGCGTTGGTCGGCCACAAGGCAACTTCTTTTTGAGCATTAGAATCAGAGTCCATTTTTCTGAAGATATAGCTGCCTCTGTCATAGCCAATTCTTTGAGCATAAGATAGAGCCAATTCAGGGTATTGTTCCATATAAGTATTGAAGAGGTAAATCCAATCAGGGTTGGAAGGATAATAGTGATAATCCCTGATTTGATCTCCATAACCACAATTACTTTTTCTGGTACCCGTCATAAGACCCCAAGGTATCTTTCCTTTAATCAACTTGTATAACTCTTCTTCAAAAATCTGAGCTTCCAGTGGTCTGGTATCCTCCATAGGGTAGGTATCCAAAGCTGCCACTTTAGACGGTCGCTTTAAAGTGATTTTTAATGATGGAAGAAGATCTCTTGGTCGTTCCAAATATGGGGTAAGACGGTGTTCGGCCACAGGTAATTTTGCTTCTGCACCTGTCAATTCCCTAACGATCCAAGAACCAGTAGCAAGTTGTTTGACCAAAATAAAAGGTCCAATGTAATGAGGAAAGAACTTCTTTCTCAAAATTGATTTGGCTTCATCAGAGATCAAAACTTTATCTCCAACAGCATAATTATGACTCTTAATCTTCTCAGAGTACTTCTGCAAGAAATGTTCTCTAGAATCAAATCTGTTCTCCGCAAGCCTCAACGCTGCGTTGTCCAAATCTTCATCTCTTTTGAGAAGCTGAATAATTCTTTTGGCAAGAAGGTCCTCTAATGAGAGATTATCTGCCCAATCAGAAACAATAAATGTTGCCTGATAAAGATCCAATGGAAGAACTGGTTCCATGCCATAAATAAGTCTGAAAGGGGAAGTTCCAGTAGACTCTCTAATAGAGACACGATCTGCATGTAGTGCCATATGAAGAACATCTGGCCAGGACATATGCTTTTCATGACAAACTTTGAGAATAGCTTGTCTAAGCGGATAATGACCTTGTTCTACTACACCGTTCGCTCTTTTATTGTAGGGAGCAATTTTAACTTGAGGAACATTCCATTTCTTACAAACTCTGGCAAATATAGTGGAGAATTCTGAACCATTGTCTGTAGTGACCTGACCAACAGGACCAAAACGGGCAAAAATATCTTGTTCTAAAAATTTGGAAACTTCAACGCTTGTATTTCTTCTAAGAGCGCGAGCTTCAATCCAACCCGAAAGTGCATCTCTGGCCGCAATAAGGAATTCTTTGCCTTTGGACTTGGGCATCTTCATGACATCCATGTATATGTGCGCAAAGATCGTCGAAGGAACTTGAGGAATGGTTAAAACCTCTTCATTCCCTCTCCTAAACACTTGGCACGCATTGCATGTTTTAACATAAAGATAGACATCCCTAGCCAAACCAGGCCAATAAACTCTCCTAAGTAATAAATTGAGAGTAGGGAAAATTCCTTTGTGACCAATTTGGTTGTGAGCCAATTCTAAGCACTTAATCCTCTGATCTTTTTCAAATATAATCTTTTGAGGAAAAGGTTTGGTTTTTAAGAACAAGTTTCCTTCAGAATCTACATAATAAGCTTTAGCCTGGGACCTGATGCGACGAACATCAGTCCCTGGTGTAGACTCATTAGAAAATAGCAGATTCCTAATAGCGGAAAGCTCTTTGATCCTTTTATTCCAAGACTCCTTGAAAGGAAATGGAACTTTTTCTTTCCTTCCTACAGGCTGGGGGGCATCAACCAGTATATCAGAATCAGGCAACTCAGAAAGTGCTGAAACTTCATGTACTGGGCGCACTTCATCCACAACATGCAGGGTAATATCATAAGAAATAGGATAAGATAAAGAAGAAATAATGGAAGATTTTAAAATAATAGATTCAAAATCGAAATCCTCAGGGGTCAACAATAAATCAGAACCGCCCTCGGTTTCTCTATCATCCTGATCCATAAGTAAATCTATTTCTTTTTCAATGTCACTAGGAGGTCGACGACTCAAAGCATCTAGAGTCTGGAAGCGAGCTGCAGGAATATGCTGAATTGAAAAATCATAATTCATAATTTCAGCACACCATCTGTTAATAGCCAAAGATTGGTGTCTGCCAGCATTTTTAAGCATTCCAACAATATATGACGCATCTGTTTGGACAATGAAAGAAGGAATTCCAACCAAAAAACGGTGGTATTCTTTTAAGGCTCGGTAAAGACCGAAAAGTTCCAATTTAGCTTGAGAATAGCGAGCTTCCCTAGCATTCATAGGAAGAGAACCGAATCTGGCTGGCCTAATCTTTCCAGATTCATCTTGTTGTGCAAGGAAAAATCCAACAGCTAACTGGGAAGTGTCAACTGAAAGATAAACAGGAAGGTCTAAGCACTTATAATCAATAGGTTTAATAGCAGGTGAATTAACACAAGCATCCCTAATATCTTCAAAAGCTGCTTGACAATCTGGACTCCAATCCCATTCTTGGTCTTTGTATGTGAGTTCCCTCAACACACGCGTACGCTGAGAATAGTTTTTAATCCATATCCTGAAAAATCCTGCAAAACCCAAGAATCCTCTTAAAGTGGTAAGAGTAGTCGGCACAGGCCAAGTTTTGATTCTATCAATCTTCTGCAAGTCTGGGGTTCTGCCCTCATAGAAAACATCTTGACCCAGAACAGTAACTCTCGCCTTAAAGAGCTGCAGTTTTTTAAGACCGAACGAGATTCCCAACAGTCCCGCCCGATGCAACACTTCACACAACCACTGAGCATGCTCATACACAAAACGTCTGATGGCTGGATTCTCTTTTAACATCTCAGGTAGACCATTCTCATCCTCATAACGGCTATCTACCCCTGCCACAGTGAGATCATCAATAAAGACCAAAGCGATCATCCTCATAATCCACTCCTGGAAACCAAACTCCATTCTTCCTTGAAACTCAGGAACAGCATTGGTTATTCCCATGGGTAAGGCTGCATTGACAAGTTGACCTAACATGCAGTTGAAAGCAGTCATCCTCTTTGAACGATTAGACATGCGAACTCCATCGTATCCCCAATAGACATCTAAGGCGGAATAAATAGCCTTTGGAGCCATCATATCTCCAATTTCATCAGAAACTGGCAGAGATTTTGAGTCGTGAATCGTCAAAGAATTTAACTTCTGCAGGTCATGCACAATCCTTATTTTCCCAGGAACAAGCCTAAATACGCCATCTTCATTCTTTTTGCCAACCACAAACCAAGGGTTGACATAAGGAGATCCATTGGCATATTCATAAGTTCCTTGACCAAGTTTTTCCATAATGAGTTTGTTGACTTCCTCTCTGATAGCGAAAGGAATAGGAATAGATTTCAATGTCCAAGGAACATGGGACACTGTAGGAATCTCATAGTCTGAAAACCAATCAGAAGATTGAAAAGTACGCTCTTCTGGTTTGGTAGCCATCACATGCTCAAACTTCCACATCATCCACCTAAACATGCGAACTTCCTCGTCGCCTTCTAACATAGACTCATCTATGAACTTCTTAAGATTCTCTTCTGAAAATCTTTTGAAATCAAGAAGCTCATCTTCTGAAACAGGAAATGTTTTTGGAAGCACAGGTGGTGCAGGAAGGTTATCAGGACGAGAATATTTAGTCCTAAATTCCTCAGGAACACCATGTGTTGCTTCATCTAAATTAGCAAGGGGCCGCACTTTCTTAGCAACCGGTTTATATTTGGTAGCAAAGATTGATGCAATCTCATGAGAACAATATAAAACTGTTTCATTCGATTCAATAATCCCTTGTTTAATTAAAATAGCTTTGACTCTAGCAAGAGTTTCAGCAGAATTTCCTTGATCAGGCTCCACCACTCTCAACATCTCTACATTCGAAACGGATTCCTCAAAAGCATGCAATAGTCTCTGCAGTAAAAAGGCAGCGACGCAGCACGATCCTATCATAAGAACCCTGATCGTAGTCATGTATTTCAAGAGATTTGAGGCATAAAAGTTGGATTCCAGGTTACCAGTATCAGAAAACATGCCTAGGACATGTATCCTCAACCAGCTGACTGCCAAGCCCACAATATCTTGATTAACCAATAGCACACATAACCTACTCTTCACTTTATGGATTAAAACCAATGGATGAATGATCCAATAATAGTTTAGAGAGGTGATACGCTCTACAATATTAGGGAGCAAATCCCAGGGTTTGTTATACCCAGCCAGTTTAATGTCATGGAGGACAATACACCATTCATACAAGAAAAAGATTGCGTCGCAGTATCTAACTGTAACAAAAAGATAAAGAGAAAAGAAAATCAAAAGAATATAAGAGAAAAGAAGCTGAATAAAAGCGACTAAAACCCTAAAAAATACCAGTTTAACGACATAGATGGTCAAAAAGCTCAATCCTAAAAGGAGAACTAAACTAAAGTCCTGACTAATCATAATTGGCTCAATCCAAGACAAAAACCTTAGAGAACCCAGCGAGAACCAATCGATAAAATCGTCCAGTAAGCCCAGTTTCCATCCTAAGTTCCAACCAAAAAACCCAGGGGTCAACAATGAACTTGCAGCTCCCGCTGTCTGCGAAAAACCGACAAATATAAACCAAAAGAAATGAAAATGAAAGGAAGGAAATATTTTTGAATGATGAAAATTATATCGATGTTTTTGTTATTTTGATTTTTGTTGATGAATGGGATTGAAGAAAAGAGAACTGAAAGAGAAGGAAGAGACGAAAAAGAAAATACTGAAGTGAAAAGTGAAGAGGAAAAGAGGAAGAAAGAAAAAACACCCCACAACATCCACATCCACCAACTCCAGTCAGACGATTGCTCTCCTCCCTGATAACCAATCTCAAAAACTCTGGTCCATGCTTCAGGCAAAACAGTGGTTGCTTTGACTGAGACCGATGCAGCAGAAAAGCGAGACTTGCGCTCCTCAGCTGATCTAATCTTGGTCTCAATGTTCAGCTTGCCTTCGCTCCCTTTGACCAAGAGATAGGTTCCATCCACCTCCTCCTTAACCGAAGCAAGGTTTTGAATGATCCAGGGTTGCCCAAGAAGGATTTGGGTTTTCCCATGGAAATCATGGACAAAGAACTTCGAAGGGAATGATACGCCACCAATGACGATGTGTACCACAACAAGTCCCTCAATGAACTTAATTCCACCATTCACATCCTTGACCGTCCGCGAGGCATTACGATCAACAGCTAATTGGAGCTTGGTGACCAAATCAGGATGAATGATATTGATCTCCGCGCCTCCATCCAAAAAGCCGTCAACAATCTGGCCATTTATCCTCATAGGGAATTCCAACAGAGTCCCCTGCTCAAGCAAAGTGGCAACCGAAGCGTACCGCTGCTTGCAAGCATGAATAAGACCCTTACGGATATCCGAGGAAAGGGCGATGATATCCCTGATAGAGATGTTAAACTCTAGGCCGAGAATGTCTTTGAGTTTTCCTGCGTCCGGCAAAGAAGCCTTCTCCACAACACGCTCAACAATTTTCTTTTTCTTAGAGCTCTCAGGAGATTCCACTTCCTCCTGTGCATAGAACTCATCCCAATCCATCTGACTCAACAACTCATCCTCATCCACACCGTCTCCCAATTCCTCAATTCTGGCACTTCCATGGCCTGCAGCGTTCACAACCACGCTCTCATTCTGCACAAACAGACCTGCTGCTTTGGATGATGATGCAGGTGAAGAGACACTTGCTTCTTTCTGTTTCCCAGAAACCTTAGCCGCGTTCCACGCATCAACGCCTTTTTGAATGGCGTCTACCCAATTCTGCTTTTCAGCATACTTAGGACGCTCTACGCTAAGCCCAGATTTCCAGTCATAGGGTTCATAAATTTGTTGACCAAATTTAGTCTTCCTCAGCTTAGGCGACCCGTTCTCCATAACGATTTTGCCATCTTTTCCATATACAACGGCTGGCTTAACTTTAAACCATCCATCGCGGATCCACTCATTCATCTGATAGCAATCCTCAGTCTTATGTCCCCTCTGGTAGTGGTAGGTACAAAATGACCCAAAAGATCCACTAGTAGATCCAGAAGCAGGAGTAACTGCACTGACTTTTGCCTTAGATTTGGAGGGACCAGCCTCAGGAGTAGCTTCAACAGAGCCAACAACCGATGATAGGTAAAGAGGAATAATGGCGGGAGGAACGAGGGAAGCGAACTCGCGGATATGAGCTCTAGCCTCAGCTGATTCTGCCAACATTTTGGTAACAATGTGAGAAACCCTAGACATGGCATTGTCATATTTGGGTCCAGAAAGCTTTCCAATTGTGTCTCTGATGCGAATCAGATCCTTGACAGTCCGGACAGAGTCCACATCCATCAAGTCATCTGCATCAATCATTTCAACATCCGATTTTTTATCCTCAGACTCAGACTCCGACGAAGAATCTGAGCTTGATTCAGAAGAATCAGTGATGACAGGCACATGCTTCTTTGACTTAGAAGACTTCTTTGATTTCCTGCTGGTCGCAAACCGCGGAGCAACAAAGTCATCATCTTTGCCAAATTTATCCAAGGCATGCTCTTCACCATATCCAGCACGAGGCCAAATACGACGAGCCATATCATTCAAATCTTGGATGGAAACGATAGTCATCCTGTTCCATTGCTGATCATAAATCCTGTACTCTTTCAACAGCGATTTCTGGACAGAGGGATGAAGTCCTTTAATAAATTTCCTGGACAACTTCATCTCTGATCCAAGAACAGACTCAGGATTTGCGTGTGCAACATCTTGATATGGTACCCTCATGGCACCATTCGCAGTATTAAAGTTTCTGGCATAATCCAAAAACTCATCATAAGAACGGATCCTCTTTTCAGCGGATTTCTCCAAAAAGCGTTTAAAGGCTTTCTCTGAGTAAGAATGAAGGATCCTGTCCAAATGGTAATAATTGACAATTTCCTCCAAAACTGTCATCCACGACCTGGGAATACCAGCGACATCCACAAAAAGTCCCCATGTAGCTTCCTTCATACGCCTTGAAGTGATATAGCGCATGAATCCCATTCTAACATTTGAGGAATCTAATCCATGCTCAGCAACCCTCAGAGTAAACCAGCGGAGAAACTCCATAAGATTTTCTGGTTTCTCTGACACAATAACAGGTGCAGAAATAGGCATAGAGGAAATAGTTTCCAAACGTTGTTGAAAGAATAGGTGCGGCAAATTAAGGATGGAAGTAGCTATGGCCAGACGCTGGTTCCTCAAAAACTCATACTCTACTTCAAGATGCGCATCAAAAGTACGCCTCAAGAACTGATTCTGAGCGGAAGAAAGGGCAGGAGCAGCAGTCTGAGCAATGGCGATTTGTGGGGCGGGGGGGGCATTTCCAGTTGGGGCGGTCATGTTTGGTAAGGGAGTAGGAGGAAAAGTTTCTTCAAATGATATGTGTCCTAAGGCGTTTAAAGCGGCAAAATACGCTTCAGAAGTGATAAGAGGCCTAGGAGTATTTACACCTGAAGATGAAGAAGCAGAAGGCGATACAAGAGTCGAGCCAACTACTGGTGGAGAAACGGTGAAGAGCGATGGAAACTCTTCAGGAGATGAATCAGAATCTTCTGATCTAGCTGTGCGATAAGAGCTAATAGAAGATCTCCTAGAATCCACAATGAATAAGTTCCAAGAAAGCCCAGAGGGTGTTGGTAACTTCTTTCAAAAAGTTGCTTGAAATGTGGAACACCTGAGCACACGCTCAAAGGAAAGTTACAACCACACTACTTAATGAGCGGCGTACAAGAGCGCCTCCGGATGAAATAAGATGGGCGAACCCAAATAGCGAGCACGAGCGCCACAGAGAATCCACAAAAGGGATGCTAGTTTTCTCCCCAACTAGTAAGGTAACCAAGCGGTAGTTGGCAAGCAGAGCTCCACTGGGAATTGACCCAATGTGATACTTTCAAGGCAGGAGATTAGAATTCCTATCATGTTTATGTGCAGTCACAAGGACGCCAAACGCTGCCAGGGCTGAATGCTATGGTTGTCCTCTAACAGAAAGCTTAAGGGTTTGATAGTAATCTCCCCCTAGTTTGCAATCAAAGAGTTATGTGTGTTTTTCTGGCTCAAACACAAAAAACGAGTCCCAATGGTGAGATAAAGGGACAGGGTTTTTCTATCAAAGAACGATAAAACCCCAAAAAAAGAACTTCTTCCACAAGAGTTGGTTGAACTTAATCAACGAGAGATTGCTTTACTCTCCTCAGGTGGGATCGTTACTAGTTTTTAGACTGGTTACAATGGGCCAGTATATGGTTTTTGATATTATAACCTTCTCAGGGTAGAAGTAGTCCCCTAGGGCAACTAGAAATGATAGAACTAAAGGATAGGTACGGTCACTAGGACGGCCTAAACCAATAGAGCGGATAGGGTTGGGTGCGTTAAGCCCTAAGAGTAAAATGCAGTGGAAATTTGCAGAGGGTAGGCGGTAAAGCTACACCCAAAGCGGTAGAGTGGGGAGTCTAAAAGACTAATCCCAGGAAGTAATGATGGAGCGAGAAGCGCAAATGTGCGTGAAAAGCAACAAAAGCGCCTCTCTGGGGCAGCCAATATAATAGCTTAGAAAATCGGTAGATTTATCTCTTCAGATCTCTAAGCGAGAGTCCTACTAAGATATGAGCGCTATGAGTGCTCTTTTAGATGAGATGATAAGATGATTTTTGATTGGAAGGGGAGGATGAGATGCCTTTTCTCCGCTGGAGAGGGCACTCTTATATACATTTTCATGAGCCTCCATGACTCAGTGATTACTAACGATTAAACAAATATAATAGGAAACAAGACACGCTGCCTAATGCTGCGCGCTTCCTAAAGTCACAGAAGTCCGAAATGATCCGATACACATGTTCACACACATGTCTCTAGAACGCTCCAGAACATCACGTGCGTATAAAAATAGAAAAGTATCTTAATAATAGAAAAGCGAAAAATTATCCGGTATTACTGAGCTCAAAGACTCAACATCAGCCTCCTTCGAGTCCTGGACATCCATCATCCATCATCCATCAGCGTGAAAGGTAAAGTCGTTTTCAAACAATTCACGCACGCTTATCATTTCATATGTGATTAATATTAGTCAGTAGCTTTCTCTTAAATTGCTTCTTACGTCAACAGCAAGAGATATCTACCATGGGGCAGCCTCGTGCGTGAGTACAGTGCACACAGAGCTCCAAGATGATATGAAGTTTTCCTCCTCTTATAACTGACTTGCCATCGATTAAGCCCCATTCTACGACTCCCAAATGAAATGCTTCTCAAATCGTTTGAATATTTTATCGGCGACACCGCGATGCTCCGCAATCTGTCCATGGTGTGCCACTTTTGGCACGGATTGATCAAAAAATCGCCTCCGCTGTGGACAAAAATCGACTTAAATGTCCACGGACCAAACACTTACCCAGTTGACGTAAAGGCGGAGCGGTGGCTCGAGCGTACCGGCAACTGCCCTCTGGTGCTCAAGATTGATTGCACCTCACATGGATCGACTGCCTTGTCTGAGGGAGAGGAAGCACACGGCGATACAACCATTGCATCGCAACTCGTACGCCTTATTGAGTTGCTGCAGAGATGCATGGGTCGCTGGCGAGAGCTCACGATCATGGCCTCGCTCTCGGAGCTGCACGCATTCTTTGGAGCGTGTACTGGCCGCGCTCCTCAGCTGAGGACACTTTCTGCTCATGTTGTAGGGTCTTGGTCGGCGCAAGATGCCAGCCTACCTTTATTGATGCACCTTCCATTCGATCGCCATCCCGAGTCGGACCCCAGCATGGAACTATCGTTCGACGGCGGTTTCCCAATCTTCAAGCCACCCTTTGGCCTTGGTCTTGTGAGCCTCATCGTTGACATTAGCGATATAGATATTCCGAATCCATTGCGAGCATACCCGCTACTTGACATCATTGGAGCGTCCCCAAACCTTCGCATACTCTAAATGAAACTACGGGATTTCGCCGTTGGCGATTATTCTCAACCCCCCATACTCCTTCGACACCTTGAGTCCATTCATATTGAAGGCGTCACCAATCTGAGCTATTTGCTCCGGCATGTGATCGTGCCATCCCTGCAATCCCTCAAGCTTTACAACTTCATTTGGGGCCCCGAATTGTTCAGCTTCCTTTGGGATATATTAATCGCTCATGGTGATCTGCATACCGTCGAGTGGGAAGGAAACCCCTCGAAATTCGAAGTCCCCACTTATGGTGTACCAACAACGTCATTAGATCCTTCGAGGGCAGTCGTACTCCCTAAAATAGTAGCATTCAAGCTCTATTATGCGCCATGTGCCCACCAGCTCATCCGCCAGCTGGTTCTCTCACACGTCCAGCACTTGTTTCTCCACAACCTCCCTATTGACAGCACACTTCGACTAATCTCTTCGTCTGATGCTATCACCTCCGCTACAATTTCCCGGATCCCACCAGCAGAGGAGTCACGACTATCATCCGCCCCTGTGTCCATTCCCACCCTCGAGTCACTCGCACTCTATTTTGAGTGCATCGATCTGCTTGACGATCTCGACACCCCTGGCCTCACGTCACTCACGTTGGCCAACGCCCAAGGGCACAGGTCTCCACTATTTTCGATCTCTCGCTTCATCCAGAGATCAAATCCGCCCCTCCTTTTTCTTGACTTGAAGGGAACGGTTATGAATGATGCCGAGCTGATTCGCTGTTTCGGCATGCTGCCGTCTCTCAAAAAACTTCGCTTATTCTCATGCTGGGTATCGAATGCTGTTCTTCGAGCCCTGAGTGAGCAAGTGGGAGAGAACGGCAGCACGGCGCCCCGCTTTCTTCCCCGCCTCGAATTCGTCTGGATCGAGTACATGCCGAGGCTGGCTGCAGCTGCGATTGTTCAGTTCTTTGTCTCCCGGAGCTCTGTCAGCTTGGCCGGTACATCTTGCATCATGCAAGGTCATGTCGTTGGCCAAGGGATAGATGAGCGGGACATCAGCACACTCCAGGTAAGCCACTTTTTCATTTATGTGTAGGTCTTCCTAATTGGCCTTGGATCCTTTGAAGTCGATCGGTGTTGACACGGACGATTGGTCTTGAGGCTGATATCGCCTAGAACTCCATCACGAATCATAGACGAATTTGAGGCTCTCGTTGCACGTGCTATGTGGTCATGCTTATACGTCCTCAATCATGTACCAAACAAAAATCGGGGGGATTGTGGAGAACCAATACCGGCGTCGAGATCGCAAGCAAGCTCATCCCAGCGCTTTCAACTCGAATAAAAGTCCGAGTACTCCGCATATAGTCTGCAAGCAGTATGGAGCCAAGTGAATTCGTGACTAATATCGGAGCATGTTTACAAACAGAGAAAATAGAGGAGCAAATCTACATAGGAGTTGGCGTGTGAGAGCTTGAGTGGCATGTCAAATTAGATGTTGATGGATTATCGGTGATTTGTGTAAGATGATTGAGGGATGCACAGTCCATGAGTTCAAGGGGTCGTTTGCTAATCGCTCTTGACGGTGCTGCTGAGGCAGGTTATGGGCGCGGTGTGTCCATGAAGTCCTCATCGTGTCGCGAGTAAGGTAAGTTGAGACACGCGGTGCATGTCGTCGAATTCCTACAGATGTATGAGGAAGTCAGTAAGTCAGATCTTTCAAACCACAATAACAATTACCAACCCATCTTCAATGCAGCACCTCCGGCAAACCTTCTGTCCACAGCCACCCTTCAAGTTTGCTACACCTCCATCGCCCGCAGAGTCATCTTCTTCACTGTCCTTATCATTGTCTTCCCTCGCTCGGACGCGTCCGGCTGCCGCCTTGTGGCCAGATTGTTCAGTCGTGCCGGCAACGTCGTCATCGATAATGGTGTCACCCGGAAGAGGCAGCGATTTGAAAGGAGGCGGGGAGGGAGAGTATGACAATAGTGGCGTCGGAGGGATGGAGGTAGCTGGTGCAGTAGTACATGTGCGCGCGCAAATCTGGCATGTAGGAGTGTAGCACCTAGCGAATGTTTGGGTCAGGAGTCCTCGGAACATAGGGTGCAGAGGTAGCGTACCGTGGGCAGAAGATATATGTACCGGGACGAGCGCCAGCGCCCGAGTTGAAGAGCCTCATGCACGTCCCACAGGCAACCGGGGGAACTGATCCGACTTTCGTCTCGCTGCCCTCATTGGCGGGCGTTAGCACTTGAACAAGTCGTGTGGGCCTCTCGAATGTAGCAGGAGAAGACGAGTGTGTGGCAAGCCTTGGCCTCTTGTGGATTGGGCGGTGGCGACTTTGAGCTGGTCCGACCAAGGATGAAAGGAGTTCGTTCATTAGTCCACGCAGACGAAGTAATTAGTAATACGCTGTGCGCACCTGTGTCCCAGTAGATCGTGGAGCCATTCTGGCGCTGGGTCGACGAGGGGGGCGGGCGAATAAGCGGCGGCGAGGAGGACATGGGCAGATGCAGATGGTGGGAGAAGATGGACGAAGGCAAAAACACAGACAGAACGTGATGGTCGGTGGAGGCGCTTCAATGAAATGAAGACGCGTGTAAAATAGGCTGCAAACAAACACACAGCCACCGAACGGACCAACACGTTCGGCGAATCGGTGATATTTCCTGATCTCCACGGACCATCAGTCACCCCTCCTTTTCTTGTGTACCCTGTGTGCGCATTCTCGTCTCCGAGGGCTGGCGTTCAAAACCTAACGGTATCAGTGCTAGTGTTTCATATTCAGAAGGTGAATGATTCATGAAGTACACCACCACGTTCTACAACTATCCGCGGATCGCGTATGCCTCGCCGAGTGTGTGGCGGCACACGACTCTTCAATTGGCCGGTCATTCGGCTGCAGCTCTGAGGCAATTCTCTCTTTGGCTACCATCGGCGTAGATCAATGTGTCAAGGCACGAATTTCCTGGAGGTTTCAACTACAGTGTCGTGACTCTCGTGCCAAGGGCATAGAGTTTTCCGCATACTGTACATGCAGTCCTTGCACGATGACCAGCTGGCTTCCCCGGTTGCAGAAGACGGGGGAACACAGTTGAGACGCGCTTTTTACGCGCTCTCCATTTGGTTAATCGGAGCGCGGGGCAATATTTCCACCACACCTCTGTCATTTTCTGTCAGACCTGTCGCTCTCTTCCCTTTGGGTTGGTCAATATCCACTCTGCTAACTAATTCAGAACCGTCCACCCTTGGCCCTGGGCCATTGCCACTATTCTGCAGGCCAATCTTTAGAGCACCCTGACTGTCTTCCTCGTGCGCTTAACCTTAAGCTTGTTCTAAATCGGTTTTCAATTGCCTAGGAGGCCTCTTTCCGAAGTCACTACCATGGGCTCATACGGTACGGCCTAGCGGCTCCTCTGTTCGGCACCCTCCCCAATCTATTTTGCTATTTTAACTCGAGACAAGGAGCTTGACCTCGCGTACATTTGACCCAGTTCATCGCTCGATCGTGTTTTATTCTGCTCCGAGCTGGGGAAGAGACTAAAGATATGACCTAATTACCGCTTCGAAAATTTGGACTTGACTTCATTACCGATGGCAGCTTGGCCCTTTCCATGACTTTGGGATAGATTCAACGTGACATGGATATCATACGCCGAACATCATGGGTATGTCACTCGGGACAGCCCCTGCCTACACTGCGATGGATATAGAGCCTCTTGCCAGCGTCACGTACATGGCTGTCTGGTCTTGGATCCCAGGAGTGTCAACTGGGCCGCCCCCCTGCGCGAACTCTCACGTGGATATCCTATCAGGTAAGGGCTTGGCGACTATGACTCTGCGCATACTTTCGCTCAGCTTTCTTTCTTTCTTGCATGCTTTCATTTGGCTTCCGCTCCGGCCAAGCATGGTCCAACAGCGGGGCCTATTGTGAAGCTTTCTGAAGAGTTTTGGTTCTCAATTCAATGCCCCTGTCTTCAGGGTCGGGCTCTTTTGCGTTGTATATTGCACCGTTTGCAACCAACGAGTCGAGGGGCCATCGAGCCTTGCACCTGAGCACCTGACTGCGCAAATGACGCCTAGATGCTTGGCGGCCCGCATTATGCGATCGGAAGACTGAGAACTGTGCGCCCGGACCACCTTAACGCGGTCAGGGACAAGCGAAAACACGAAAGGTAGGTGGGATATGGCTTACAGTGGTCGCGATGGTGAGGACGGTCGCTGATGATATCGATCATAGCAAGGGAGGACTCTTCAAACAAAGCACGCTGTCGAACAGCTTCGGGGATGCTTCTATGCACAGGGCGGGCGGTAATCTTGCGGTAATCAACTCACATAAGAAATAAGGTGCACCCACAAATAAATCATAAATCGCGGCGGCATAGGCTTTGAGCGCTTGAGCTCCGGGGGCTAGCTTGGAGTTCTGAATGGTTCGTGGCCTCCGTTTCTTCACCGATCTTCGGAGCCTGTCATGTAAATCTGTAATGTTGCCCCTCGTGTCTTAGATTAATATTGCAGAGAATTCCACTATATGTAAGTAGAACAAAGGTATGAATTCCAATAAACGAGTGCGTGTTTGCGGGCGGGTGCCACTAGTACTTATTAAGACTCCGCGCAGCCAACTTCGCCGGGGTACTATTCTGGTTTTGCACCAAAACCTAACATTCAGCGCTCGCTCCACCTGTAGTACTCAGATTGACAGAACCGACTGACCCCGCCCCTCATTAGATCTTTCTACAAAGTAAGCTCGTTGAAGGATTGAAGTCGGCGAGTTGTGCCACTGACGAGTTTCTCAACCTACACCCCTCATAGTTCTCCGTATTGCGACCACTTCGCTCTGCATATGGCTATATCACCCACCTCATCGCACCTATTCCATTTTACACATCGAAAAAAAAAAACTTAGACACTCGTGGGGGCCGCTGGCAAATAATCGACAGATTTCCAAGGGCAAAGAGAGGGTTGTCTTCACTTATCGCGCTTGCCCTTCGCCTATCGGCTAGAATCTAGCATTCGCATAAATCCTTGTTGATGAGAGGGATCTAGGAATGTAGGCTCATATCATAGCGCGTGAATGATACTAATTCCAATCGATCTATGACCAGCGCACTCGCACGTAACATCCCCTCGATTCCGCGGCAATACATATAGAAGTTTCATACTTGCGACAAATATACCGGCTTCCAAATACTTGTACAGTCTTGCGGCCACCGGATCAGCAGTTGATCATGACCTCCTCTGCTGTCCCTATACTGTCCCCGACATCTTGCGCTCCTACGCGGCGAAAAATTGGGTGGGGAAGATCTGTAGGTGATGGCATACGTACCATTGCCGCCTTTTTCTTCGCTTTCCACTCGCGCAAGGTTTCTCGCCAGCTCATTGCCGAGTCCTTTTGGATCATCGGGCTGCTCCGATGTTGGTGCTGACGCTTGGTCCTGATTACCAGGTCCGACGGCTGGGGAATCGACTCAGAGAGGTTGCGACTGCCAAAACGGAGACGGGCGTACCTGGCGCCCGTGAGCCCCTGAATTCTCTAGCAATTTATCACATTCCACCGCGACACCGTTACCCGGGCCGTCGACGCCCATCGCCGCGTTCTTGGTGTTCTCTACGCCATCCATCGGATCGCCGTCTTCAAAACCGTCTGAAATATTGACAGGTAGTGCGTGGAAAAGATGGGGGGAGACCTTCGACGACAGTGAGAGTAGGAGGTCCGACCCGCTCTTATAACTATATTCACGCACACGTGTTGACAGCGGCTACTTTCCAGTTAGGCGATCCCCTCTCCTGCAACCCACATGTTGTCCTCTACATTTGGCCTTCAAAACAAATAGCGAGAAGGGTCTGTCCTTTGAAAAATCCCGCTTTGCTAGATGCAGCCAAGTAGATTGTGATGCGCAGGGTTATAGACGTACATATGTACCAAGCAATCTATAAGTTGCTCATGGGCGGCTATAGGATTTGCTGGATCCTATCCCGTTCAGCCTGGCTCTTTGCTGGAGCCACGCAAACACAAAGCCTCACCCTCAAATTCACCTAGTGAGTGGCTTTCGAGCTACTCGCCCACTCGCCCATATTTACCAGCATAAAATTGGATAACGTCATTGAAAGTCGTGACTCTCGCCACTCCCTTGGGAGGACCACTGAAAAGCTTTGGGCGGTGGCATGATCAGAGGGAATGGTAGGATATGCGGATTTCCCTCGTTGGCGTTGAGTATGCGCGTAGATGGCCTACTTCCCTTTGTTGCGCAGATCCTGCGTCGCTGTGCCGCAGCGTGCATATCTATTTAACGTTTTAACGTTTAACTTCAAGGCACCGACGGCTCGGTCGCTCCTCGGGGACAACTTGCCCTGAAAATTTAAACTTGTTTTGTTCTGTTTGTCTTAGCTTAAGTACTTCCCTTTCGCTGCAAGCGCGCACGTGCCCTTGGGGTGACCACACGCGCTCCTCGGGTCTCAGACGCCGACCTAGCGATTTCCGACAAAGGCCCCGAGTTATATGGATATCTCCGAGGAGACTGGGCTCCGCCAAACTTGCGGCGAGTCGCCACGGCTTCCTTTTCTCGGTCAGTGTATAGAGATCCTGCCGAGACCCGTCGGCCATGCACCATGCACCTCCCCCAGCGACATTGATGTTGTCGCCAGATACCGCTAAGTTCGGCGGCGGTCGTTGCTTGGCCTCGCGGGTGACCTGGAAGCAGTGATCATAACATCAATAGTTCCTCTTATGCCGCGGGACAAACACGGAGACCAGACTTGAAATCTATCTCGCAGAACCGCATCCTTCTATATGTAGGTCCCTTCGTCTCGTCTGTTTGAAGAGTTAGATTGGCTATCCTGCTAACGCCATGCCTCTTTTACTTGGTTCAAATCTTGCGCGCTCTCAAGGTTCCTGCCGAAGCATAACGTACTATATCTTTGTAGCTCGACCGTCAAGTACTCGCAGTGGCGCACGCTTTGCCCTATCTCACCACTAGACCATCTCTCAAATGTCCGAGGAAGCCGTTCCTCCGCGGCGCTTAGGATAGTGCAAAGCTATGGCATCAAAAGCCCATGTCCGAGTGTGGACTAGCCTTGGAGGTCAACGGAAATCAGCGAATTCCAGAGCCCACTCTACTTTTGGTATGCTATGATCTTTGTCCCGGTGCTTCTGGTGGGCGGAGGGGCTTGAATAGCTACCGCAGATCCCTGACGAGTGCGCCTGAGCCGCCCCTCGCATTTAACACCCTTCTCATATAGAATCACGCTATACGTTGGGGTAGATTTGGCTCACTGCTATGAATCTTTTTAGTCGATTAGCTACGCAGGGGGGTCTAGCGTAATTCACTGGCAAATGGCGGGTCTAGCCAACAAGGTCCGACCGCCCAAGGCCTGATGCCTGAATTACATGCTCCCAAATCCGTTTCGATTCAAGTTCGAACTTGAATTCTGTTTTATTGGCTTTGATATGATTGTTTTCGGGTGCCGTTTTCGCTCCGCTTCGAGTTTGCTCGCCGGGTCGATGCTCTGGAATTGGTATGTCGTCCCTCCGGCTCAAACTATGCTCATTTCGACGGGTTTCTTGACTATGGCACCCTCCTTGCTAGAGACTTGCGCGGTGCTACCCAGCGGATCTGTTGCGCGCAGGGGGATGTCCTCTGTGGTGGCCTAGTAGCCGTAATATTGTTCAGGTCCGCCAAGGTTCCGTCCTCCGTCTCCTATTTTATGCGAATAGATATGAGTGAAATAACGGCTTGCGTGAAGGCCACCCGCGCGATATAGCATCAGCCTGATGGGAATTTTTTGACATGCCGTTTTTGGGCACCCCGCATCGGCGCCTGCGCGCGCAGCGGCGTTGCGGAATCTACGAAAAGGAAAAAGGATATAATAGTCGCGAAAAGCAGCTACGTTATTCATCGTACCTTGTTTCTAACGAATCCCAGAGGCGTATCGGTATTGCAACAACACATGAGCAAAACCCGGCGCCCCCTGGACAACCGTCCACGACGTGACCTCCGTCCCGGCCTCACCGAATATGTCCAACGCCCCCGTGCTGATAGGAGCTTCGTCTGCCTCCATGTACATCTCGCAGTCCATCCGATCCGTCATGATGGTGTCCCCTTCGGTGTCGGCTTCATGGGGACGCCCTTCCGCTCGCGCCTCTAAAATTATTCTACCGAAACCAGGCGGGTCCAGATCCATCCCATCTGCGTCGATTGCACTGTCATCGATGGACAAAAGTTCGAATTTTCTTGTCATCGACTCCACATCGAAGGTGCAGGCTCCTTGCATAGAGCCCATTGGAGCTAAAATGAAGTAAAGTCAGACGATCGGGAACTCGAATGCCTTCCCCTGGAATTGGAGGGTGGCAAAGTATTCTTACGGAGCTCAGGACTCTGCCGCAGGTATTCCAAGGTTCCCAGAGCACGGACGATGGGCGGGTGGAACGGCACTGGGGGTGCACTATTGGATCGCGCGGGGAAACAAAAAAGAAAAGTGAAATAAACGATGGGGGCTTATTTATTGTAGGGCTCTGTTTATGTGTTAAGTGAACGTGGGTAGGGTCATGGTTTCGTTTCTTGATAAGGTTAATAGCACTCCAATGCGGAATTCCACGTTTGGACTTAGCAGCAGCCGATGAACGTTGGCTGAGTGCTGAGTCCCGCGCCCTCCGACGTCCACCCCCCAAGGAGCTCAGAATCCCGCGCAATCTTTATTTTATATAACCTATTGCAAATATGGATATCGTTAACACCTCATTTACTTCGTTCTTCGAGCTTTAAATGTGTGGCCTCCGGATCAGCTCGATAACCTTCATATCGTACCAATCGAACATGCCGCCTGGCATCGTAGCGGCCGCAGAATGTTCTAAAGGTAGTTGCGCATCGCCCCCGCCGAATGGTGCAAAGGTCACGTCAGAATGTTCGTAACATACTTTCTGACTCCTACCACAGCCGCACTATCAGTGTCGTTCGCAGCCCCACCTTTAACTCTCCCCTCTAGGCCAAATTTCATTGCCAACGCATCCCACACCACCGCCCCATACCCTAGCATATGCCCTTCTCCAACGGAACCCCCTCTACCCATGTCTTTTCTTGGGGCGAGGCAGATGAAAAGTTATTTCTGATAAGAATCTACTTCCTCAGCCTGCGGTTATCCGTATTGAAATGATCTGGTGCGCGTGTGTCAGTAGCTCGGACTCAAATCTCAAGGTCATAATAACTGTGGCTTACAGAATCCAAGAGAGAGTTCATAAGGAATCGTGTCTTGAGAGTCGGTCGAGTTTCGAATTTCGTCGATGATTGAAATCTTATCTCCGCCAGCCAAGTCATGAGATTATGTAACTCATAAACTCAACACCACGCAATTATATAATGCACATGTGTGAAGCGCGCCGGGCATCGAGTGCTCTACAAACTCGAGCAGAAGGTGGTCGCTCGTATCTGTCGGTGCATAAGGAAAGATAACTTAGCTGTAGGGTGTGGACGCAATCCAGGAAGAACCCGTCAGACTCAGTATGTGATGTGGCAGGTGTTCAACGCTCAGCTCCGGATGCTTCAATGAAATGAACACGCGTGTAAGATCTGCTGCAAATAAACACACAGCCACAAAATATTCGGCGAATCAGCGCTCACCGCCACGATCCTCTACTCTAGCAAATGCGCGGATTATCGCGTCTCAAGGGCTAAGGCGCCAAATTTGGTCAATGGTACCACCGGCGCCAGCGTTTCATGTGTAGAAGGTAAATGAAGTACGAGTATAGGTCCACCACTCCCTCCACAAACGCAATTCGCTTACGTCTCGCCGAGAGTTTGAATCTTTGACCGGCCTTCAGCTGCGGTTCCGAGGCTCTTTTTCATTTCCGTTAACATAAACTGAGGCGCCAAGGCACGGATTCCTGAAGGCTCCAATGTGCTATAACCATATATCTCGACCTTATCGAGGGCACGGAGTTTTCCGCGCTGCGAGTCTTGTCCAATGGCTGACTGGCGGAAGCCGGGGACCCAAAGCCGAAACGCACCTTTACGCACTCTACATTGGCTAACGGAAAACGGCGCGATGTTTACACTTCTAAGCCTCTAACCCGCTTGCAACGGCCCCCTCATTATCTGTCAGACCTGCCCTTGGCGTTGGTGGGTATCTACTCTGCTAACTGCTTCAAGGTCATCGGGTGTTCTGATCGCAAGTCTCGGCTCGATCCGATCCGCTGCTACCACTCCGCATGGCCGAACTTGAGAGGTGAATCCTTCTCCGATATGTCTCCCTTGTGCGTCTAATGCCTATAATTGGCCACATATGAATCGCCGTGTATTCTTCCACCAAGGTTTTCTTGATCGCCGTCGCGAGGCTCATATATGGTATAGCCTAGCCGCTTGGGAAGAGACCAATTTCCGTTCCGAAAATTTCGACCCGACTGCATGACCGCCGACAGCTTGATCAGCTTCCATCTTTTTTCACCGTATTCATTTCCGCTACACTGACGTAGCATGCCCACCCTCACCTTGGGTATCATACGCCGAGTTTCTCACTTGGGACCTGCTACATTGCGACGGATACGAAGCCTCATGCCAGACCAGTATAATGCCATGTACCAGGAACCCGCAGAAGTGGGCCGTCGCCTGGCTTAGGATTCTAGGCGTAATTAGGTCTCTTCCTGCGCGAGCGCCTACGGGGATGCCGTAAGTATTAGGCGAGAGCTCGGTAACGGGACGCTCTTATGATTTTGCGCATACCTTTGCTCGGCCCTCTTTCCTGTATGTTTTTCCCTCTTATTTTCATTTCGGCTAATTATATGACCTCTGTGAATAGATAATATACAGGGCCAGCGCAGCTCAGCCATTCCAGAGGCGCAGCGCCTCAGCCGCTCACTGACCTATGATATACAAGGTGTAGCTGGTGGTGGCGAATTATTTGCTATTATCGGCGGCGAGCCCTATCATTGACTTCGTTTTTGGAATATCCGCCACCAAGTGGACCGCTATGGCACGAGTTTCGATCCCCATTTGAATGCCCCTGTGCATCGGAAGGCTGGGGGTTGATCGTTGGGGTCACCCTCATGCTAATAGGGGCAAGTGGCGGAGAGGCCAAGGCTAGGTGCGTTGGAAATGAACTGCAACGGTCGCGGTAGCGGGGGTGATGGCTGGTGTGTCAGATCAAAGTTAAGGGGATATAAACGTGGCTGGTGATGCCGTCGAACTGCTTGCCTTACTTTGTGAATGTTTCCAGAGGCTGAATGAGTAGCAGTTTTTGGTGATAAGCAACGCATGTAAGGGATAAGGTATGCATACTAGTAAAGTATAGGCCGCCGCGCCGCGCGCAGTGCTTGAGCTCCGGGGGCTATAGACGTTGGCGGGACGAGTCTAACGCGATTGTCCCTTCCGTTTCCGATTCAAGCGTTTCGCAACGTTGCCATATGGAATTCATTGAGCGCTAAATATTGGATGCTGAGCGGCCTCCTTGTAGTCAAGTGGAGACTAAGGCGAGAGTGATACGCCTCGTGTCTTGCGGAGGTGAAAGAAAGGATGATTATGTAAGATATGGCAAACAAAGGCATAGCTACAGTCAGGCACCCGCCAAAATTTCTCTACCTGATTCTGCGCGAGGTCCCAAAGCTCGCGCTCAGCGCCCAATATCGCAAAAAGACATCTCCACTCCGACAGCTCTCGGTGTCCAGGTAAATAATATTTTGGCTTTTCTCTGGCAAGAAGGCGCTCCGAAGCTGCAGACTCATATCTTAACGAATAGATGATATTCAATTGATTCGCAACCGGCGCGCTCACATAACATCCTACACTCTCGCCGCAAGGTACATACAGAAGCCTGATGGCTGCGGTAAATACGCCGTCGTTTCATGTCCGAATGCTCGCATAGCTTTATCGCCATCGGTCTGGTGTATAGTCGATGGTCATCTGCTATGCTCGCGCCCACCTTGACCCCCGATGCCGTGCAGTTGGAGCCGTTGGTGCTCTGTCTCCGACAGCTTGCGTTCCTATGTGGCAAAAAATTGGGCAAGGGTCAGGTGGAGATGGTAGATCAATACCTTTGCCAACTTTCTGTCCTCTTTCCACTGACGCAAGGTCTCCTTCCAGCTAACTGCAGGATCCTTTTGGAGCATTGGGCTGCTTCTGTGCCAATGCGCTAGGGTCCTGATGACCAGCTGTGATGGCTGAGGGCTCAGTGGTCGGGAATGGTCCAACTCTTATGGCGGTTGATAAAGTGCTTACCTGGTGATGATGAGTTTCTGGATTTTTCACCGATGCAGGATATCCCGCCGAGGCACCGCCATATCCACCCTCGCCGGGGCTACTGACACTCATTGCTGCGCCTCTAATGCTTTCTGTGTCGACTGGAGGATCATCGTCCCCAAAATCCTCTAGGGCAACGACCTCCATAGCGTCGCCTTCAGAATGATTAGAATGATCAAAGTCTATCCTGGAAGCATTGCTACCCTCACGTTCTTCTCGCTCCCTCAGGCGGAACGGTGGCGTCTTCGGTGGATCCGGGATTGCGGAGGCGGACTTGAAATCTGTGCTAACTGCGTTGTGTGACAAGAGCGATGCGGAGTTCATACTTGCTACTCGACAGAGCCTGTGGGGAGTGTACAGATTATCGGTGAGGAAAGGACTGGAAAATAAGGAGTGCAGGAAGGCGGACATTCTTGTCTTTTAACTATGTCTACTTGTTGGCAAAATGAGGTAGAAGCTAAGTACTATTCTATTATGGAGCATCTTCCCTCGTGCTCTTGCCCGGCGAAAGAAACGGTGAGAACTACAGAAAATTCCGCCTTGCCAAATCCAGTCATGTGGGAGGAGGTATGGATAATTCCATATTTATTCGACAGCACGTAGGCCGCCGCCGGACATCCAAGAGCACCGACCGCTCCTCTTCTATCCGTCCTGTTTTGGACGAAATTCCCATATGCGGCCAGAAAAATCGAGATTTCGTGATCTCGATCTGGGGCCAAACGGGCCCTTACCTGCTCGGACTTGCCACTTTGAGGTTGGTATGATAGTATTGAAGCGTCGTAATATTCGCCGTCTTTTTAGGGCGGTCATCGAGTGGCCATCGACCGACCTAGCTATAAGCGTGTTTAATAGCGAAACCTTGATGCTTGGGGTAGTTGTGGACTTATCCTCTTTGGCGTTGAGTACGCCGCCGTAGACGGTGATTTATTACGTAATATTTATACCTTGCTTGTTCAAGGCCGTTCAGCGGCTGGGTCACCACCGTCTCCCTTTCTCCCTCGATGTATATACGAGCCCTCGCTGAGATCTAAGATCCGTCGACTATTCGCCACGCCCCCTCCCTCAGCGATGTTTCTACCAGGGCGCCGTTACAGCCATCGGGCTCAAGCGTCAAGTAAGTACTGTTTGTATCATAAGTATTACTATTCGCAGTTTGGCGTGGCCGCTGGCAATATGATGTACTTACTAACACCGACTGCTCCACTCCCGGAACCTAAACCCTCTTATGCCATGGGGTAAAATTACAGGTGCCCCATTTCGGTGCGTCCGCGGCTCGGTGCTAGGTATGCGCTGAATAGATTTCAGGTGCGTCCTGTCAAAGTAGCAATATCGCCGATTGTACTTGCTAGTTGACTCACGCAGGTGTACGCAATTTAGTAGTGCCCCTGCGTCCCTGTGCAGTTCGAAAAACTACGTATGCGCTATCCGACGGCGGTGTTTGGCTTCTAGTCCGCTATACTGAGCGCCTACCCCAGACGCGGAGGCTTCAACCCGGTGCTCCGATATCCGAGGCTGTGGGCACCCGCTGCTACCATCCTTCTTACAGCTCGATTTTCTCGGGCAATCGTACTAGAGGCTTAGCGGATCGAACTCTTCTGTCTTGGCCGCCAAGCACTCGCAATGAAGCATGCAATGCCCGTGCCTATGATTCCTCGTCACATACGGCTTCCCTGGAGCACCGTCACAAAATCGATCATTGATTGCCCTCAGTGCGCCCCTAAACAGCCCCTCAGGTTCCCGAGGAATCCCACTATCCTCCGTATTGATGACTACCTGGCACCCTCAATCCCTAAAATCCAATCTACCCTTGCCAAACATCTGAAATTGCTCCGATCTAAATCCAAGTTGCCTTCTGTTTCACAGATCGCAATCTCCATTCGAATGTGCCGTTTCAACTCCTCCAGATTTGCTCGCCGAAGAGGTTGCGGTTGGTGCGTCGGCCCCCGCCAATACCCTATCTCAAATCACCTTCACA
Organism: Botryobasidium botryosum FD-172 SS1; assembly: GCA_000697705.1. Lineage (NCBI taxonomy): Eukaryota > Fungi > Basidiomycota > Agaricomycetes > Cantharellales > Botryobasidiaceae > Botryobasidium > Botryobasidium botryosum. Next base: position 804,919 of record KL198024.1, on the reverse strand, counting down.
TTCCCAACTCCTGCTGAAGATTCGCTCGACCGGATCCGTTACATGCCGCCAGTCCGTCTAATAGCCAAACTGCCGTGACATTGAAGGAGAGAGTGGTTCTACGCGCCTGGCACGGCGTTTTGAGATCTTCAAAAGGGAGAAGGGACCCGTGAGTTGCTAAAGGAAAGCAGTCAACGTAAGTTCTTCGCACCTTGATTTAACCAATTTTTGCAGCGCATCTGTACTGCCATATCACTCCTGTGAAACCGGGTGCTCCTCGGACGATTGTCCATGAGGCCGCCTCCATCCCTACCTCCCCGAAGAGATCCAGCATTCCAGGGTTGACAGTCCCACCGTCTACGTCCATGGGTGCTTCCTCGCTCCAGCCCGCCGGGAAGAAACTATCCACCATGATGACATCGCCGTCAGCGTCTACTTCGTATCCGTACTCCATGTCCCTCATCTCTACGTCCTCACTATAGGATTCCACCCAATCTACATCCATCTTCAGCGCAACTAAGATAAAAAGAAGTCAGGTGGTCAAAATACTGCCCATCGTCCTTGGAGCTCTGGAAAGTGTCAAAACGCTCCATAGACCTACGGGACTGGGAATATCGCAGAGAACACAGACGAACAGCGGGGAATAGCTGAACGAAGTGGTAAACGGCTGTGGCGAAAAAAAGTGCGCTTTTGTTTAGGGCTATGTTTATTTGTTAGGCTACATGGCCACGGCGCGTCCTTGATAAGGCTGCCGATTCTCCAACGAAAAAACGCATGTTTAGGTTTAGCGGCGGCGGGTAAATGCGCGCTGAACGCCGAGCTTCCCAATGCCCGCCTCTCAGGAACCCCGCACCAGCCCCATTCCGTACACTGTATTGCAAACACGGATATTGTTAGCGACCTCGTCGTATCTGTTCTTCATACTTCAAGCACGAGGCCTCCCTACCGAAGTCAACCACTTGTAGTTTTTGTATAGCACCGATCGGACACATCGCCTAGCATCACAGCCGCCGCTGAAACGTCTAAAGGTACGTGCGCACCGCCCCTGTCGAAAGGTGCGGAGGTCATCTCAGAATATTTGCAGAAGGGTTTTCGACAGCTACCGCGGCCGCACTGCCAGAGCTTTTCGGGGCCTCACTTTCCATCCTCTACGCTGGCCTCGCCACCTGAGAGCCAATGGAAAATGAAAGGTAAGAAGATTCTCGGAAATGGGACCCGAAGTGCCGAGATCCTTACCCGCCCCCCACCCCCTCCGAGTCTTTTTGAAAGAGCAATAGCACGCATCGACAGATACCCCCTCTCTCTAGGTCAAGCTCCGCTACCAATGCCATCACCTCCTTACCCTAGCGTATTATTATTCCAACCTGATCCCCTTCATCCAAGCAATCAGGATTTAAGGCCTGCCACTAAAGGAAGCGTAGCCTATATGGCGCAAGAAAGAACCCATAGGGAACCATGTTTCAAGAGTCGCCGCGAGCTATCTAAGGTCCGGGGTTATCTTCTCCGTCTTCGCCAAATAATATTACGTAATCCATAAAGTCTCTCCGCAGCTCGCAGCCTGGCTTGATTTGGAATTACAGTGCCTAAGGGCCCGTTCTGCACCGAGATTCGCAATCACAATCTCACTTTTATTACTTCATATGGGAATATCTGTAAGCATTTGTAAGCATTTTCGATACGATTTCTTACAAATATTCCCATTTTTGGGAATAAAAGTCGAGATTTCGTGATCTCGATCACCGTGCAGAACGGGCCCTAAAGGTTGTCGGCGTGCTTCCCGTGGGGGCAGGGCGTGGGTGCAAGGGACGCCGATCGCTCAGTTGGCTACTGCTGCCGTCATTTTTGGATGTATATGCATACATCATTCTTCTCATGAACAGCATCCGTATGGTTGGGCCTAGCATAAACAGGCGGTTGTACGTTGGGACATCGACCACGGATCAAACTCATCCAAATCAGAATTTAACTTGAAACTAGTACATCTACAATTAAACTGACTACTTGCCTGGATTCCAAGCGTCTACGAGGGTTTCGGAGGGGGGTTGGGTCTCCTGGGGGGAGGGTGTAGTATCTAGTAGTACTGTGAGCGGGGCCGCCAGGCCCCGGCCGTCAGGCCGGCAGCGTGTTTTGTTTGCGTTTGATTTTTTCTCAGTCTCTGTGTTTGGTCCCCCCTCCCACCCTCGTAGAACGCTTGGAGGATTCCGTACGAGGATCGTACAAAAGGGTCTTTATTTGGCGACTCGAGCGTCCCAGAAACTCTGTTTATATTAGTAATCAAAGCCTTCAACCTTATTCCCATCCCAATTCGTCCACCATCGAGCCAACCGTCCCAACCACACTCTCAATATGGATGCCGATCCCTTGCCGCGTCCGATTATTCCCCAAACGTCGCCCTCAAACACCCGAAA
>KL198024.1:771636-802512 GCA_000697705.1 Botryobasidium botryosum FD-172 SS1 | reverse complement strand
TATCTTCTCCGTCTTCGCCAAATAATATTACGTAATCCATAAAGTCTCTCCGCAGCTCGCAGCCTGGCTTGATTTGGAATTACAGTGCCTAAGGGCCCGTTCTGCACCGAGATTCGCAATCACAATCTCACTTTTATTACTTCATATGGGAATATCTGTAAGCATTTGTAAGCATTTTCGATACGATTTCTTACAAATATTCCCATTTTTGGGAATAAAAGTCGAGATTTCGTGATCTCGATCACCGTGCAGAACGGGCCCTAAAGGTTGTCGGCGTGCTTCCCGTGGGGGCAGGGCGTGGGTGCAAGGGACGCCGATCGCTCAGTTGGCTACTGCTGCCGTCATTTTTGGATGTATATGCATACATCATTCTTCTCATGAACAGCATCCGTATGGTTGGGCCTAGCATAAACAGGCGGTTGTACGTTGGGACATCGACCACGGATCAAACTCATCCAAATCAGAATTTAACTTGAAACTAGTACATCTACAATTAAACTGACTACTCGGAACAAACGGCAGCGCGCCACTACACCAGCGGAAGAAGAGGATGGGGGAATACCGAGAAGATGGAAAGGAAAAAGGCGAAGAACAGGATGAAAAAGAAGAGAAAACTTCGGATAGGGGAATGTATCTTCCTGTAGCCGTCTGCATGGTGGGGCATCACAAAGTTGCCCAAGGACTGGTGAAAGAGATAGGTGGCGTCAGCACATGCTATATTTACATCGTTATGTTGGGAATCGACTTGCCTGTATGCTTTTAAATTCACCAAAGCTTTCATCGGTCGAGAAGCTTAGGAGACCTTTGACTCGAGGCGGAGCGTTTCCGGATACCAGGGTGGGGAAGAACGATGTACGATTCCTTGATTTGAGGAACTTGATAGCTCCGTCCGGCGTCATGTCATCGTTGTCTTTAAGCTCGATAGCTGTCAGGTGCGGGAGGAGCCAACGAGAACTCTGCTTTGTAGAGGGAGTCTCGAGTGCGTGAAGGATGGTGTCTGATATAGAGCACTCGACCAACGCAAGGTCCTTCAGCTGCGGCAACATCCCTAGACACTGGATGAGATCGTCATCGGCTATCTCCACCCCTTCCAGGCGCAACGTGTGAAGCACGCCGGGCCTCGAGTGCTCCACAAACTCGGGCAGAGACCCCAAGGACGGTCGCTCATATTTATCGGTGCATAGGGAAAGATGGTTCAGCTGTGGGGCGTGAACGCAGTCTAGGAAATTAGGCGCGTTGAATAGTTCGAGCGACGTGAGGGTGGGGATCGTAAGGCACTGAGAAGGGTGAGCGGGCTCGCCGATATGCCGGAGGGACACCGAAGTGAGGCATGTCGAGGAGGAAATGAGATTGTATGCAATATCAAAGGGGACGTGCTCAAGCTCAAGGACTTGAACTTGCGGTAGCGTCAACCGACGGAGCAGGGGGTAGACGATAGGAGCTCCGGAAATGCGAAACTCGGTGACGTTTTCGAGTACGATCGGGGTCCCGCTGATCCCTTGGGGGTTGAAGTCGTTGAGACTTTCTGGTGACACTTGTGAACTATTGAGCAAGGAGACCCTCGAGAGGGATGGGGATGCTGTGAATGCGCTTGTGAGGAGCTCCACGGTGGAAGTCGTCCAAATAACGCGAGACAGATAGAGGAATTCTAATGATTTCGGCGAGGAAACAATGGGGCCTAAGGCCGGCGGTGTGGGAAGGCGGTGTGGCAGAGAGTGGGGCAGCGTGTATGGTTTCGTTTCTTTCGACGGAGAGTTGAGAGAAAGGTCGATAAGATTTGGGCATGATTGGAACACGTGGAAAATGGTCTCCATTTGGTAGATGAAGTTGGAAGCTATGGCGATGGACGTGACGGCGGGTTGGAAAGATGGGGTGAAAACGGGGATGCAGTCTTGAAAGTCAATGCGTACGCCATTATCTCTGGGCGAGGGATGCCGAATAAAGGGAATCGGCAATACGGCGGTGCATGAGGGACCGGAGGCGTCTGGCACAAGACGGACTTCAAGACGTTCCAGCGCCTGAGCGACGCCTGAGAAGGCGTCGAAAAGGGCGCGGATAGAGTGCAAATCCGCCTCGATTTTTAGCTGTGACCAACGGTCCACGCTGCGTCCCAGCACGCTGGACAGCCGCGCAAGGCCCTTCACGTCGGAGGAACCGAGGTGCGAGGAGCTTCGGTAGAGCTCGATGGCCAATGGCCTATTTCCGGCGCGGTCGAGCCAGTATGCGGCGCGCAGGTCAACTTCAGGGTGGTGGATGTTGAGCTGGAGGTGCGACCAAAAATGTGAACACCCGTGTATAAGTCGCCGCCACCGGCGACACACTCGGGAGAGCTGGAGTATGGCGCAAGTCGAATTATTGCTTGCGGCGATCCCGTATACGTCGGAGAATATCTCGAGGAGGGCATCATCGTTCAAGTGGCAGGCTGGCACATCGTGGGTCGTTGCAGCGGGTCGGGTAAGTCGAAGCATCTCGGCTGGGACTGCAGAGATAAATGTGCTTTATGTAAGCAAATACTGTACTGTAAGTGAGATGGCAGGTTTTGAAAGAGCCCATGGGCCGCACTCACGAGTCGCTACAAGTCGTGGGAGTCTACAGTGTCGTCACAGAGGTCGTTATCGTTCGTGGTTTGATAAGTAGGTCGGTGTCCGATGTTTTCGGGCCAGCTCTTGATTCGCCCTGACTACTGGAATCCCCCAAAGGGAAGAAGTTCGGCTAGGCCAAATTGGAAACAAGGCATTGCGTATATATATCCTAGCACTTTCCGAGCCACCGGAGTCGGGTGATGATGAGTTACCGGGCTCAGTCTGCAGCAGGGAATGGGCGCTGCCAGCTTTGACGCCAGTCGATGTCCAAGCACTAAACGATGACACAGTACCAGTGAGAGACGGGAAGTAGCATTAGCACTAGTGCAACTAGTACTGACTAGTGTAATTTCTTTTGTTGGGTTAAGTGCGCTAAAGTCCGAGTAGGTCCGAGTCTGATGTCACCATGAGAGGCTGGTGAATATTAATCTTGGAGCAGCCGGTCCTCCTTTTTAACTGCTCTCATCACCCCACTCGTGTCCCGACCAAGCTTCTGACTCGCAAGAATAATGTCTTCTGCGTAAGCAAATCCCAAGGAGATTGTTTGCTAGGCAACGAAGCGTACTGAATTTAACCCTGGCGTCTCAGCGATCAATCCACCACAGCAGCCTCAGCTCCCACAGCTCCCAGTGTTAACGAGAGCGCTCAACCGAATCCGCATCCCAAAGTCGTAGACACTGAAAAGCTGAAGGAAATGCGGGATGAGGTGATCGCGTATGTGTTTCTATGACCGTTGCGCGGTAGCGTCTAGCGAACTGATACTCGTACTTAGAAAATACGAACAAACCCAGGCCAACTTGAAGCGGAACACGGAGGTACGCTAGATCGGCGCCTAGGATCAATGATCAGTCTCTAACATATTTCCAAATGCGTGACAGGCCAAAGATAAGGCCTCTGATCATATTTGAGTCTCCCTGACGCTGCCGTGAGTACTGACTGGTATTCCTAACATCTCTACCTTGAGGAAAAATAAAGCTCATAAATCGCCCACTGGTAGAGAATACCTGCGCCTAATCTCGTGCCGTGTGTTTCTATGTACCCATAACCTTTGTATCTCCATGCACCAGTAAACACGTCGCGATACGTAATCTCCCGTGGTTCGTAAGTAGCTGTTGGCTACAGACCTTGAAAGAGCTGAGAGTGAACAGTGTTACAAAGTCCCAGCGCTTGATCAGCGGTGGGCATATAATTCGTTGGAGAAAAACGGTACCAGCCCGGCACCAACAGCAAGGGTTTTCCAACTAGCTTTCTTCTTCCTCATCGAACCACCTGTCTTCATCATCTCTGTCATCTGGATCCCACTGGTCGTCATAGTCAACCTTGTCATAATCGATGTCCTAATTCGAGGTAAATTGGAGTCGTATGCAGATAGAACCGCAAATCGTACCTGAAGTAAACCCGCGATAAAACGCTCGCGAAGCAGACGCTCGAATGTCGCGCGCACTTCTTCGGGCGACTCTGGCTCTTCTGGCAGCAACTCTTCCTCGTCCTCTTCATCAGAGTCTGTCTCTACTTCCTCTTCCGTTTCAGCAGCAGCGGCCGCCTTTTCCCTTCTCGACGTACGAAACGCCTCGGCCTCTCGCTCCTCTTCATACTCTGCCAACAGTGTCCCAATCTTTCCTACACTTCCTTTGACTCCTCCCATGAACTCTGTCTCAGCCCATGATTTCTCTGCATTCGCCGATTCCTCGCCTTTTCTCTCGCCGCCCTCCCATAGTAAAGGCTCTTTTGTGCGGCCTTCTACCCAAGAAAGTTCGGCTGGCTGGGTAAGAGCGTACTTGAGACGGCGGTTGCGAATCCCAGGAAGCTTCGAGCGCTTCCGCGGGGAAAGAACCGTCGAAAAGTCGGTCAAGATTTGTGGGGGAAGCTGCGACAGGTGCAAGGCGAGGAAGTCGAGCGGCCTTTCGGAGGGAGATGGGGTATAATCCGCAGCCAGGCCGAGATACCTGAGTGCTTTGCTCGGGTCGAAATCTGGACGTGGAGATTCCATAAGTATAATTATGTGCCTCTCTTAGCTCACTCGTTCAAGCAAGTAAGGAAGGAAAGTATTTTCGGCGAAACCTGATCGACGGAATCAAAAACGGCTCGATGGGCGCTACATATAACTTGGTCGAACTCAGCCCGCTAAACGCTTCGTGTGCGCTAAAAGTGCTGCGACTTTCCAACCTAACGCGAAGGGCACGATCGCAGTGAGTGCATCCATTATCCCATCATTCCACCCTAATAGCTTGCACTCTTGAGTAGGATGATGCTTTGTGGATTCGATCTGCAAGCCGCAGCAAATTGCGGAAGAGCTCCAATCCATCGATTGAGCTCTGACCCTCTTCTGGAGATATTCTTCACGATCTATGGGCCACCTGAAAGTGACGACAGCATGGAGAGCGGCATGACTGTTTTCCATCTCTCTCAAGTGTGCCGCTCATGGAGGCAGCTCATCCACAGTCGTCCGCATTTCTGGTCACGCATCGACATCGACCTTCGGAGGCGCTATCTTGTACCACAGGTTGTATACTGGCTCGAGCGCGCCGGAATGTGCCCTTTAACGATCAGTATCCGTTGTACCGATTCTTTGATCTCCAGACGGATTTGTGCTGCATGGCATCCTGTTGGCGAAGTGCTACATGGCAGTATGAATCGCTGGGCCCGGCTCCGATGCGAGCTTAGGCTGGGTTATCAAATCGGCGCCTTTTTCGCAAATTTCCCTACCACACTTGAAGCGCTAGAATACCTTGAGGTCAGCTTGGTGTCGGAGTACGACTCGCCCAGGACGTCCCCCTCTTCTACGGCTTCTTTCTCCCCCGCACGATCAAGGCTCCCCATATTCACCATACCCTTCGAACGACCCCCCACCAACGCCAGAGGCGTGTGTGTCACCTTCCGAGACTGTATGCCTGCCTTCGCCCCGTCGTTCCAGCAAGCTGTCTCCTCCTTTACACTAGCTTTGAGCACCAACTATCGTACTCAAAGGATCCCTTTATTACTTCAGTCTTGTCCAAGCCTCGTTGATCTCTTCCTGGACACTCCGCCAAAAGCACCTCGATTACCACTCCCCATCTCCCTTTCACATGTCGTTCACCTCCGAGCGTCATTACCCACTGGCCTTGGAATGATATCTGCACTGAGCTTCCCATCGCTGGAGAACCTTTCTTTGTATGACATCAATTGGGACAGAAGTAGTGCTGTCGTCGGATTTCTTATGAGCGTATTCCAAACGTGCCCGTCTCTTTCACGCGTCAGTATATCAGGCTCCCCCTATACGCCCACCCACAGCGAGGTTCCGGGCGACAGCATGCATATTGATCAGGCTCCAGTCGTGCTCCCTAACGTCGTGGAATTTCGCATTTCCAGTGCTCCCATCGTATATCCCCTACTTCATCGGTTAGGGTTGCCGCGAGTACAAGTCCTTGAGCTCGAAAACCTACCTTTCGATATCACATACAAGCTCACTTCCACTCCAGCACACCTCGCTTCACTGTCACTTTGCCAAATCGGCGATCCTTGTCAAGGTTTTCAATGTCGCACATTTCCTGCTCTCGCATCACTCAGATTAGATAATGCGCCTAATTTCTTGGACACGATCTGCGCGCCAGAGTTGAGGTGCTTCACCTATAAGCCATCCCCCATGCCTTTGCCTTTGCGGCCGTTCGTAGAGCGCTCGGCGCCTACGCTTCGGAGTTTAGATCTCGAGGGTGTAGAGGCACCTGATAGCGACATGATCTGGTGCTTGGAAAGGCTGCCCTCTTTGAGGAGCCTGAGGTTAGCTAGGTGCTCGGTGTCCGATGCCGCCCTTCGTGCACTCGCGGCGGCGCGTTATTCAGTAGCGCAGGAGAGCTACGTTTGGCTTCTCCCGCAACTGGCGTTTATCGAGCTCGAAGATAACGCCGGCATAACGCCCCCGACGGTCATTCGACTTCTTAAATCTTGGAACAGGAGGCCGGCGCTCTCTGCAGCGGGAGGAATTCCATCGTTGGTGAGAGGTCGTCTCAAATTTTCAACTCCGGAAAAGTTTAGCGAATACAAGGAAATTCAGGTGTGTTGATCCTTAGCGCTCGGCGCTAAAATCAGACCCAGGCTGACCTTACCACCTGCCTTCATAGTCGTATGGCGACTTTTTGACGTATCCTCCGAATACCTACAGAGATTCTCCCGTTCCCGACTACGTGTCGCTCAACGTATCCGATTCTGACCTCGAATGATGACTATTACTGTTCATCATTTTTCAATGCAATTGGTGAATGGGGAATTTATGTGACTACAAGTAATAAATCATCTCATCAATAATCGATTCAGTTGTAGTGAGCCTTTGCCAAGCTGAACGACTAATCACAACTCTCCCCCATCACACAACCTGCCATATCCGACCGATAGTTGAATCCTGATATCACTTGCACGTCCTGTCATTCGGAAGTTTCACCGACTCTAGGCTGATCACCGGCGGAGACACGTCTGTCTTCCTCATCTCCGGCGATACCATCCGCGACTTGAAGCTTGAAGCTTTGAGGGCCGGCTTGCCAACGCCACGAAAAAGCATCGAGTTTCAGATCGATACGCACCTATGAATACGCCTGTCAGTATGTAGCCAATTTTGAATCCACGTCAAATTGAGAAACGCACGTTCCGGCTTAGGTATAAGCCCGTTACCACCTGCAGGCTTCGCTCTCGACTCTCAAGCTCTACAATATATGTGTGTGAATCAAATCTAACGTACCTATCCATTGAAATGAGAACGAAAAATAGCGATCATCACTGATGGAAACGAGGGTCAATATTTCTTTTTCGTAATGAGGCCGCGGCCGCACGGCGTATCATGACCCGTAGGTAACTAGTGTATAGCCCTTGTTCGCTTCGGTTTCGCTTGAGGCTAGTTTCGTCGGGGGCCGGGCCTCCTGGGGCAGCCACGACGATGGACAGGTAAGAAATCTAAAACCTGCTCACCTGTCCGTCGCCTTGGCTGCCTCAGCGAGGTGCGATAAGACCATCCAGTGGACCCCAGATATAATATAACAGTATATTTTACTACTCCGTGGCAGCTCTGCGGATTTAGTGTGTACGTGTATAGTACGAAGGAGCGAACGTGGTCGCTCCGGGGAGGAAAAATGTAGACATCACCTCTTGATACCTCAACCCTTCCTCGGCCCCCCTCCCCACAAGGCATCCGCGCGTATAGACAACAACCAACAAAGGAAAACAGAACGAGAACAGAGACAAGCGAATAGCGGACAAGAGCTGTGATCAGATAGACGATAAATGACAGAAAAACGCATCAGGAGAGAGCAGAAAGATGATAGTGATAAATCAGAGGCAAAGAGAGGGTGAAAGAGGGCATAGTCGTATAAACATTGGGAACGGCACCCACCACAAAAACAGACGAAAAGAATCGTGACCACCAACCTCGTTCATCATCAACCACGAACAGAAATCGCCGAGACTCACAAATACGACCCCATGTACCTGTTCCCTCCTCCATTCATCCCGCGCACTCGATTGACCAGCTTCTCGCGCGCTTCAATTCCTACCGGACCCTTCGTCTCAAGCGCCCCTCCGTCTTCCGTCAGCATGGTGTCACACGTATACACCGACGCCATCGAGCGCCTCTGCTCCTCCTCGAACGCGCTCGCCACCTCCGCCACTCGGCCTCGTACGTGTGGGTTCCCGGGCGTACCTTTAGGCAGGAATAGGTATTGGGAGGACGACCGATGCGCCAGTCCTGCGTTCGGCGCCAGCAATCCCGACCCCATGGCCGACCCTGAGCGAGTGCGCGCTCGTGAATTGAGGTCAGAGGGAACGGGGAGGGCAGGGAGGGGAACCGGCGGAGGTGGAGGTGGGGTCCTCGCCTGCCGCATCTCTCTTGGTGGCGATAACGGCATCGAGGATCCACCGGCACCCTGGAATACAATTCCACTCGTAAAAGAAGCCACAGCCGGAGACTTTCCTCTGCTCACAGACGACGACGGAGATAGCGATGACTGCGTCGATGGCGAGCTCGAGCCGCTCCATGAAGGGTTTACAGGTGAAGGCATCAGGAGGGATGCCATGGAGTCTTGCTCCCTCGTCTTTAGTATTGACCGTGGAGGAGAGGGCGGCAACGGCGAGGCTGTACGCTGGGGCAGCGGAGGCGACCCTGCCCGGCCGAAACTGACGTTTCGTGGTGGGGATTGGTGACCCTCCCACGCACCGGACAAGGGCGGTTGGGGAAGAGGAATATTTGGCGGGGGTGGCCTACTTGCCAATACGCTGGGCATATCGGAAAACCTCTGCGTGTTGAGGCTTGTGCGCCTACTTGACGAGCCGGACTGCGGTGGTGATGTGGGCTCGGGAGGTGAAAGGAAATTCTGCGGTGTTGGAGACCGAGACATCCGTTTGATTGGCTTGGCCGGGAACGGGCTCACACGTCCTCGTGCGCCTGGGGGAGGCGACGTAGCTCCATCAGCGGGCGGCGAGATCGCACCCTCTCGCTGCGTAAATGTGTCTGCGCTCGACGAAGCTCGGTGCGTTGAGGGAAGACTACTGGTGCGTACGGGTGAAACAGGAATTCCGTACGTCGAGTATACATCGACGGGGTAGAGCAGAGCCGACCTTCGGGTCTTCCGCGCGCTATTGAACTCAGACTTCCGATTCGGGGACGACCCCATTTTTGCAATCTTGATAGCGGAAGGTGAGGCGAGTGGGGATGCGGCTACTGAATTAGACCCGCGCCGGATGTGAGTGCGCTTGTATGACCCCGTCCGACCCACCCGTAATGAACCAGATGTCTTACGTGTCAGTCCTGCCGGAATCGGAGATAAAGCGCGGTTGTTGTTCTTGGGAATAACCGTAACGGGCGCACGTCCAAAAGGATCGTCGGGAAGGGGGCTAGGCGGTGGGTCATCACCCGTGATCTTGACCACAGAAGCAGAGAAATGGCGGTGGTCTTCGCGAGAGTCAACGTCCTCCCATGCAGTGTCATTGTCTTCCATTGAGGATGAGGGGCGCATCCAGGAGGCGCGGCCAGAAGATGCAGAGAGGAAAGATGATCGCATGGTGGATGGGGGGGAGGTGTCGTTTGCTGTGATAGACAAGGAGGGGACGGTAGACTGCGACGTAGTGGTATGATCGGAAGTGACGCTTCGTCGAGGGGGAGTCTTTGGTGGGTTGACGTTGCGAAACGCCGTCGAGGTGCGCGGGCTCTTTGGTGATGGAGGAAGCGGAACCGGAGAAAGGAGTGAGAGGGCAGCATCGAGGGGCGGTAGTGTATGGAACGGAACATTTATCTCCTTTGGTTCCTCGACATCATCTATCACCTTGATAACCTCGACTGTAGATGGCCCCGGCGGAGCATGGGCTTTGCGAAAGCCAAAGGATGAGAACATGGATCGCTTCTTGGGGATATCCTCAGCGTTGACGGTAGAGCCGCGTCTCGACTGCTTCTTCCGCAGGCCAAACGAGGAGAAGCCCGACTCAGAAGCGGTGGGCTTTTCCGCATTAGCCACCTTTCCTTTTACATTCGGATGCTCGTCATTAGTGAAAACCACGGTCCTGGTTACGGGCGGTACCGAGGTCGAAATTTGGGGTGGCTTTGATTTCTTCAACTTTCCGGAAGATGCGCGAGAGGACGTATCCGACGCGTTCGACGTTGACTCACGGGGAGTTGGAGTTACTGCCGGGGAGAAGTCGAACGAGCGCTGGGCTGGTCGGGGAGGGGTCCGTGACACCGATGGCTAGTAGGGATAAATCGATTATTACAAGTGGCGGCGGGAGAGATAGTTGTACGTACAGCATTACTGGTGCTCGCAGCACTCGTTGAGAGCGAGGTGCGACTTCCTTGCGAGGAGGTTAGTACGGGGGTGGGAATTTCTGTGGCAACATCAAGAGCCTCTGCGGCGGGCGTCTACACGGCGTACCAAAGGCGCGTCAGAAAAGCGGGCCGTACCAGCGAAAAGGTAACCGACGAACGACTTCTTCTACCGCCTCTTCCGGGATTTCTTCTCCGGAATAGAGCCACCGATTCACACCTGGGTCGGCGAGGCCGAGCTCTTTGGCAACATCAAACACGGAGCGCCTCAGGAGGAGCGACGAGTCGCGTTTGGCCATGACTGTCGAGAGGATAGCAGAGCAATGAAAAAGGAGAGAGCAGGCGAAGGAGCGTGGAGGCAGCGGGCGGGGAGGGTGTTCAACACACAGCCAGAACCCACTGGGCGGGGCGACGACGAGAGAAAGGAGGGTGGTGGGGTGAGGGAGGAAAGAGGGAAAATAATGGCCAGGGAGCCAGGGCCAAGGCGATATTCAAAGTCGCGTCGCAGTTACGTAAGCAAACAGCGGCCTTCCGCTTCGAGGCTGGTCCCGCGAGCGGACGAGCAGCGGGCCAGGGAAGCGCCAGGGAAGATCTCAGATCAGGGCTTTTTTCTCTCGCCATGGCAACTCGCTGTTTCGCGTGCACGCGTCAGAGCTCGCGTTGTTCGCCCCAGAATCGCGCAAAAAACCACACCCAGAAAAGCGCAGAAAGCGGCGGCTCGGTCGGTGTCGAACAAGCTCAAGCTCAGGCTCGACGATGGCGTCGTCGTTGTCTCTATCGTCGATGGAGTTAACAACGCGCGGAGCGCATGTACCCCAGATTTTAGGGGCATCCCTGAGCAATGCATCGTATAAACAAGGGAAAAAAGGCAGGAGAAAAATCGCAATATCTATTCGCTTCCTCGCTCACTTCAGCCTTGAAAACATCTCTTTCGACTCTTCCAAGTTCGCAATCTCCGCCTCGAGGGTCCGCAGCTATAAGTATCCCAATATCTTCCATTAGCAGTCCAGAAGGCGTATTCAAACGGATGAAGATCACTTGCCTTTTCGCTATTTGCACTTCTTACATCCTCGGGGATATTTGCCTCGTACCCGGGCTTCTCCTGCGCCGTTCGAATCTTGTCGGCATTCATCTTCACCAACCCAAGCTTCTTTTCGCATTTCTCGATCTCTGCATCTAGATCTACCAGTCCCTGTGGGCCAGTGCAGATATCAGCCATGGTCTCTCGGTCCCCGATCGGCAACTTGTCGTAGAAAAATGTACCTTGACGAGCAGGTACACAGAAAGATCCGCGGAAAGCACAGATGATCCACACCCTGCCGGTATATCCGTGGACCGTGAGACAACTTGGGCAGCCTTCAGTCCCTTGGTAAGCGCGATGATTGTCGGAACTTGCGACTCCAGCATCCCAGCCTCATTAGGGGACGTCGCCAATACGGAAACTACCAAAGAAGCTCAAATTCAAGCGCTTTTTCTGAGATTAAGTGTACAGGGAACCACGTACCCTGCAGGTTAGATTGGAGAGTATATTGTGCAGCCAAGGAGCGAATCGTCTTGATTGTAGCAAACACGAGATCGAAATCCCGATCTGCATCGATCGATACAAATGCCTCGTCCTATTACACATACCGTCAGCCCACATTCCACGCACACATAGATAGATATCTCAACTCACATGCACAGGGAAGCTCGCCAACATGATCGAGGACGTGGAGTCCTCCGGCCGGCGTGGGAGTCTCTGCCACAACTCCTCGGTCACGAAAGGCATGAAAGGATGCAGTAATCGCAGACCAGAGTCCAGGCACGTGTACAGCGTGTTCTGCGCAGATTTACGTGTTGAAGGGGACGCAGACTCGTCGGACATCGGCTTCATCGCTTCCTATAGATTCAAAATGACAATTTAGAAAATTTGATCCAGTTGAAGGTGGGAAAATGAATCGAATCAGGGCCAGCAAGATGTGAAAGGGAAAGTAAGGATATGCGAGATGAATTGACTCACAATGAAAACGTCGCAAAGCTCATAGAGCCAAAAGTTGTATGCCGCGGTGGTGGCTAACATGAAGTTCCTGTCCGCTAAATGTTGGTTAATGTCGGATGCTGCACGGTTAAGTTTATGCAGAATCCAGCGTTCGACGAGCGTTTCATTGCCGGTAGGCTATGCAAACACATTTAGCCCCCGGGATCACAGTAGAAAATGGCTGCTAACCTTGGAGGTAGGCTCGGGGACAAACGTCTCGTCTAGCTTCAGCATCGCAAATTTGGTGGCATTCCAAATCTTGTTGCAGAACTTGCGATATCCCTCGACCCGCAATATCTCAAGATTGATATCACGTCCTGCGGTTCGCCCAGTGTCAGATCCAGTGCGCACCTCAAGAAGGTAGCAGACTCGCCTCCGCCGGTATAAGCACACAGCGCAAACCTCAACGCGTCCGTTCCGCACTGAGGTATACCCTTCGGGAAGTCTTTCTTCTGACCCTGTTTCGCCTTGGCAATTTCTCGCTCGTCCAAATTCCCTTCGTGAAGCTTCTCGCCGAGCGCCTCCAGGGACAAGCCCTGGATGACGTCGACCGGATCGATGACGTTGCCGAGGGTCTTGCTCATCTTGCGACCATGTGCGTCGCGCACCATCGCATGGCAGAGCACTTCTTTGAAGGGCACTTGGCCGGTGAGCTTGACACCCAGCATTACCATGCGGGCAACCCAGAAGAAGAGGATGTCCCAGCCAGTCTCAAGCACGCTCGACGGGTAGAAGTTGGCCATGTCGGGCGTCTATATTGCAATGTAAGGGGCGGAGAAACAAATATCGAGTGGGGTGGGCCAATTCACTCACCTTCTCAGGCCACCCGAGGATTGACCAAGGCCAGAGGCCGGAAGAGAACCACGTATCCAGCACGTCCTCGTCCTGCTCGAGAGTGAACGGCGCGCCGTTGGCAAGAACCTTGGCGCGCTCGGTAGCCTCCTCCAAAGTCCGTCCAACGACCCAGTTCTTCCCCTCCGAGAACTAATTTTCCCAAAGAAAGATATTAATAGGACCATGTGCGATTTTGAGAAAGGGAAAAAGAGGGCCCACATCTTGAGTCTTTCCCTCAATCTTAACAAAATATGCAGGACAACGGTGACCCCACCACAATTGCCGAGAGATACACCAGTCTTGAATGTTCTCCAACCAGCGATACCACTCGGCTTCGGAGATTTTGGGGGTGATGACTAAATCTCCGGCTCGTGTCCGCTGTTGAAATATATCACATATTGATTAGCTTGCAATTTACCAGGAAGACTTATGTCGCTGTACCTCGAGGGCAGCCTGTGCAAGGGGCTCGCACTTAACCCACCATTGCGGCTTCATCAATGGCTCAATGACATCTCCGGATTTGCTAAATACCACAAAATTAAAGTTACATGTGGGTTTTGTGGCGGTTAGAGTGGTGGTGGAGTTGGGACGCACGCGCAAAGTGGAACCTGCATCGGGTTATCCTTGGTCTCAACATAAAGTCCCTTTGCCTTGAGTGCCTCAACAACGGCAGTCCGCGCGTGGAACCGTTTCATTCCCTAAAAGACAGAATTCCAATATCCAAAAAGCCAGTCAGCCATTCAGTATCAACCATCACTGCGACCCCAACTCCACTTCCCAGAATGAACAAAGAAAGATTGACGTGCCTTGTACTCTTCCCCAGCATTTTCGTTGAACGTCCCATCATCATTCAAAATATTAATGAACGGTAAGTTGTGTCTAACTCCGACGTCGTAATCGTTGGGGTCGTGCGCAGGCGTGATCTTGACTGCACCCGTACCGAACTCCATGTCGACAGCGATGGCATCGGTAATGATGGGAATGCGACGTTGGACGAAGGGATGCGTGACGTATTTTCCATGGAGATGCTATGTGGGCGCGCGATAGGAACGTGGATAGTTGTCGTGGCGGTTGTAAGGCGGTGTCGAAGTGTTGAGGATGGTACGAGGTACCAAGATGGGATGGTCAAAGAATGCACAGAAAAGGATAAGGCGTGGAGCGGTCACGGAAATGGCCGAACGTCACGCGTGGGGAGAAGCAACCGCAAAAGGACAACAAGAACCAAGAACAGGTGGAGAGAAATTGGCAATTAGCAATAATTTCAGAGCGTACGAATATGGGAAACGGACCTTGTAACGAGGATCGTCAGGATGGACAGCGATAGCTGTATCTCCAAGCATCGTCTCGGGCCGCGTGGTTGCCACGACAATTCGTTCATCTTCAACCCGCAAGCGAGGACGGATGGCGTTAGTTTCAGTCCAGTGAAGATCGATAAAATAAGGCCCAGTGTATGCAAAACGAAATGAAAAGGGCTGTGTCGAGTATGGACGCCGTCTCCATATTCAACACCAAAAGAATTGAAAAGGAGTTGGATAAAAGAATGGCACATGCCATGGGTGAGGAGTCTTGACAGAAACGAAGGAAACCATGAGGAGAAGACACGCCACCTCCTTATCCATCGATACAGCCAAATTCTTACAGAATAAACAAAGAATGGATCAAAGGGAAGCTCACCCGAGTTTTCAATGGGGTAACCAAACGATGTAATCGCGCCAAACTCGAATTTCTCTTTTGGACCATAACCGGGAACGGAGAGCATAGTACGACCTTCGAGTTTCAGTTGTTCCACCTATGATAGAAAGCAGGGAGTCAACACATGCACGATCGAGAGGTAGGCAAAGACGACGCATATGATAAGGCGAATGCGAGTACTGACCTCGAGGTTGGAAATTGTCGTGTTCAACTTGACGCACCAGTTGACGAGGCGGTTTGCGCGGTAGATGATGCCATCTTCATGGAGCTGGCAAAATGTTTCTACCACGGCACGAGAAAGGTTCTACAACAGTGTGAGGAGATTAATTTCTATCGAATACCAAAGTGGAGGACTGTACCTCATCCATGGTGAACGCGACTCTGTTCCAATCGTAGCTGCCCCCTAATCTGTGAAGTTGGCTGGTGATACGTTCCTGGTACCTATGTAAGTGGGGTGAGGTTGATTCGCTGGCAGAGTCCAGGGAGAGCTTCATACTCGGACTTCCACACCCAAACGCTCTCCAAGAATTTTTCGCGGCCCAGATCGTGGCGCGTTTGTCCAGAGGTCTTGTACAGACGCTTTTCAACGACGGATTGGGTCGAAATACCTGCATGATCGAAGCCAGGAACAAAGAGGACGCTCTTGCCCAGCATACGGTTCCTGTTTTGTGACAATCGAAGTATCAGACCTGGCGTAATGGATCCAGTAGGTAGATTTACCATCGGATGAGTGCATCTTGGATGGCGACAGTCAAGGCATGGCCGATATGGAGACTGCCTGTGACGTTGGGCGGTGGGCACGGAATAACAAAGGTCCCTTCCGGCTTCGGCTTTCCATCGGGTCCCATGGTGGGAGCGAAGTAACCTTGGGCATTCCACCAGTCGTACCATGCGGCCTCCACAGCGAGAGGATTATAGCCGCTGGCCATAGGCTCCGACAGATCTACGGGGATACTCAGTTGAATGACGTTTCCAAGATATCATATAATATGTAGCGAGACCTTTCTTCTCGCCCTTGGGAGTGGTGTTAACGAAGGGCTTTTCCTCTTCCTTTTTCTCCTTCTCCACAGGTTTCTTCTTCTGCGTCGCAGGGGCATCAGCCTTTTTGGCGACTTTTGCCGCGAGCTTTGCGAGCTTCTCAGCCTGTTTTGCCTCGCGTTTTGCTTTGAAGGGGTGTTAGATGGCGATGGCGGGGTGGGTGATTGTCTTTACCTGCCGACTTGGAGCTGGGCTCGCCCGGCCCCTGCTGTGGCTGCGGCTGCGGCTGCGGCTGCTGCTGTGGGTGGTCCATGGCGAATTTTCGTGCGCGGAGGGGCGTTGATCTCAGCAGGCGATGGGATCGAGTCAAGATGAGCGTGCGCGATAGCATCCAATCCCAGACGCGTCGATGATTTTCCTATGACTCTACTGATCGCGACCGTTTTCGGAAATCCGGATGCAACCGCGGACAGGCCGTGTGCAGAAATCAGTCACGTGATCTGGCGCGTGTTTGGCACGCGCCTGATTTCCTTCGGGCGGATCCAATCCCCTTTTCCGGTAGGCGCGGCGCGTGACGGCGACGACGTGTAATATTAGCGCGGCATTTATTAGCTGTGAAACAGCAAATAAATAATATTCAAGGCGTTGCCCCTTTCCACCACCACCACTGTAATCATCAGCACCACCACTTGCACTTGGAATGACGATGATGATCCTCAAATTGACGCGTCCAAACGCTCGTGTTGTCGTGCGTCGCACCCGCGCCATTTCTTCCAGTGCCATCACTATTGGCATTCGACGAGAGGACCCCGCTCGTATTTGGGAACGCAGGTGCCCGCTCACGCCTGACGCTGTTCGTGAGCTCATTCGCGACCACGGAGTGAACGTCATTCTCCAGGACTGTGACAGGCGCATTTGGACTCGGGATAATTTCTTGAAGGTCCGTCGTCCTTACGAGGACCGCGACACGTCGTCATGTAATCATCTCGTCTCTCGTCTCAAAATTTCAGGTCGGGGCGTCATTCCATCCGACGCTCGAACCTGCAACAATTATCCTTGGCATCAAGGAAGTCCCCCTCAATGAGCTTATTACCAGCCCAAGTCCAGAAGGCCTTCCCCGCACCCACATAATGTTCTCTCATACCATCAAAGGTGCCTCTCACCATCAATATTTCCATTTCAATGCTGATTTATTGGGCTTCTAACTAGGCCAACCATACAACATGCCTCTGCTGACTCGCTTCATGTCGACCAAGGACAGCCCAACTTCTGCCAGATTAATTGATTATGAGCTCTTGACTGATCAAGCAGGCCCTCGGGGGAAACGCGTCGTTGGATTTGGCTGGTTTGCCGGAGGTACCTACAAGTTCACTTATTCGTAGCAAAAATCGCGCACGCGTGGCTGATATCACCTGCCAAATACAGCTGCCGGTGCCGTGGAAGGTCTTGCCGCATCGGCACTCGAGTATCTGTCCCTTGGCGTCGCTACGCCTTTTCTGGTTCGTATATTTCGTATCTGGGCTTATCTAATGTTTCGTTTGCGAGCTATGCTTATCCTGTTCTGCGGCAGCATCTTCCCCGCCCGTACTCCCATTTCACGCTCGCTCAAATGCGTGCTTCGCTGCGATCTATTGCGGAGAAAATAGGGAAGAATGGTATGCCACGCGCTACAGGGCCGTACATTATCGCCGTGACTGGGTAAGACTATCTTCTTAACCACTATATACTTGAAGCCGAAATAACGCGTCGTGGATCGTAGGAACGGGAATGTGGCTACCGGTGCACTGGATTTGCTAAGCGAGCTTCCCGTGTCATACATTACGGCGGCCGAGCTACCTGAGTTGGTCGCCAATAAAGGTACATATCTCGGCTTTTAATAGTCTATAGCTCGCTGACACCTTTGTCTGGGATGATCCGCGCCTTGAAAGATGCCGATCTACGAAAGGTATCAAGCACAATCGATATCTGATTTTTCTGCCCTTGCTGATATATATGTGCTCTGGCAGATTTACGTTCTTCATGTCCCACCATCTGCATATTTGTTTCGCAAAGACGGCGGCGAATTCGATCGCCAGACATATTATTCACAGCCTGCAGAATTTGAGAGCCGGTTCCACGAGCTTGTCAATCTCTCCCTCTCACCAACGACTTTTCCGCAACTCACCCTGTTTCTTCGCGTAGATTGCACCCTACATATCCTTATTAATCAATGGGACGGGATGGAACCCTGGGTTCCCGCGCTTAATGACCAGCGAGCAGTGTGAGATTGCTGTGAAGACTGCCGGGCGGATTGGGAAAGGACGGTTTAGAAGTGTCGCAGATGTTAGCTGTGATGTTATGGTACGCCGATCCCTTTTTTGTTTGGGGTCTAGCTCGCTCATTTTATATGGTTATCCATTCGATTGCATCCCCTCGGCGTACAGGGCGGGTTGGAGTTCGTGACGAAAGCGACCACTATTGACGAGCCATTCTTCAAGTCCCGAGAAGGTGTCCAAGTCATGTCGGTAGACATTCTTCCTACTCAACTCCCCCTCGACGCTTCGTGCCATTTCAGCAATGCGCTAATGCCCTATCTACGTGCGCTTGTGAGGGAGTACCAGGGGGGATCGACTGGCGGAAAGATGAAGGAAGAGGATGCGCCTCTTGCGGAAGCCCTTGAAAGAGCAACGATTGCCAAGAGAGGACGGCTGACAGAAGGCCACGAGTGGTTGTATGAGCAAATGGAGAAGATGCAAAGAGCAGAGGCGTCTTCGGATGTGGCCGTGGAGAGCACTCTGAAAGGAAGTGAACACCAGCCTGTGGGAAGTGATTTCGGAGGGGCTAAGAAAGTAAAGAAGATTGGGAGCGTAGGGGTCAAGAAGAAGACAGTGCTTCTATTCGGTTCGGGAATGGTAGCGAAACCTGCGGTCGAAGAATTTTTGAAACGGGCTGAGGTGAAGCTCGTTGTCGGTGCGTGCTTCCTCTTTTTCAATAATCCCCAAGGCTGGCTGTCGTTGATAGTTCCACGCTGCCGTAGCAAGCAACAATGTTCCGGAAGCTGAGGCACTCTTGCGGGGCTGCGACCGCAATCGCGCAGAGGTGGTTCAGGTCAACAGTGCCGATGCGCAGAAAGTCGGTGCTTTGGTGGAGCGCGCCGATGTTGTCGTCAGGTAAGTTGGTGCGCACGAAAATATTGATTCTCCGCTGATCATTACGAATAGCCTGCTGCCCGCCCCACTTCATCCCCCGCTTGCTGAGCAATGCATCCAACATGGGAAGCATCTTGTTACAGCGTCGTACATCTCGCCTACCATGCAGGCACTTAATTCCAAGTATGTTCGCAGTCACTTTTCACAGTCACGAACTCATTATATCCCTTCCCGTTATATTCATATCTTGTCCGTCCTCAGAGCATTAGCGGCGGACGTGTTACTCCTGAATGAAATAGGCCTTGATCCTGGAATCGATCACCTTAGCGCAATGGAATTAAGGGATCGTATCGAGGCGCAGGGTAAGAGGGTGTCATCGTTCATTTCGTGGTGCGGCGGATTGCCTGCGCCCGAAAACAGCAATGTGAGACCTTCCATATAGGCCCCTTAGGTTGTGGCGACCGACTCCGATTCTTTAGGTCCCACTGGGCATGAAATTCTCCTGGAGCCCTGCTGGCTTGCTTAGCGCTGCGACAAATGATGCGAAATTCAAACTAAGGAACAAAGTGCGTGTTCCACTCCCGCCCTCTTGCTACTGCCGGTCCCGCATCCTAGCATGACCCCATTGATGTGCTTGTTTTATTTTATCTCATTGGCTCTCCTTAGATGTTCGAAATCCCGGGCCAAAGCCTGCTCTCTAAATACTTCCCCAACGTACCCATCGCCAAAGGGTTTGCGTTTGAGGGTCTCGCGAACCGCGATAGTTTGTCGTACGCTGATACGTATGGATTAGGACCGCTGACCGCGTTGGAGACGGTCTTCAGGGGGACACTCAGGCATGTCTAGAGTTTCCCAGTCTTAGCTCTCAGGTCAACGGGCTCTTATAGTATTGTATTGATAGGTATCAAGGATTTGCGGATGTAGTCGATGCGATGAAGAAGATCGGGCTGTTTGAGAGGGAGAAGACGGTCGTGCTGAAGAGGTGGGAAGATCTTGCTGGGCTAGCTCTGGAGGCTCGTGGTATTTTGGGAGCGGGGAGGGGCTCGGCGGATCCCAGGTCGATCCGGAGCGCATTCGCGGATGTCATTCCAAAGAAAGAGCAAGTAGAGGTGATAACGGGAGCCCTGGAATGGTGAGATCGTTTTCAAGGTGATTCTACAGGTGACGTCTTAGTTGACTAATATCTACATTCTTTCACTAGGCTTTCAATGATTCCAAAGGCGAGCGCTCACCAAAGCGCACTTAATAACCTTCCAGCGCTTCCACAAGGCCCAACGACGCCATTCGCGCTCTTGGCCGCTCTTCTCTCTCACAAACTGCGTTACGAAGCCCACGAGCGCGATATGGTTGTGCTCACTCATGAGGTCATCGCCGTCCCTGCCTCCAACCCCGCCGCCAATGCCATTCCTGCAGAACAAGATCGTAGCCAAGGCCAGAAGGAAGTATACACAAGCACGCTGATAACTTATGGTACCCCCACCGCCTCGGCAATGTCCCGTACGGTTGGGCTCCCAATTGCATTTGCTGCCCTCCGCATTTTGGATGGAGACATCCGCGTACGCGGTGTGCGAGCACCTGTAGATGAAGAGGTATACCGTGGGGTATTGCACGACTTGGAGGGGGCGGGATTAGGTATGCGAGAGAGCATGTCGCTGGGTGGAGAGGGCATGGGGAAAGAGCTCGTCAGGGGGCTTGGAAAATTTTGAATATGCTGCAACGGAGGAGTGGAGAGGTGAGGTGAGTGGTTGCCAAAATCGATTCATGGACAACACAGACGTATGATATCTTGGGTGGAATGGTAATTACAAGGTGGCGGAATGGCTCTTTATCTACTAGTACTGCATTGTCAAATGCGTTTACCAATCAAACTTGTATAATATACGACGCACCTTGGCGCATCTAACTGCGATCTAAGCCGTCAAGCAGAGCCCAATAGCCCGGCACACGCCCTTAAAGTAAAGATAATCGGGTTAACGGAGACTTGGTGACATACGACTTTGGGTGGTATTGGCAGCGAATATTATATGCGATTAAAAGTTTTCTTTGCATTGGCCCTGTACGCGTAGAGTTATACCCCGCAAGCTAACGATGCAGCTGCGGCCTCAGCCCACCAACAAGGCCTTCTGCGCTGAGTAGGATTGGCTGTCAAGACTTCACGAAGACAGATGTATGTGTCTGAAATAAGAGTGCTCTCGTTCATCAAAATATCTATTTTTCACCAGTAGGCACCCTCTCTGAACATCAAAAGATCTAGGTTTAAGCAGAGTCCGACTTTAAGAGTGAAATTTATCCTCATACCAACGCCCTTATCGACAACGCAAAGCAAATCACGCGCCAGCAGAGTTGCACCAGACCCACCCAAACTCATCCTGTGCGGCACCCGTCCACCCCTGCTGAATCCCACCATCCATCGAGTCAACGTATCCAACTCCATACGTCATGTTCGCATTCCCGTCCATGACAGGACACGCCCATCCCAGCATCGCCGGACAATCTCTCAGCACCGCTTGACAGTTCTCGATACACGGAAGCAACTCGTTATATGCTACATCGAGAGGGTTGTAGCCCGTCGCGCGGGGCGCGTCTTTCGGAGGATGCGAGAGGAGGGCCGGGCGCGGTACGGAATCGGGTACAGAGGCGGGTATGGAGTTTTCTCCACAGCGGGGGAAAGATACCGCGCACGCCCAATTTCGGTATGAGGTCTGGCAGTCTGCGCATGTGCGGAGGGGAGAGTAGACGTCCCGCCCGCACGGAAAAGAGAGGAGGGATGTGGTGAAGTTTGTCAGCGAGGAGATGAGTGGGGCTGAGACGTTTGTTGGAACAGTAGTGGATATGTATGATGTAAGTGGCAGTGGAGGTGGTGGGAGAGGGACGGCGTATGCGATTTGGGGGCAGTAGGGGAGGGAGTGTACCAATGGGCACGGGAAGGCGGCTGTTGAAAGCGGGTTGGTATGTTTAAGAAAACAAGTGTGTAGTACAGCCTACGTGCCTGATTTTGTGAGGAAATTGAGCGGACCGCTCGTTGATATCCCATCTTCTTTTATTATGAAAGCCGTGTAATTTGTAAAGGAGGTGAGCCCTTCTACAAACCATTGGGCTCTCCATCCATTCGCATCTCTCAAAACGGATGATCGGTTGATAAGGAAGCTTGCTTGTGCCTGGAAGCCCGTGGATACGTTTTTAATCGCACATGCGGAATGAGTAAGAGAAACAGGGAGTGAGGCGGTAGGAATCAAAAGGAGAGTATCATTCGGTGGATTAGACGGTATGGCAGGGCTGGAAAGGTTGCCGGCCGGAAGCGTGTAGTTTGGGTATGTCAGATTATTGGATTGAACTTGCGCGAACACCGGCGAAAAAAATATGGCTTGGTTGGAGGTCGTATCGCCGAGTAGGAGAGTATTGGGCACGGGCTCTCGGATTGGATCTGTGGTGGGCTTTAGAGAGTCGTAGAGGGAAAGGCAAGAAACACGTACCCAAGTGCGATAAGCCAATTTCCAAGGTGAGTGAAATAGGCTGGTTTTGATCCTGAGACCATGCTGCAAGAAGTCCGCCTGCGGGAGTGGACCCAGTCCAAGCAGCAGCACCAAGACTCAGGGGCAGTTCAGTCGTGTCCAAAGGGCTGCTGTCGGGACCAGGAATCCGACCATCTGAGGAAGAATTTGCGACAAATAGACGAAGACTGGACGTGGAGATATTGCATAAAGATATGGAGAGCGCGTAGGGGTCGCTGGAGGATGGCAGTGAAAACGTCGTCGGCTGGGTCAGCGTCAGCGCGAGGGCAACCGAGGAGAGGGATGGAAGCTGGAGCGCGTGCTGTGCGCGCGTGCAGACAAAAAGACAAGAAACAAACGCAGCCTTCGCCCGCCTCGTCGTCGTCGTTGTGGTCGTCGACGCCCGGCGCTTCATGAGTGATGACGGTAGTGTAAGTATTCCCGATACCACTTGTGGTAGAGGGTCTTGTCAGCCACTAATTGCAAACTGACCCATGTTTTACGATTTTCTGCCGCCAGGCCTGGCTTCCTGTACATACACATACGATTTCCTGGCTAACGGTCTGCCAACAACACAGCCTTCGTCCTCGGATGCAACGCCAGCTTGACAAAGCCACTCGTTCAGAGCTGTACAGCACATCTATGCGCATCGTTCGCTCTCTCAGTGCTCTTGCTCTGTTCCCTTGCGCGTCCTCCAAAATCCGATTTCCTCAAGCCTCAGCTGGCAACACACCGCCCTCGTGTATCTGACGACATCTCCACTTTGCGTTTCCCACACCCCCTCATCTCGTCTGCGTTTATCAGCGCCGAGCGGTTTCCTGTCCCGCGCTTTTGGTACGTCCTGCTTTCACCACTGTTCGTCGCCCACATGACGTCGCACCCAGGTGAGTACACTCCAAGTCTCCTGCACTTTTTTTGCATCCTATGGCTAAACACACGTCTGCTTCTCGCAGTACATGGTCCATCTACAAGGCCGCCCTCGTCTACTCCTCCATTTAGTATGCTGCGCCCATTTACTACTGCACTGCCTCCCTCCATTGTTCTGCCTGGTATGCGCGCGGTAGAGCGCCGCGGAGCTGCTACGGGGGTCGACCCGAGGGCGCCGCGGGCAGAGCGTCCGTGTCGCCTCTTCGGCGTCTTCCTCCATCTTGCCTGCTACCATGTCCATGCCAACCTATGTCATGTTTATGTACAATCTCGACCCCCATGCCCGTGCCGATCCCAAGAGACTTCACGGGCAGAGCGTCCGTGCTGTCTCCTTGGGATTCCCATTGGCTGGGTCGTCGCCGTTGGACACTGCCAATGCTCGGGTGCAGAGCGTGCCCGCTGCAGCGGTAGTATTTGACCCCCATGCCTACGTCGATCTCGGGAGGCTTTCTGGGCAGAGCGTCCGCGCCGCCTTGGGATCTTCGCTGGCTGGGCCATCACCGTTGGACACCGCCGACGCTCAGGCGCAGAGCGCGCCCGCTGCCGCGGTGGTGTTTGACCAGGCCCCGAGGCTGTCAGGTGTTGCTGGAAAGGGGGCGCAGAGCGTGCCTTCTCTTCCAGTGGCATCTACCAATGGGTCTTGGATATTGTCAGATGTTGTCGGTGAGTGGGCGCAGAGCGTGCTCTCTCTCGGCAACGTCTGTCAATGCGTCACTGACACCGTCAGGCTTGACCAGTGATGTGGTGCACAGCGTGCCTCTTCACTCGGTTGGGTCTTGTGATGCACATACCGGACACTGTTGGAGGTGACGCACAGATCGTGCGCTCTCTTTCTTCAGTGTCCAACAACATGTCTATGCACGCTCCACTCTCGAGTTCTACGCATGCCTTGGCTCATGCTCGAGATCATGTACAATGGGGTTGTGATCTTGCTTCAAGTCCTACTATGACCATTAATGCTAACATTTAATGTCCGTCTTCTATCCATCTGCATGTGCCAGAGGGCTCTCTTATACCCATAGCATCTAACCTTGCCTGTAATTGCATGTCCCATCACATCCCTTCTCACTTGATGTTACCCCCTTCTACTACTCATGCACATGTGTGATCTGGCCAGACATATGCATGTGCCTAAAGGCTGGCAAGAAAATAAATATCTCAATGACAGCATCACTGGTAACTACAGCTAGCACTCACCTCCAATCAACCTAATGCCCTTGTGCACACACTTTCTTTATGTCACACTTGTGCTTTGATAACTAATGCAACAACTCCTGGTTCTAATGTGAATGTCAGGGTTAGTCACACTGGAGTGGCTCCCCCTTCCAGTACTGCTATGAATGCTACAAACCCAAGGGTTGGCCACACTAGGGTGGCCTCCTCTTCCAATGTCACTGCAAGCCTTGGGGTTGGCCACACTAAGATGGCTACCTCTCCCAAAGACATTATAAGCACTGCAAACTCAGGGGTTGGCCACACTGGGGTGGTCTCCTCTTCCAATACACTGCAAGCTCTGGGGTTAGCCACACAGGAGTGGCTTCCTCCTTTCATGCCATTAGAAATCCAAGGGCTGGCCACAATGGGGTGGCCTCCTCTTGCAAGCTTTGGGGTCAGCCACACTGGGTGACTTTCTCCTCCATGTTCCAAGTCCAAAAGTTGGCCACACCAGGGTGGCCAGCCTTTCCTATTCCATTGCAAGCTCTGGGGTTAGTTGCATTATGCAACTTTTGCCCCACCATTTGGGGGTTGGTCACAACACGGTGGCTTCCCCTCCCATTACTACATGTTCCATGAAAAATCACAACTACCCATAGGTGGGCACCTGTGGGCACCCCTGTGTGGTGGCCTCTTGGATCCTACTGGTGGCATATTGTCCCCAGAGCTTTTCAAGAGGCCATTTTAGACAGCTGGCGCACACCTTAACAGCATCACCAATACTTGGGAGAAAAAAGGTAGAGAAACAGAAGAAGAAAAAAAGAGAAAAGACACAAGGATATAATGGAGCATGCACTGGCACATGTTTGGCATTTGCATTTTGAGTTCATGCTTTGGCATTTGAGGTTGGTGTTCATCGTTGGTGTTGGTGTTTGGGAGGGTGTTGAAATTTGGTTGACAGTGGTTGGGCAAATAAAACAAGGATGGATTCATGTTTAGCCTGAGTATGCAATACTTGCCGTAAACATGTGTCAGGACTGGAGGCGGAGGCCAAGGGCCAACAACGGAGGACTTATGGGGACAATGGGAAGAGCACAACGTCGACAGGGAGCGACGGGGAGTGGGTGGGAACCAAGGTGCGAACACCAGGGAAGAGGAGGGAGAGGCGCTTTGTAGCGTGAGGAAATGGAGTTCTTTTTTTTTTTTTTGTTAACGCATGTATATTAGAGCCCTGAAACCTAAGGTTTATGTGGGCGACTAAATCTGGGATCTAGCCTACATGACTGATGAGAAGAGGAAACTGAGGGAGGTTAGTGACAGCCGACCTAATCCACTACGCTAAGAACAGGGGGAGAAGGAAGTGAACCGCTGCCCTGGGGAGGGGGGGTCCCAATCGTTACCAAGCCAAAGTGCTTGGTGAAGGCATTGGTGGCTTTGAGCCACTCGAGGAGGGAGTCAAGCTTGTCGGTGAACAAGATCGAGGTGTCGAGGTCTCCGTCGTCATCGAGAAGGAGATGTTTGAAAGGTGCCGTGATAGGGCAGTCGAGGAAGACATGTGGGATGTCCTGGACATCCACCCCGCATGGGCAGGAATACTCCGTATCCGGGATATTCCGAGACTTGTAGTAGGACCCAACAAAAGTGTGACCTGAAGCGAGGCGTGCGAGGGCGGCCGTTTGAGAGGCCGGACGCTGGAGGGCGATGAAGGTGGGGTAGACTGTGTCGATGGCCTCGCGGATGAGGCCAAAGGTGCGGAAGATGTGATCTTGGGGGATATGTGTTTCGAGGTCCTCTGCGAAAGACTGGGCGAGGAGTTGTTTGATTTTGCGGGTGGTGACCCGTCTGGACTGGCAGTGGTCCTGGAATGAGGCTGGGACGTACGTGGGGGGGCGATAGTAGAACGCCTTCTTTGGGGGGTGGAGTAGGTGCCATTTGTTGATCACAAAGATGTGGAAGGTACGCGGGGAGTCGAGGATGCGTTGGCTCGCCAGTTCGTGTAGGTGGGAGTGGTATACCGTGCGGCGGTTGGGGTGGACAAGCGAGTCGACCAGGGCCCTGTTTGCGATGACCAGTGCGATATCTGGCATTAGGAGGTGTGCTGGCATGTTGGCCATGGCGTCGATGAGGGTGAGTGCGGCCGCGTGGGCACGTTCGCCAATGGTGTGTTCTGGGAGCTGGATGGTGTAGACTGCCGATGTGAAAGGGGAGTCAGGGGGCATGAATCTCGGAAAGATCTTGAGGTGGGCGTTCTTGTGGTCTATGCCCACGAAGAGGACGGGGGTGCCTGTCAGCGCAACTGCTTCCAGGAGGGGGATGACGTAGCCGTCTCCGGCGAACGGGGGTGGGTTCCTGATATCGTCGGTGATCCAGGAGCGGGGGTGGTGTGTGGGCGTGCCAGGGTGTATGATGGAGGGAGTGGGGAGTCCGTGAGTGTTAATGAACGCTGCTGCGCGTTCGAGGATGGTGGGCGGTGACGCCGGGGGATCGTCAAGGATGGAGAGGATAAGTTTCCTGGTCGGGTGGGAGGCGAAGTAATACGGGGTTCGAGAAACATAAAGCTCGACCACTGCGTTGAGGTGTGCATTGAGGGGGGGAACCCCAGACATCGCGAGTGTTACCCACGTGCGGGTATTGCGGAAAGTGCCCAGACACCTGTTGAGGAGCCTGTACTGGTACGAGTTGAGTTTGTCGCCATGGGCGGCCTTGTCAGTCCACCAAGTGGGGGCTGAGTATGTAAGGATGGGGCGGATGGCTCCCAAGTAGAAGCGTAGTGCGGCAGCGGCTGAGACTCCCCTGCTGAGGCGCTTGATGACGAAAAGAGGGGCCATGTTGTTGTTGGCCTTCTTGAGAATGTTCGCGACATGCGCGTTGAAAGTAAGTTTCTGGTCGTAATCGACCCCAAGCCAGCGCATAACCTCCACGACATTGAGGCCGGGGAGGGGGGGAGGGGGGCTGCGGCCGTCCGGAAAT
Source organism: Botryobasidium botryosum FD-172 SS1 (assembly GCA_000697705.1). Taxonomy (NCBI): domain Eukaryota; kingdom Fungi; phylum Basidiomycota; class Agaricomycetes; order Cantharellales; family Botryobasidiaceae; genus Botryobasidium; species Botryobasidium botryosum. Next base: position 774,967 of record KL198024.1, on the reverse strand, counting down.
AGCCACATGACTTCAGTTTTCCCCGGGTCAATGGAGATGCCAAAGGAGTTCGCCCAGGCGTTCAGGGCGGCGAGGAGGTGCGGGATAAGCTCTGCGATGCGTTCCCATTTGTTTCCGGTCCATAGGACGAACAGACCGTCATCGACATACATCAAGAGCTCTTCCAGATGTGCGTGAGAGATGCCTTTAACCTTAGACAGGTAGCGGCGGACGAAAGGCTTGATATCACTTGTAAAAATGATAGCGAGGGCAGGCGAGAGGGGGGAACCCTGGGGGATGCCCTCTTCAATATCAAACTCATTGGAGACTATGCCGTTGATGCAAAATGTGGTGCGCATGCCATCGAGGTATGCTGCTATCCATTGGACCAGGTCCTTGGGTATTCCCTTGCGGTGGAGGTGTTCTATGAGGCGTGCTCTGGGGATGGAGTTAAAGAAGCCCTTGATGTCGAATTTGACAAGGGCGATCTTCCTTCGGTGAGTGTGGCGGTAGGCGCCAGCGTCGGGAGGAATTTCGCGAAGCTTGGTGATGATGTGCATCAGGTTTGCCGATGCGTCCACAGTGGAGTGGCCCTGAAGGCACGCTAGTTGGTCCGGGCTGAGGTTGCCCTTGAGGATGTAGTACTGCATGTGTGTGGCCGCCATGCCTTCGTGTGTTTTGGAGATGCTTTCAAGGAGCGCGATAGGGCGGTACGACTTGGGGACGTCGTAAGTGGCTTTGCCCGGTTTTTGGATAACCGGCGTGACAGTGGCCTTGAGGGGGCGAGGGTGTGTGGCGGTTGCTTTGCAGGCGTTCGCGAGGTGGAGTTGGAGATGGCACGTTTGGGGCCATGCCAGTTGGAGGATGCCGAAGCCTAGGCCCGAGGGGCCTGGGGCTTTCGAGGTGGAAGGGCCGAACACCTGACGGCGGAGTTCGGGCATTGTATACTGCTTGTTGGGCATCGTGGGGAGCTGGGGGATCCATTTCGGATATGGGGAGGGGGCTATGTTGTCCCTTGAGAAGAAGGCTTTATGGAAGATTTTAGCTTTTTCACTTGGGTCGGAGACGGGTTCTCCAGTGAGTGGATGTTTGAGTGGGGGGGATGGGAGCTTCCTCCGGCCAGTTCCCCAGTGTGCGTAGTCCCAGACGGTTGTCTCTGTGACGGCTTCAAGTTTCTTCCCGAAGAAGAGGCGCTTTGAGTCGTGGATGGCATATTGTAGTTTGCGTTGTAGGTACGCGTGGGAGCGTTCGAGTTCCTCTAGGTCTGGGTGCGAGGGATCTCGGAGTTGAGTGTGGGTGAGGGCGTGCCAGGCACGGTCCACCGAGCGGCTAAGTTTTGATAGGACTTTGTTCCACCAGGTCTTCTTTTTCCGGCCTTTGTGGGGCTTGGGGGAGGATGCTTTGGCCGCCTGGGCGAGGACGGTCATGAGGGTGCCAGCGACCTGGTCTAGGTCCTGGTTTGTAGTTGTGAGGGCGACGCGATGGGTGGCGAGGCCCACTGCGAGAGTGGCTTCGAAGACGTCCTTCTGAAGGTGTCTGCTGAACTGTGGTAGCGAGGGCTCGGGAATAGTGGAACCCGCGAAGTGGAGTTCCGTGGTGATGCGGGCGTGGTCAGCGAAGGGGGTGACCTTTCCTATGGTGACTTGAGGGTTGCAAGTGTCCCGGAGGAGGGGGTTGGCGAGGACTAGGTCTATGCATGTGGGGCGGATGCCCCTGCGCCTGTCGAAGAAGGTTGGGGCTCTATGTGGGTTAAGGAGCCTGAGTAGATTGAGGTCGATCCAAGATCTGACCAGGGTTCCTGCCGCGTTACGGTGGTTGCGAGGGTGCACCGCCCAAGAGCGGTGGCATGTGTTGAAGTCTCCCAGGAAAAGGGAGGGGAGGTCGTGCAGGTCGAGCGTGTCGAAAATGTCGATCATTCTCTGGTGGGACTTTCCTTCTCAGTAGAGGTTGTATGCGCGGACCTTAGTGGGTCCAATGTGGATGTCGACGGCTTGGGCGTCGAGGGAGTTCATGATGTCCGGTCTCGAACGGAAATATGCAGGATCGGTGAGATTGTGGTTGACGTATGTAAGTACACGAGGACGAGAGGATTCGCAGTTGGGAACAGGAGAGAGAGGATAGATGGTCACCCAAGAGGGGTGGGACGTAGAGACATATTGACCGCTGACTGTAGGAAACCAGGGCGGTTCTTGTACAAAGAGGATGTGGAAATCGAGAGAAGTGGAGAGTAAAACGTTTGCCGCGTCTTGGGAGTGGGCGACGTTGGCCTGCCCTATCACCAGGCGGTGTGGAATCATTGAGGTCGCGCAGCCCCTAACCGCTGGGCGACATCGGCGTTGACGTACCGCTTGGTACATTTCATGGTGTAGGCGGGGTGGTCGCCTTTGCAGTTGATGCACAATTTTGCCTTGTGCTGGCAGGGGGATCCATATTTGTGGCACACCTCGCAGTAGTGCTCTTCCTTGGAGTGCTGGTTCGATGCGCAGATGCCGCAGGTCTTCCCCACGGCGGGGCACGTCGAAATCCAGTGGCCTAATTGCCAGCACTTGATGCATTGGACGACACGAGTGCTGGGAGGTTTGAACGCCGAGGTCGTGTAATGAGAACCTCGCATCTGAATTTTGTGGGAGCCGTTGATTCCCAGGAGGAGGCGGTCGCGAGTTTCGCGGGTGACGAAGTTGACCAGGAGGGAGACAACGATCTGGTCGGGGTTGTGGGCAAGTTTTTCGGCTGACTGCATTAGGTGATGGTTATCCGCCAGGGTGGTAGGGTCGACGCTGTTGAGGGGTTCGTCGACGATTTGGGCAATGAGCTCTTCCACGGTGTACTGATCCCCTTGAGTGCTGTAGCACAGGGTGACGTTGCGGACCACGGCTCCGAAAACTTCGCCCGTTTGAAGGGCGCGGAATGATACGCCATAGATGGCGCGGAGGGCATCAAGGGACTCAGTCCGGAGGGTTTCCAGAGAGATCCCGGCGTCGGGGGAGAGGATGAGGTTACCGGCGCAAGACCAGGTAACAGCGACGATGCGGGCCTCGTGGCCCGAGGCTTGGCAGATGGTGTTGTGGCGCTCGACGACGGCCGCGCCCTGTTGACGGAGGGGGACCCGGTCAAGAGGCTTGAAGGTGGCCTCGTCCGGGTTGGATCTGTTGCGGTTGGTCTTCCTGGTGATCAGGGGGGAGACCTTCTTGGGGGGTGGTTGGGGCTTGCCGACGGCTGCGGCAGAGGCCAGTGCGTAGGTGATGGCGGGCTTGGCCATGCCAGGGCACCACTGGACGGGACGTGGGAGGAGGGGGGGTGGTGGGCCGGTCTGGCCGGTGCGAGATCTGGGGCGCGGGGGGGCGCGTGGGCG
>KL198024.1:724680-766624 GCA_000697705.1 Botryobasidium botryosum FD-172 SS1 | reverse complement strand
GGGGGAGGGGGGGGAGGTGGAGCCTGGTGGGGGTAACGATCTCCATGAGGGTCACGTTGGTGGCGATGGCTTCCGCAAGGAGATCCATGGGGATTGCGGAGAAGAAAGCGTTGATCAAGGATCGCAGCGGGGGGGGTGAGGGAGGGAGATCCTCCTGGAGCGACCCGGGTGAGGTCGGCGATGAGACTGGAGACGACGCGAGCCGTCCGATCTACCTCGATCTGGGGATCGATGGCGGCGGTGGTGGTGGGGACAGCGGGAGCGAAAGGCTGGCGCTGAGCTTGACGGGGGGTGGGAGTCTGAGGGGCATCCCACGCGAGTTTGCGGCGGGCGGCGGGCGAGCCAGGTGGGTTCGATCGCAGTTTTTCGGCGGCCATTTCGGCCACCCAGTCGATGGGTCCACGACGGAGAGGGGTCGTGGGGATGATGTCGACGCCGGCATCTGAGGGTGTGTCAGGCCGAGAGTCGCCTGAGATAGCGACGTCCCCTGACATGGGGTCGTCGTCGAAGTCGGTGGGGCCAGATACGACCCTGGGACGCTTAGAGCGCGAAGGCCCAGCGGGGGGCGGGTTGGACATTGAGGAGGGCAGCGGCGAGCAGCGAAGCAGACGTGGAGGTTTTTCCAATAAGTTCCACGTTCACCCAAGATGGGGGAAGGGACGAAGAGGATCGAGGAAATGGAGTCCTCACGCGCAATGTATATATACACGGAGACTAAATGGAAAGTACGGAAAAGGAAGGGAAACACAAGGAGAGCCTCGGGGATCACTCTGGTGAAGAGGGGAACAAGTCCTAAGTATATACATGTACTCCTATGGGTTCCGCAGAGGTGGAGAGGGAAAAGGAACGGAATGGAAATGGGAGCGGAGATGGAAAGAATGAATGGAAGCGGAATGAGTCCGGACTCATTCAACGGAGTGTGGAGATGTTCAGGACGAAGTCCTGACAACATGTAAAGAACATACAGCATATGAATGGAAAATTTATACTACTCAAATGCTTACATAAGAACTGCAAGCCACCACACATGAAACTGTATATCTGTAGGAGTTCAGTGTAGGGGCCTAGTCTCCTCAGTGGTCGAACTCAGGGTTAGTGTCAAAGTCGGTAGTCAAAGGGTCTTGGGGCAAACAGTTGACTGCTTGATAGGGTAGAATTCAGGGGGAGTTCTGACGACCCAAGGCTTGGGTCACCAGACTAAATACAAACATTGACAAAGGATGCCACTACAAAGGACAAGCCTAAAGGCCCGTGCATTGTAGTGACATACATGCATGACAGAAATAGAAACATAGACAGAACTAACTATGGAAAGCTCTGGAAGACGGCTTGGGCCTAGCCGCCAGGGCTTCGCCCTGTGGCTCGGCCCGCACCTCTTACAATATCCAACAAAGGGGTGGGTGGAGTTATCTATTGTGAGGGGGTATGGGGGGCAGCAGCCCCTTGCTGTGCTCAGCAGTATGCTAATCCTTGGGATTCCCAACTTCCAAGGGTTTTCTAGATCTCAGGGTTTTGAAAAAAATAATTGGTAAAATTGCAAATTGGTTTTTTTCCAACAATTGCTATCATAAACTGTAAGTTCCACATTGCTGAAAACTGCATATCCAACAAATAAAACTGAAAAAGAAAAGCTGTAATCCCAATCTGTATAGATTTTTTATCTTAAAATATATCCAAAGCTACATGTATGCAAGGTATGATTATACTTAGGCTACATGGTATCGGGTACTGCCACCCTGGGGGCCTTGCGCCTTATGTAATATTGGTTGATAAGCAGTCACGGGCAGTCACTCAAGTTGAACGACTCCGAGGTTTGAAGCTTTCACGCGTCGCGCCGTCACGCGTCAAGCTTCAAAGATAAGTGCGCTCTAGCTCTAGCTATTAAATTCGCCTTCGAAAACGGCAAATTAATGGTCCCTAACTTGAAGCCCTCTATGCACTATTACCAGTGTTATCATTTGACGGGGTGTTTGGGGTCCTGTACTTCTCCAATCTTTTTTCTCGCTGAATTTTTTGCTGGCAAAGCTTAATGGGAAATCTTTATTTTGATGTCCTGGGCAGGCTTCTCAAAGGAAAGACAGTGTTCAGAAGATTGATGCTTCGTACGAGATACCACAAGTTACGGGGTCTTTCCATATATGGGGCGGCACCCCGTCAATTGACAACACTGACTATTACAGCTTGCTGGCGTACGACCACAGTCATCGGCTTGCAAGGTGGACGCCGGGACACCAAGGAACTTGATATTTTGAAACTAATTAACCATATAGCCACAGGCATCCGTCATGGTGTTGAAGACGGGATATCTGATATATGGGATTTTGATCTTTGAGAATCGAAAGAAAGAAGATTACCGGTGGTGAAATCCAGCGCTAATTAACGCGAACAGGCGTGGAACCATAGAGCCACTGGAGATATCGATGACACATTCTACTTGCAGATATGGCGTAGTTGCCTAGGCAGCCAGCAGGTCCCAGTTATTCTCCAAGCGCACGTTGTGATCCTTCCGGTCGCGAAATTCGTATGGTGCGTGCTCGGGCGATTTATTTTGAGATACATCCATCTCGTGGCCAGGTTCCTTTGGTGCCGCAGCACTCGCCGAGGACAGACGAAGTTGGGGGGTGAGGTCTTTGGGGAGAGGCTTTACTTCGTTGTTGAACCCATGCACCTCCTGGCCCCTGCACCGATAATAACGCCTCCAGGCAGAAAAAATCGTGCACGGAGCCCGCTTTTGATCTTCGCCACGATGTCGTCATCGCCGACCTTATCGTCATCTAGAAAGTCGACTTATACGCCCCAGATAATAACTTTGTAAGGAACAGGGATGATGCGGCCGTGCAACTCTGTGCCCTCCTCCCGCTTCTGTGTGCACGCCTCGCAGTTGGCGAGCTGGCTATGACCCAGGACAGAGACAGATCCGACATAAAGTTTCTCTCCGCCTTTGGTAGCGTAGGCCACCTCGAAAGCGTATGAACCGCTGAACGCATGGCTAACGAGGTCCGTATCAATGACACAGTGCCTGTAGCCTTCAACGATCTCGGGGTCCTTAGGGAGCGTCGCGTAGTTGCTGAAGAGTGGTTGCTCCAGGAGAGACTGGGCCTGACGGACTCTAACAACATCAACACCAATTGATGTTTTTGAAGAGCTAGGCGATCAATTGTGTCGAGCGCCTCGCCGTTGGGGCCGAGGTAGGTGCAATTTGGGACGAAGGATTTTTTCAGATCAATGGAGAACGTGTCTCGCGCACAGTATACGTTTGGGAAACGCGTCCGACTGCGATTGCCAAGCATCCATGGAGGTCCAATAGTGACCGCTGTTCTTCCGAAATGATGCGAGTCTCGTGAGCTCGGTGAGAAGTTCATCATCTCTCATTCCAAACAACCCCTTTACTTGCGCCAGGTACTCGGGGTCAGTCCGCGAGAGCATTATGCGTACAAGAAACCTGGTGCCCGGCCAGAGGCGGGAGCCACCACAATTCTTTTTCGATCTCGCTGGTAGGGGGTAACAGAAGGGATGGCCGACTTGCGCGAGCACCACTGCCCTTTGGGATTCAGGCCTTCAGGATAGCGCAGACCAAGCGCACACGGCCAGTCGTCGCGAGAATTTGAGTGACCTCAGTCGGTGGCGGAGTGGCGGAGATGTTTTTAGCAAAAATATATTTTGGATGTGGCTCAAGCTTTCAAGCTCCAAAGTTCAAAATAGATATGTTTTGAGCCTTATGGCTCCCTTGCTCTTTATCTCCCCTTAGATATCCCAGTTGACAGTGATCGGGGCTGGGTTCGTGGGTTCGAAGTCACCCATCACCACGGTAGAACCAATCCAGCTATAAGGCTGCGCGCCACTGTTCGGGATACCTATGCAGCCGGCGCAGACAAAGCAAATCGGGGCGTCAACCGTCGTCGAACCATCTAATTGCGTTCTCCTTATGTCAGTAACGCTCGGCGGCCTATCAGCTTAGCGTCGAAACTCACAAGTGAGAGAAACGATCGTGCCGCAGCCGTAGTCATTGTAGAAGGCCTGAGATACACCGATGTACTTCCCGGCGGTGACACAGGCGGGGGAACAGAAGGTCTCGGAGCCGGGGGTCTCTTCGCTCACTGGCATGGATCAATTGGCGATTAGGTTATGGTCAAAAGGGAGGCCAAGGCCGTAATACTCGATACTCACAAAGGGCTGTTCCGACAATCTGGGCGGTGGCAAGGCCAGCAGCGGAGAGGAGAGCAAAAGCGATGGATTTTGTGAAGTGCATGGTTGAGATGGTTGAGGCGATTGAAGAACTGATGATGGGAGGTGAAATTCGAGCTGATGAAGTTCTGCCTAGGATGGCGCTGCTTTTATAGAGCCCAAGGGAGAACAGACGATGGCCAGTGTTTGTGTGGTTGAGCGTGCTGGTCCCGCTCGGTTGCATTACATTGTTTCTAGAAGACGACTTGTATGGGATCAAGTAGTTCAGCGGCTCCCCCTTTGTCAATACAAGGGCCAATTGACGAAGGCTAAGTAGGACCGCAGCAAGCATCTCTATGTGATGGTTATGGACACACCGAGACATCAAATGAGCTCCTCGTCGAGTTGTTCAAGCCTTGCTGACTGTCGGACCTCTCCCAAGCCCGCGCTTAACGTCTGAAGTTAGTCGTCTAGACATTAGTGGGTGCGCAACGTAAAAATCGAATGATACGTATGATGCCCGTTGTTCGGGCTCGTTGTTCGCAGTAATCTCCCGACACATAGATGCTATTTTGATGCAATATCGCCACGAAATAGCCCTACGTATCACATAAGATTTAGTCATGTCTCCAGTGCAAAAACTCCAGGAAGAATCTAAGAGATACACAGACCGAAAATGAGTGCACGCGTTCCGCTTGCCTGAATTCCGAGACCAAAATGCCACCGAGGGGGTCGGTTATTCATTACTCCCTCGTTAAACGGGCGCAGTTGTCAAGCTCCATGCTTTGCATATGAGGCCAGGAGAGAGCTTAACGTGATCTAACCAGTATTTGATTAGATCGCGAAGGGCAGACTCAGCTGTAACGTCAAAAATGTGGGTTGCCGGAATATTTTCGGAGACCTAGCAGGGTGGCGTTGAATGCCATAGGAGTCACGCTCGTCAGGTGCACCCAGAGGCTCAGGAGTCACGGAGGGTTGGCGGTCGACAGAAGCTAGCCAGTTGAGGCCGATCTCTTTTCGGTTGCCTACCCTAATGCTATTAGCTCCGAGATCCATTGCATGTCAATCAACACTGCGGGGACATTCGTTAGTGGGTGTATGGTATATACTGACCGCAGTTGTCCATTGCGCTCATTACGGACAGATCTGAGGAATGAAGAACATTCCCAAACGTCGCAAGGCCCTTCTGTTCCACAGTGCTAAAGCTCAGTCATTTGGTACAACGGCCATGGTTGAGATAGCCAGGAGAAAGAGGAAGACCGGGATACGATTGTCGAAAAGCCGAAAAAATCCGGGAAGACGTAAGGGATCGTGTCCGGTCAAGGAACTCAGCACAGTACCGGAAAGCGGCGTATCACATGCAGTACTACTCGAGACTACACGTGAGTTTGACTGATACAAAACATAGAGAGATGCCGTCACGGGAGGGGCCCCAGTCGTGATATTATGTACGCAAGTAAGGGAAAGATCTCGCCAAGGTAGAAACGTTGAGTGCAAATTCCGCCACGAGGAGTGCCCCATAGGTCGGCGGTTATCTAGGTGTGTTTATGTAACGAGATAGTGCGTATGCACTCAACCATGGATGTGACTGTTTGGCCAGCTTTGCGAATATTGTGCACCATGTCTAAGTTGCCTGGAGCACACAGCAACTCCAGCCCGGTGAATTTTATATGCGCCGTAGTTTGACCAGAGAGCTGTACGCAACTTGTAGACAAAATATTGGCGTCCGTCATGACAGGCTGGCCATGGGAACGGTATGGGAATGTTCGAAGGTTGAACGAATTCGAAACAGCGCCAATCGCGGCGAGGCGGCGCCCGTAACCATGCTTACGTAACGTTTTGAGCGGCGCTCTTCGAATGAACTTCGAAGTTGGTTGAACGCGTCCCAAGTCCAAAAATTCGCAACTCGCCAACGCTCAATTGCGGCGTCCAACGTGGTCTGGCAAGAGCTAGGGGTAATTGCACAGCGCGCGCATATATGGGCATATATGCACCCAAAGTGCGCGAAAAACCTGCAGGTGGCCAAGACGGGGTCCACGGGGAACTCCTCGAGTCGTTTTGGTGCCCGTGTGGTCGCCGCCAGCGACCTATCAATCTGGGCTCCGGGTGTCAGTTACGCGGGCGCCCCGGAGGAACTGCAGCTTGCAATTACATAAAACATTTCAGCAGAATTGGACTTCGCGAGGATATCGGCGACAAGCGACACATGTATGCCACCATTGACGTCGCCTGTCGCGGCTTAGATGGATAGAGGCACACGGAAGCTTATGGCGCTGGAAGGGCTCTGGAATAGTTTCTATCGGCATAATGCGCTTCTTCCGCCCATAAAAGCCCCTCCAAATCGCTCTTGGCGTCCATCGCTCAGCTCTTCCTATTTGACTCTCGCCTGAAAAGACACTCATCTCCTCGCTACAGCTGGCAATGAGGATATTGCCGTCTCGCGTCTTTTTACTGCTCTACCCTGTGTTACCGAGATTTTATCCATGCGACTCCTATGATCGAAGTCACCTGAAATCCCATCATGTCGACTACGCCGGCCTAGTAACACCAAACTGTGATTACCGCCCATGCTCACCTTGAGTTTGCGGCTGACACCTTATTTTCCATCCCCAAGCAATAGCCTTGAAGTCCCATTCGCGCAGGACAAGAAAGTCGACCATTCCGCACCGGTTGCTAGTGAGAATCTTGTGTTCTTACTACGCAACTTTTTACCTGATACACCTTCGCCTACATGGTAGGAAGTCGCTCGTAAACATCCTCGTTATCACAGACGACTTATCATCGTTTTCTGCTCTCATGTTAACTGTACCATTCTTCCCTCTGAGTAGTATTTTTTCCGTCCCGTACGAAGGTCCACATTGCTCGCGACGTTCAAACTCGAGGGGAACTCGAAGTTATACGTTCCTACACACTATCGAGCGAGATGTGGATCCTCCATGATCCGACCTCTGAGTTCATCTTCTAGGCTCTTCACTGGCCCTAGTCAAGCTCGGAGCGTACCCGCACACGATTCATCCGCTGCCCTTCTTGAAACTCTACGGTGCTCCGACAGTGCCAGCTCCGGAGAGCAATAGTAACAGACTTGCGTCTCTCCTTCTGTTTGCGCGTGCTAAAAGTCACAACTGTTGTTTGTAGAGGATGGTGGAGCCATACGGTGAAGGAATTTGGCCGCCGTGGCACAAATCTCTTTGAAGACTATTGAGAAGCTCCACTTAGCGGTACGACCGTACTGCTTTTTCATTAAACTCACTCTAAGCTACGAGTCTATATTGATTTAGACATGCTCTACCGCCCGGCAGCGTCACATGCCACCTTTCAGAGAAGGATGGCACGATATGAAAACATCGACTTCTCCCCGAACCAATTTATACCGGCCTTTTATGATTTCCCCGCTCTCTGCAACTATGCATGCAGGGGATGCTGTACTGGCTTCACCACCACTATCTCACTAGGCGTCACAGGGTCGCCAACTGTTCGCCTCGCAATGGGCTGATATTCACTAGCCATCAGTCCACTGTTGTCACTCGGCCCTCAAACCCTCCTGTCACTGGCTAAGGCGCTTTGTTACTTTTAGACGCCTTTCTTAGTGATGTCAGCTGCGGGCCCCTAGGATTCTAGGCGGTTGATAAGAAAGGTGCTCGATATGCCGCGTATCCTTTGTCAGCGCAGTCGATGGCTATCCGTTTACTTGGTTAGCGTCCTGCGAGTGGTTCATTACCCGCGAAGTAAGAACTTGGGTGCTGCCGCTAAAAGTCCCGGTATCTTGGCTTGGACTCTGAGGCCACACCCGCATGGGGCTATCTATGTCTATAACCCTGGCAATACTTTCAGCTCAAGCCCCCTCGTCGAATCATGTGGCAGCTGCGATACGATCCCACTGATGCTTAATTGAGAAGACGAAGGTTCTGTCTTGCGCCCCTACCCGTCGACGAATCCTGATCACAACTGAGCAATGCCACCGCTAATTCTAAACATCGAGCTACCACCGTACGTTCTCAACGATTTTCTTCAAACACTCTTCAACGCTTTAAAGCCATCAAGATCCGCCAAAAGTATGTCTGTCATTCTACCTCCTCGATTGACTGAGACATGCGTGGTTACAACTCTCACTAAGCAAGTGTCATTCAGAAAATTGTTTACGTAGACCCGGCTTCATCCTCGGTGTGGCAGCCACATCAACCCCCCATCCCCAGCACGTTGCTTCCTAAGTGTTCGGTCTCTGACGGAAGTAAGTGCCAGAGTTGAATGGGTTGTCATAGGATGAATGAGAGGTTATCACACTCCGCTCATCTCGAGCCAGCCCTTTCCTTTCCCGATCTGACGATTAGGGAGTCGGAGAATCTCGAGGTTTTTCCGGATGGGCCCTTTACAGCATTTACTCCACACTTTCAAGTCCGCTGCCATATAATCCAAACAACAGCTTTGTGCTTCCACCCTAGTCGAGTCCGATAACAAACGATCCCGATGTTTGTATGGGGGGCGATGCTCACTATTTTTCTCAGTTGGAAATATTCCAGAGTGGAGACTTTGCTCGCGGCAAGCGGCTGCAATCTACGTTGATCTTTGATCTAACTATGATATGCTTGGCGGACGGGCGGCATGGCTGCCGTGTTATACAGCACCACCCTTCATTTTTTTGAGAGGCATCCGACAATACCCCGCCAGTTACATCGACGGAGACCAATGCCCACCTTACTATCAGAAAACTGTGCGCCCTGGTGCGGTTTCGTATACGTAACCGAGGCAATGGCCTCAAAGAGACTTGCAAAGAATTTACTCACTGCCAGCGGCGGGTTGACTATGATAACCGCTGCTATCCTTAACCCGGACTCATTCGCGTCGGTGCTCGGGGAACTGAAATGCATGAAGCTTGGCTTAGTCTACTGCAAATTTGACCAAGGTACTTATGTTTCATAATTGATTGATACCGAAGTTAGGGCCAGAGTTTACGTACATGCTTCTCATAGGTCGCGACGCTCAATCTAACCGATGCGCGAGTGTCAACCACCCACAGCTTGGGTGCAGGTAAGTGTGAGGGTATCCTCCGTCAGCTCTACATTCCGCTGCATCGGACCTGAGCGCGGAGCTCAGTGGACGGGCGCCCTCTATCCTGGTTGGACTGCATGTAGGAAGTCGCCCACGGACGGCAACAATAGCGCGGCAAGTGCCTGGCCTTCGAGCGCTGCGCGCTTACCGCCGATTGACATGGATGGAAAATGCACAAGGGGGTATGGAGAAATTTGGCCTCGCTGTGCCACTTTCTAGAACACGGCTGTGTGGCGGACCCCCCTCGCCGTGATACTCGCACCTTGCTGCAAATAATCCAAGCTCGAGCTCGTTCAGTGTATAAAGGCGGCACCGTTTGCTGCAGAACTTCATCATCCACCCGCCACAGTTTCGATCACTCAATCATCTCAACTATGAACTTCACAAAATCCATCGCCTTTATTCTCCTCTCCGCTGTTAGCCTGGCCGCCGCCCAGATTGTCGGAATAGCTCTTTGTGAGGATTATCTACTTTTCTTCAGCTAATCTCACCTGCTAAACTCGGACATTCCTCAGTGAGCGAGGAGACTCCGGGCTCGGAAACTTTTTGCTCGACTGACTGTGTCAAAGACGGAAGGTTCATTGGCGTGTCTCAGGCGTTCTTCGACGACTACGGCTGCGGAACCAATGTTGCTCTCTCTTGTGAGTCGTGCCTCTCATTTGATCACAAACTCGGATTTTTTTTGACCGTGTGACTTAATAGACCCAGCCGACTCTACGACGCCGACCACAGTTGATGCCCCCATCTGCTTCGTATGCGCCGGCTGCTCAGGCGTCCCGAACGCTGGCGCGGGTGCTCCTGCCGATGAACGGATTGGCTCTACGGTCGTAATGGGGCTTTTCGAACCCACCAACCCAGAGCCGATCACTGTCAGCTGGAGTATCTAGGCAGAGGCGTGGTGGTAGCAGTTTGACCCATAAGGTTAAAAATGTACCTTTGCTTCATCAAAAATGTGCATCAAGTTAAATTTACTCAATAGAAGCTAAGAGATCCGAAAGATGGATGATACGAACATGTTTTGCAGAGTAAGGACAACTATATTTCATGGCATTTGCTGCATCCTGGCGAGTACCTGGTGTTGAGCCAAGTTGCCGCGGTGAGTATCATTGGAAGGCAACGACTTTGACACGTGAAAGTTATGTTACATATGGAATCTGGCCGATGTCACACAAACATTTGAGTCCCACTTCATTCCGACTTCCCGTCTTCTCCACTCAACGTCAGTCTTATACTAATAGCCATTCCGGCATTCCAGCGCTTTTAGCGTTAACACTGCACACTGTGCATCACACGCTCAACTAGGTCGCCCAACTCGGTGACGAAATAAATTGGCAATATCAGACAGGGGTTTGAAACTGTACTCATGTCTCGGGCGACTCGGGAAGTCGCCTCGCATCACGCGTGCTGCGAAAGCTGTCTCAGTGACTCGGAGTAGGTCAGTGTCAGACATGTCGTATGTTACCCTGTACGAGACATTTTTCACATGGCTTGGGGCAGCACACGTGCCTTCGACTTTAAGCCTATGAGAAAGGCCCATGCGTTAAGGTTGGCAAGTTTAGCACACCAAGTCAAAGCGCAGCAGGGTACTATATCTGGGTCTTTAATCCTCCTCAAGCTCTCTCGTGCTCCACCACTACCCTTTGTTTCTCAAATTTGTTGACGCCCTCACACACGAGCTGCCACTACTTGCAGCCCATCTTTCCTCTCTCAGCGCGCACGTATTTTGGCCTCGGCCCACTCTCCAAGCCTCGCCACCCACCCACTTCATTACTCTTGAGTTGTAAACGCCACAATGACCCGAAACTTCCTTGGACTCCTCCCATCCGATGACTCGCCACCCTCTTCACCTCCGCCCTTCCGACCAGAATCCCCGACCAGAATCCATCCTGATGCCTCTACCCCGCTGGCGCCATCTCAGTATCGCTTGTCGCTAACCCGTACGCGTACCCAACGCGTCCTCCCTCTTCCCCCCGCAATCTGCGTTGAAGAGGAAGCCGTAGACCGGGGCGATAGTGAGGACGAGGATTATGTGAATTTTCGACTGGGCCATTCGGTGGCGGCGGAGCAGGCAGGCTATTCTGATGAAACAAGCCGCCAGCGTCCTACAAATCGAGCGCTGTTAACAGAGCTTTCCTGGGAGGATGAGGACGACGAGGACGTAGGGAACGAAACTTTCTTCAAGGTCGGCGTTCAAGATCCAACGCCTTTACCCAAGGCGGAGCTTTCTACGCCACACCCTTTTGAACGTTCACATTGCCCAGGAGTGATCGGACGGAGTACTTCGAAGGTCGTTGATTATAACGACAGTGATGAGTAAGTCCATCCTCGCTTGCGCACTTGGACTATTATCGAGAGCTCATTGTTCTACCCCTCGTCTCTCAGCCGCTGGCAGACTCGCCCCACAGAAGGGTCTTCAGTTATTATGAGTGACGCCGAGCTCCTTGTTCCTTGGGGCAATGATTTGCCGATGGATACTGTCACGCAGATGCAGATGGCGGCGCCGAAATACTATGATCAATGTATTCCCATGGCCACTGTGCACCCACCCATGACTACGGTAATTATCATTCTGGCCTCCTTGGCGTTCACGACCTCACCTCCCTCATTATCGATATCAGGGTCGCCAGCGCGGTGGAAAACGCCTCTTGAAGCGTCGTCAGGAAAACCGCAAAGCAGTGACACCCGCGGGCAAGAGGCCGACAAAATCGTCCCGCCGGCGCAAGGTCTCATCCTGTACGCGCGACGCGCGCCAGTCCCTCGCGGGCTCCCTCGACCGTGCGGAGAGGATAGAAAGGGGAAAATTGTCGAGAAGGGTATGTGCTCTTTTTCCGATCACGAGCATTTGGCAAAATTGCTGATGGAAAGTGTCCTAGGATGTGATTATGGTGGACGTTTTTGACGTATCTCCACCTCCATACTACCCTTCGTTGCCCAAGTCGTTCATCCGGCTGCTACACCCAATGGTGCCGATGTACTCGCCGCCGCCTCCTTATAACGCAATGTGGTAGTTGCATCCCATACCTTTTCACTTCGATTAATACGTGAGGGAGATGGGGCGAGATATGTGGTACTCAATCATTAGTCGCAGAATTTTTTCAAATCCGGCATGGTGGAATACTTATCATGCCATCCATTCGAATTTTTATACTGTATTGGTTATCAATGTATAATATCAAATTACTTTGGCGCTCACCAGATAGGTTTTCTCTTTCAAACATAAGGCACGGAAATTCCAATAAGAACCGAAATATTCCTCAGCGGACGTGCGCAAGTGGAGCGGGTGTTGAATCGAGCCCGCTGCTTACCTCAGTGCGTTGGTGGCGACGACTCCGGTTTACATCAACAAGTAATATCCGCCAAGCTCCAACGCGCATCCTTGCAGACGATTTTTGTACTCGAGTGTTCGCATTCATCCTATGCAATCATCTTTACGGATAATTCTAACCTTTATTTTTGTAGCTTCTCTGCCACCGGCTAACTGTTGGCTGGTCGTCCACGTCTTTTCGTACTCGCCGTGCGCCATGGTGAGTCATGGCACTTGATTGAACGTGTTATTGAGGCCTTACGCAGCTTATTACCCCAGGCAGAAGAAACCTCCTTATCGAAGTCAACCACTGAGCTCTCCGCGTTCCGAATCATCCCTCACTTCATGCAAACGCTCACCCGCCATATCGAGGAAGAGCTGGACACTGTGGGTGGCGATCACCCGAACTCATCACTTTCGGAATCGGCGCTGGAAATCCGTCGCTGCGAAAAGAAAATGGAGATTCTGCAGCTTGCGTTCAATGCCATCAAGGTGCACACAACGAGCGTTCTGGAAGCCGGCCGAGTTCATCGAAACCAATACGTTCTCATATACCGCCTTCCCAACGAAGTGCTGGCTCGGATCTTTGAGCTCACCGTCAAAAAAGAGCCGAGCCAATCTTTCAGCGACATTGCTCACTCTGGCAGTAAATCGCCCATGGTCATTGCGTCCGTCTCCAAGCGTTGGCGGGAAGTTGCTCTAAACAATCCCCGAATGTGGTCCATAATCGACGCAGATTCTCCCAGAACCGCTTCCCTTTTCATGGAGCGCTCGAGATCCGTGCCTTTGGACTGCTACTTACGAGCGAAGAGCCACCTCAGGAAGATTGTACTCCCGCAGATTCATCGTGTGAGGTTTTTGCAGGTACATTTTATGTACTGGGATGATGCCTCTCAGTTTCTCGCTCCTGCGCCTCGACTGGAAGAGTTGGACGCCCGTGGGTATGCTCCTAACTCGACCCTCTTTGGCGGCGCCACACCCCGCCTTCGTCGAATGTGTTTAACAGGATCCATCTCCATCCAACTAACAGCCGCAATCTATGCTGGGCTTACGAGGTTGAGTTTAAGGCTTGTGTGGGGCAAAAATGTTGCGTCATTTTGCCAGCTGCTCCACGCTCTCGCCATGAGCCCTCTCTTGGAATATTTGGAAATCGACAGCGTTCGCACCATCTTTTCATCCAATGAGCCCAGTTTAGCCCTTTCGGCGCCCACGAATATCCACTTGTTGCACCTCATAGCACTCAATTTGAAGGACGTAGATGAATGGGCGCCTCAGTACATCCTCGCTCGCCTTATCACACCACCTTCATCATTGCTCGAGGTTCAGCAAGTCAATACACAACGGGGTCTGCACGGCATATTGCCCGCGAGCCTTGACAATCTCCTTAATATCCAGTCCATCCGACATTTATATTGCGGCCCTCTTGTTGAAGGTACTGGATGCTGGATACGCGGGGAAACTTCAGATCGCCGCACCGTGCTCTTCGTTTGTTATCACACACTCAGCGAGCCCGGTGCTATCCACCAAATACTATCCGGCATCACCAAGGCTCTACCGATACCCCTTCAAAGCCTGTCCATCGATTCTTACTTGGACGGGGAGTGGTCGGTCTCCAGCTTTACGGAAATTCTCGCGTCTTTTCCATTCATCGAGGAGCTTTCGTTCGGGCAATGCCACCCAAAATATATTCAAATGCTCACTACCAAGGTCGCATCCCGCTGTCCCCGTCTACAAAAATTATCAATCCAAGAAAGCAAAATCTCGGAGAAAATGTTGCTTTCCGTCGTGCGACACCGGACGACGGTTCATGAACCCGCGCCAGACATCGGTTCCCCCCTGCGTACCCTCGAAATCATCCATTGTCCGGATATTAGTATCAGTCCTTCTGGGGTTGTGGAGCTCCAGACGCTCCTGGATTTTCGCTGGGATAAAGAAAGTGGTGGGGAAGGGATGTCTGTCATAGACAAAGACCTGGAAATCGAAGAAACGGGATGATCTTGCGCGTCAGGCCAATCGGATTGGTGAGTGTAATCCCAGGTTCATGGCCTGGTATTCTCGTGCTCATCCCCCTTTTCACCACACTCTGCAGCGAACTCTTGCCATTCAGCCTATGCTTCTATTTACTGGTCGCCGTGAATAAAATCATTTGTCTAAATCACTGCAGGCCGCCAGAACGATGTGATGCTGAGAATGGGGCGCGCCTCACTAAATGGGAAACCACACCGACCGTGATTACTTAGCTGCTAGCGAACCATTTTATGGGAAGATTAATGTCATTCCCGATAATGATCCCGCAAGTGCGCAGGCATCGGGTTTATGTAAGTCCCGCGCTTCTGATCAGATTCGAGCTTGTTCCTTTGCAGTCGGCTTACACCGACAGCTGCTTAAAATCACCAGCAATGCCATACTAGTAGACCGTAGCCCGCTCTGAACATCTGTGGATATCCAATCAACTTCCACCCTGGACCTAGGAAGCCTCTGCTTGACATTCTCCGTCGCTACTCATACTATGGCTCGTAAAGTGATTCTTGATACCGATGTCTGTGTTCATGCCATTCGTTAGAAAAGATGCTATCTTTATGTTGATCTTACCGAAAAACAGCCGGGTGTGGACGACGCTCTTGCCCTTTTCCTACTCTTAGCTTCTCCCGAAATCGAGCTCGCGGCGATTACAACGATCTTTGGTGGGGCATCATGATCTACCTCTGGGCGTTATCCTCCCATAAGTACTGATGTGATATACCGACCAGGGAACACCACGATCGACCATGTATACACAAATGTGCTAAAGATCTATCAGATCGTGCAAAGGTATCTGGACGCTAATCCCGAAGATATGCCAAGATTTCCAAATCTAAGCCGTGAACCCCGCACGATCCTTGCCCGGGGTGCCGCGCGCCCTCTTGCGGGTGAGCTAGGATTGGCCGAATATTATGTGTGTCCATAACTTTCCTCTTTACTGGCTCCTTGATGTGGATCTACTTATGTATTCAGCACGGTCCGGATGGACTTTCCAATATCTCCCAAACACACCCCGAGTTTGATTTGAGCCAAAATTCTGGGGAGAATCATCCGCCTCTTACGATATCTTCAAAACCAGCACATGAAGTCATCCTGGATGCTCTCGATCAAGCGCCTCCAAAGACCATTGATATCCTTGCCGTGGGTCCTTGTAGCTCGCTTTCGCCTCACTTTGAATCAGTGTCATGTACTGACAACATGTGCCTATATTTGCAGTGACGAACGTGGCCTTGGCACTGGGGAAATCACCCACGACCCTTGGTCGTGCTCGAAGAATCATTTGCATGGGTGGAGCCTTCGAATCACCCGGTAATACTACTGCAAGTGCAGAGTTCAATTTTTTTGCGGACCCGTAAGCCCCTCCAGTCAGATTCCTTGGGGACCCCGGCTTCATAACGCTGTCTTAGGTATGCTGCACACGAGGTGCTCAAAGCCGCGTCGCAAAACGTGATTTCGCTCTTCCAAATTCCGCTCGATCTAACGCGCCGATATGTTGTCCCATTCGCGGAAATGATCCCCCCGGAGCCCGATAAGAATTCACTAATACAATATTTCCTATCTGCGCTCCTCGCCCGTCCCAGGAGAGCGCATCAAATACTGGGACATAAAGACGAGCAGCGCATGCACGACCCATTGACAGCATGGTTTGCCATCCAACACGCCGAGGGAGACCACCTTAGGGTAGAGGATGGCTGGAGTGTTGTACGCAGGGTATTCATGATCGAACGCGAAGGTGAATGGACGAAGGGGATGTGCGTCGTTGATAGGCGGTATGCCCCCTGCGCTATCTCTGTTCACGCCAACCCCTTACACGATCTATTTTCACCTTGGTAGTGGTACAAAAGAGACTCAAGGGACCAATCGCTCAAAGAGCGGCATCGAAACAGTAGCGTCGGCGGACTCCAGTATATCTGCGAACTCTTCGCCAGCGATGACCGTGAACGTCGTAACTAGCGCCCCCGCAAACTCGACGTTCTCCAAGGTGCTCTTAGAGCGAGTGTTCTGGCATATCAAAAGGAAGAATGCTGGTAGCGGTGACTCGGACAAATGCACACAGTTCTGAAGAGCAGATATTTGCCACCTGACGCCCTGGGACCAAACGTGTTTAAACCTGGGCTCATGTTTGCATTCTCTTACCTCACGATTCTTTCTATTCGACTGTGCGCCGGAAAGAGGGGGATGTGGGATCGTTTTAAGACGCTTTCGTCGAAGAATGAGGAAATCTGCATGCTGATAGCAGGGAATCATCCGACCATGACAGTAAGCACGTCACAAATATTATACATTGGAGGCCGTAGTTTCAACCGTAATGGCTATCCAGCGAGACTAAATGGGAAATGAAGGGATGTGTACGAGGCAGCTTGGTAAACTCTCAAGCTGCGAACTTAGTCTTCAGCGCAGTGATTGATGGGGAGAAGAAATACTGCCCGCCCTTCGACGCTACGAAGTGGGACGGCAACGTGAGGTTCTTTGACTGGTTGTTCGGATCCATGCCAGCCACTTGACGCGGCGCGCCGTTGGCCTGGCCGACTGTTTTCCGATATGAAATGTTAGTTAGCGTTTCTATTCGCTCTGGGAATTCGAATGAATGTGTACGCACTAATCGGGTCGAAGCCGGGGTCGAACTGCGCACCGTTGATAGTCTTGGGTGGGAATGTCGTGGTATCCGCCCAGGCCTTTTGCACAAATTCGAATCCGTTTGCGAGATTGCTCTGGTAGCACACGAAAGAGAGCCCGCGGGTCTCGATCGTCTTGCCCGTTTGTGCCTCCTGCGGCGTGACTTCGGGTCCAAAGGCAATACTTTGCCTGTTGATCATATGCTGAGACACTGCAGTCGGGCCAAATCTACGTGAAAGTCGAGGAAACATAGTCGAGAGCGTTTACACATACTGCGCAAGGTCATTCCTTGGGTTTGTCTTCCGGATGTGTGCTGAGAACGGACAACGCGTCTGATCTAGCACATCCTGTCCGCTGAAATTAAAGTTGTTATTGCGTTTTGGGTCCGCTGCAAGTACAGGATTGTCTTGGGTGGGTGCGATGTCGATTGGTGCGCCGCTCTTCCACCTCCCGAAGAACCTTGCACCGAGCAACTCGGCACCTTGTTCTTGTGTCATCGTGCCGGTGGTATTGAGCGCATTGTCGCGCACGAATTCGTTGAACTCGGGCACAAGCTGGTTCAGGTGGCGATAACTGCACAATAGACGCGAGGGTAAGTGGGTGTAGGAATGGAGGTTTGAGGTTCGAGGAGATACTAACACGAGGAAAGATCCATTCACTGCCCAAGAGGGACGAACGACTGGCTGCTTGGTGGTGGTGTCCACGTCCCCATCCTCACCACAGACCAAAACGCCAGGTTGGACGACCTGCTGACCGGGTAGTTGGCCTGTCAAAGCGGGGATAGCCGGGAAGGAGATGCCATCCAAGTAACCCTTGCGAGTTTATGCTAAGTAGGCGCTTGGAGAAAACAAGATGGAGCGTGACATACAAAGTGTTCATGGCCCTTCTCCTTTCCAGGACGGGCATTAGCCTGAACCTTGAGGATCGCTTTGATCGTGCCTCCGAGGATGTACTCTACTTTATCGGCGGCTTCGTTCACGGAAGCAAACGAGTCACCTCCAATCTATGGCGAGACGAGACGGTTAAAGCTGCACGAAGCAAGAGATATATGGCTGGACCGGGTACCTACTAGAATAATACCGTGGGTATCACCCTTGAACTCAGGGAGCCAATTGGGCGTGAAATTGTTGCTTGCATCGGTAGTTCCATCGTCTCCGAGCGCCTTTGCGCTTGCGAGCTGGCCGGCGGTGAAGGCAGGGTCTCCAAGCGAATCCGTAATCCCGAGCTATCAGAAAGGCCATACGGTCAAACTAGGAAATTGTCCTCGATGTCCTTGCTATGGAACGCTGTATACCTTAGTGAGCCCTGTCTGGCTGAATCCTATATTGGTGCCAGCGAATTTAAGCAGGCCTTCGCCTTTGTTGCGCTTGTGGTGGGCGATTTCGGAGCGGAACCTTTGGATCTGCGCAGTTGTTGTGATCAAGGGGATGACCTGGCTGAGCGCCTTCTTGAAACCGGCGACATCTTGGATGGTAAAGAAAATGAAAACTTCGTAGCGCTTGGGGAGTCCGAGACTAAGTGTTATTGGTAAGTAAGGGATGCAACCGACAGGCAAGTAGCTCTTACACTACATCGCCTACGGTTAAATTAATAAGTCAGTCTCGCAGCGTATATTTCACGAGGAGTAGTAAAATGGTTTACCTTGAAGATCGTCAAGGTCTTGTTGAGTGGGCCAAGAGGCAGGAGGAGTAGTACTTGGTGGTGTGGTAGGAGGTGCTGGAGCTTGAAAGCTTTGGAATATACGCTGAAGGAAGGATTTCTTAGCGGGAGAGGACGTTGCCATGCTGATAAGTTGACGATGATTATGTATCGGTGTCGTGTAGAGGCACGTTTAGAGGCAAGATGAGGTGCAGGTGTCTGCGTTGCCCGAGTATTTATGCGTTTTCCTCGGTTCAGTTTTAAGGAGACACGCTTGGGTTTTGCCGCGACGTTGAGGGGTGCCGGATGCGGGCATAACACATCATACATGATGCGACCTGCACCGCTGATACGGGGGCGGGAATAGCAAGAAGCCCGATCTGCACGATCATGTAGAAGAAAAGGATATGCTACATCGGTGCCGTTTGGCACTGAATAACAGCTCCTATCCTTTTACAATGAGGCTGAAGCGGCGTATGCCCAAGGCTCCGAGTCCGAGTCCGAGCGGTGCAAATTGAATGGCGCAACTAGCACTGACTGTGCTGAACGAAATACCCCTCAGTCGATTGGACCGATCAAAACGCTATTCGACGCTGTCGGCCTCCTGAGCGGTAGGTACTGCCTTCAAGGAGAGAAAAAAAGATGAGCCAAAAACTGAAGTACCGACCGTGTAATTAATTTCCAAGGCTTGAGCTGCGCGGTAGCGTTCGCCATTGATGATGGTTCTCACGGTCCAGAATTGATCCGGAGCTTGAAATAATCGCTTACGTAACATTTGTATGAAGAGAACGTGAGCGCCGAACGAGTTTATAGCTTGAAACGAATGCACTTGGTGAATTATCGAGATCTTGGCGAGCTGGCTGGCGCTAGATTTCATCTTAGGATAGAACAAGAGCGCGCGCCGGCGTTGGTGTGAGGGCGATGTAAAGCATGGTCGGCCAAAGAGCCTCGCCGGGGTGCCCACGATTATTATATGTCGGCGTGATCCATATGCATCCTGATGACGCTGCCTACTCCTCCAAGCTCAGATGTGTTTGTTTCCACTACTTACCAGCTTGTATCTGAGATTGAGCTCCTGTCAGTTGTGCGACTTGCGTAGGCCTTGCACTGCCTTGCGGGAGAGCGCATGCCGCGATCCCGCTATCTTCACGCCTACCCAGTACTCACAGGCAGCTGCTCAGATGAGAAACAGCAAGGCCCTCTGTATAGACAGCAGCCCTTGCGACCAGAATCATAGGTTGCTTCAAGGAATCTACTTACCCCTAAACCACTTAATCTGTTCAAAACTCGATTCATGTTTCTTCCCTCTACGCTTCATGCGCATTCGAGTGATATCTTCCCGAGGGGCTACCAGAATGAACGGATGCGCATTCAGTTACTGATTCAGTAGGATGTTAGTAAGCGCTCGCGGGGCCGCTCCTCGCGCCGCGCCGCCCCTCCCCAAATATATTGCTCTGCTTTTGCTCAGCTGACTCCTAAGTAACTTAAATAGCTGAGAAATACATCTTGCGGATTACCCGTTGGTATATATGAGCTGGAACAGACCCCGGCCACCACTGCCTCAAAAAGCGAAATGCAGTTTACAATACGAGATAGGCCACCGTAACAAGTGTATTTGTGCCTCGATCATGGCGTGGGTGCGGCAGAGAGGGCAGGCAGCTCACGCTATAAGGACAACTAGGCAAAGCGACCGGATGTTGATGCAGACAGACCACTATTTTGAGGTGAATGAGATTGTTAGCCAGATGCAACGCTTACAGGGTGAACAAAGAGAATGCTGATACATGAGGCACGCAGCGGAGGACTTCAGGAAAAGAGATTCATGCAGTAGATGTGAGAAATAAAAATCGACGATAAAGCGCGGCAATAGTAAGAATTCTCGCCAAAATCGAGCGATACGCGCGCGGTGGGTGAGGCAAGTTTGTGGTCTTGAAATTTTTGAGAGCTGAACAACTTGATCATGTGTATACCTGTTGGTTTTGCAGTTTCACACGTGGTGGCTTGCAGTTATTATGTAAGCACCGGAGTAGTTTAAATTTTCCATCTATACGCCTGTATGTTCTTTACGTGTTTACGGCGAGCGTTCCACACTCAAGCTAAACGCGAATCCATCTTGTTCTTTATTGGTCCAACCGCTGTCACTCAAATTTCAACGATACCTTGGCGTGCGCTGCCTGGACGGGGAAGGGTGAACGCCCTGGTCTGAGACACAGGGCAGACGAGTGTGGACTGTAAAGGCGGCATGCTACCGGAGACCCGGAGCACATAAATAGATGTCTTCACGTAAAAAGGGGCCAGCTGTTAATCTGAGGGAGCTAGCTATATTTGGCGCCAAACTGCGGGCGATAACTCGGGAGCATTCGTGGAAACAAACCAGTGACCAGGTGAGAGCTTGTTGTGGTCGCACCTGGCGTTGAGTACGCTGCTCGGGATGGAGGCAGAGACTTCGTTACGTAATCTAGACTGCCGGATGCAATCTCGCGCATTACGTAAATTTCGCAGCTGGCCCTTGGCCCGTGTCCGACGGCACCACGACCACCCGCCGATTCATTCTACTTAGGACGCCGGATTCTCTCAGCTTACTGGGGCAAAATGCATTATTGCATGCGACGATTAATTCCTCTGGTCGCTATAGGCGCTTATATACGGACCTATAGACTTCGAGGCAATCGCCAGCACTGAGAGTAAGCTGAATACTCGCGCTGATTACCTCCTCGCTCGTCTATAGCAACCATATAAGCTGCACCTGGTCTGGGCGCGCTCACACCTCCCGGCAGCTTTATACCCAAACTGGAAGTGGACCGGTATGGGATTCGCGGCTCGTCCGGGTCACACAAGACCAATGAAACCTGAATCACCAGCCGGCAGATACTTTGGCGATAACGGAAGATACATTTCCGCTCATATTTAGCCCTACAAGATTATACAAAGAACTTGGAAGGATGCAATAGATCGAAGAAGAGAACCTAGAATGCTCTTTAATATCTTGGCCACAATACAACCACGGTGAGCTGTCCAGAATACCCCCTTGCGTGCTCCCTGTTGCTCGGCCAGAAGTGGGTGCGTGCAGACGCTGACGGGTATACAAGATGTTTTAGGGAACTAACGGTGACTCCGGCACGTCAATGTCAATGGAGCCTCTCAGCATCTCAAAGCCCACCGTCGACAACGTACCTTCCTGGGCACCCCAGCTTTTAAATTCGAGAGCTGCGCGCCTCAGTGGTCGTTACGCCTCCACTACAGTGCTATGATTGGCTGACGGTTAGGCGTGAAAGTGGCCAATACTGTATGGCAATGCTTTGAAGGGAGATGCACGTTCCTCGCATCACCTTCCAATTGCAAAAGACCGGCCCCTTCGTCTCACTCCAATTGGACTCGCGCGACCGAGGCTGGGGCTCGGGCGTCGCGCACCTACACGCTTTTATTATAGGATTTGCACGTTTGGTCGCCACAAAGCCTACTCACCTGCCCTGTTTATACGAATGTACTTGTTGACGCCATCGGTAACCATGCTATGAACGCATTTCGCTTCGACCGCGCCCCCGTCATACCACGCCTGTTTGTTTAATATCCGCGAGGGCGAAGAATAATACAATCCCCTCTGGAGGCTGTCGGCTGTGGGCATTGTAATCTTTAGTAAGTTCAAGCTAGCCGCTCTGGGTTCTGTTTCCTCGTAGGTTCGACGCCCTTGGGTCATATCTAATCTTGCTTAAATCACTGACCGCCGTCCCTACTCATCTCGTCCTCGAATGTCGGCATACCTAGGACTATCCCTTCAGGTTTCCTGACCGCCCACACACATCCCAGCAGATCCGCTTTCGTCGGGATCAATCCGACCCTGGGGAAGGTAACTGATTAGGAGGTCGGCTCCGCCGCCTGCTGCGGCGTATAATGAATTCGAGATGAATTTTTCAGAGGAATTCATTGGACGATCGGGCCATTGTTATATAATTGCGGACGTGACTTCCTAGAGCTGGCAACACTACCGCCCACAGTAGGTGATTCGGTACCTTGCTCGGTTAGCGAGCAGGCAGCTATTAGGGCACACCGAGATTACTCCTCACGTGATTCTCGACTTTCTCGTGGGCTGGGATGCGGGCCCGGCGTCCACAGATGCAGGAAGGAGACCGCTGTCCCGAGGGGGTGTCGCTTTCGACTTTCGGTTAAAGGGTGTGTGGACTTGATGGCCTGCAGGCTGCGCGCGCCTGTAGGGATGGTAGGGCGATAGTGATTTTGATCGCGAGTGCAGCGCAGTGGCAGCACGCACCCTTGGCGATTTCGCGTCGAGGGATTGGACTGTCTCTTTTTTTAGACCCATCTGGGTGATGTGATCTATTTTCTACGCACCCCAAATTAGCAGCCCTGGATGTGAAGCGCAGGTGGTGGATGCTGGTGCGCGCGGTGCCCATTGAGGGCTAATCTGGAGGGGGCAGCAAGGGTGTTGAATAAGACGACCCGGGCACGACGACAGGAGGATGGCCATATGAGGCTCGCTTAGCGGGGCAGGGTTGGCGTTCGACGGGAAGGTTCGCGGGATAAGCTTTGAGGATGTGCGCCGCAAAGCCCAGCCTGAGCTTATAATCTCAATCTCAATGGCTTCTGCATGACGCTCCGGGCCAGCTGGGAATACCCACGAATTTCTGGGAATTTATGGGTCGTCGGTGGGCTGGCCCTACCGGTCGGGCTCCCCGATGGTTGCCGCTGGCAAGTGCTGGGAAAAAAAAAAGAAATAAAAGCACACGAAAAAAAAGGAAGAAAAGGGTGCGAGATAAACACGTGAAGAGGACGAGGACAATAAGATTCAAGGAGCCGCAAACCTAAGTCTAATCCCAAACCCACACCTTCCTCCGCAAACCTTCTGTCCCCCTCCAATCTCGCGCCCACCGCGCGACGCAGCCCGCGCGCGTCCCCCACCGCCGCCCCACACAGCGACGGCACACTTACACTCGACGTCAGCAGCGACGGCGACCTCGTTCGTCTTCTCACGCCGACCCCTGCTTCTCGCCGCCCCCTTCGATCCCTGCAACTGCTCCCAAACCCTGCCCCTCCACGCACCGACTCGCAGATTCGCTCGCCCATAACCAACCCCATTTGCTACCCCTAGCTCCCTTCCATCTCGCCAGCCGCAGAATTCTCGTCTCCCGACGTTCGATCTCGCCTTGGACTGATCTATTTTCGCTCGCCGCTCCCCAGCACTCTATCCGTCATGTCGAAACCCAAGTCACGAGAAGGCAGCACCGACGCCAGCGCAAGCGGCTGGACAGAGCCGCCGTTCTGCGGGTGGATCAACACCACCGAAGACGCTCTCCTCATCCTCGAAGCCGCCAGCCGGGGCCTCATCCCGCGAGTTACCAGGAGGCTGGTCGATCGAGAGCGCCGCATGATCACCAGCGGCTCTGTCTTTGTCTTTGACGAGAACGAGAGCGGCATCAAGCGCTGGACAGATGGGCTGCTGTGGTCGCCCTCCCGTATCTTGGGAAACTTTCTGGTGTGTGACCTTGCTCTCGATCATGTCTCTCGTCTGACACATTCATACCTCTGCAGCTCTATCGCGAGACAGACAAACGCGGTCCTACCAATGGGTCGTCTGGCAGTCATTCAGAGCCCAGCTCGTTGCTCGTCACCGAGAGTTCCCAGTACTCCACCGACCAGCAGCCAAGTCGGTCCGAGCCGCATTCGCTCAGCAGACCCAAGGGCGAACAGGGCGCAGCCAGTGGAATGGACAGGAATCGCGAGCGAATCCTCCTGGGGAGTTTGACCAACAACTACAAGTTCAAACCAGATGGGATGATGAAAAAGGTGCGTGTCCTTCATCGTACCCCGCGCTCACTTCTGACCAATGTCTCATATTGCCTAGACATTCTCGCTCACCATCCGCGGCACCACCCACCACCTAATCTCGTATTACAAGATTGACGACGTGGAGTCGGGGAGACTACGGACACCTTCGTCCCTGCCCGAGTTGGCGTCGCTCGACATTAGCCCAGACTACCTCGACAAAACCCACTTTCGTGTTCCTCCCCGGATTGAAGTGGGTTCCGACGGGATACCCCGCTATCGGTGAGTCACATTCGCGCTCCTGTGTGGACCACCAACTGACAGTCTACTTTACAGCGGCGAAGCAGATGATCCCGAGTCTCCCGCACGGCAGCCCCCCGCGCTCTCGGCCGCGCCCAACCCGCTGCTTCTGGAACAGTCGCATGCTGAAGGTAGCACAAATCAGATGTATAGCGCAGGCCGCGATCATACACCAATACAGCCTACGCCTGCGCCTGTCTCCTATTACGAGCCGCCGCCAAACGAGCCCATGACGAACTCACCCCCTCAAACCGCCAGCCCGCGCAATACTTCACAAGAAGCAGCCAGTATGTCGAGCTCTCCGGGGCCGTCAAGGTCGAGTCATCGGTACGATCCATATGGGTCTGGAGTCAGTCGTCGGGGCGGGCGAAAGCAAAAATCAATTGCTGTTGCCCCTGCCCCTGCAAGTGTGAGCAATCCCACGCCGCCGAGTGTGACCCCCACTCCCACCGCGCCGCCTGCTCCGCCTCCTTCTCACCCTGTTGGTCCACCTGGCCCACCGGTGCACTACGCACCACCGCCCATGCCGGAAGGTTCGGTGTACCATCCATATGCGTATCCGCCGCCCGGCACCGCGTATCCGATCGCGCCTGGATATCATATCGGGTATATGTATCCTGCGGGGTATGCAGCCCCAGTTCATCCCCCTCCACCTCCGCACGATCCGAATGCCGCACACTATCCTCCTCAGTATGCGCAGATGTACCCTTACCCGCATCCTCACTACCCGCCGCCGCCAATGCCAATGCCGGGTGCGCCCGTACCATACCACGCAGCCCCGGGGCCGCCCCCGCCCCCTCCTCACCAACAGCAGCAGCAGCAGCCCCCACCACCACCGCAACAGCAGCAGGTCTCGAATGGACATGACAGCGAGGGTTCTATATCTTCGGCGAACGCGAGTCCACACAGCGGTATGATGCCGCCAAACCCACAGATGCAGCACCCGATGTCGTCATCTCGACACCCGGGCCCACCACCACCCCCTGCGTACCCTCATCATCCTTACCAGCACTACCCCCAACACGCGCAATATCCGCAGCAACACGCCCAGCATCCCCAGCACGCCCAGCAACACCCGCAGCAGACGCCACCACTGGCACCCCCTCCACCACAGCGACACCAAAATGGGCATCATAGTCCCGGAGAGAATACGTCACCGCAACAATCGCCCATGGCCCATCCGTCCCAGCAGCAGCAGCAACCCCATTCTCAGCAGCAGCATCATCATCAGTCGCCACAACAACAGCCCCAAGGACATTACCAGCAGCACTCACCCTCGCAGGAGGAGTGGCAGCAGGCTGCGGCACAGCGACGATCGTCATCGGCTTCTACTCGATCACATCATACCCCCGTGATGGGCGGTACGCCTGCGCCACCGGGGAGTGTGAATGTCACGCCGTCGCACGTCAGCGTGGGTGTTAATGGGGGGGACATTGTGCACTCGCACTCGCACGGACACTCGCACCCGCACCCGCACCCGCACTCTGCTGGGCCGCACGAAAGCGAACGATGGGTAGGCGTGAAGCCAGAACACAGCCCATCCGAGTCGTCGCTCAGCGGTGTCGGCGTTGTGGGCATGTGAGGATCGTCTCAAAAATATCCCCTTTTTGCTTTCTTACACGCTTCTTTCTGTTTCACCTTGGCTTTCACGATATTTTATACGAGTTTGTTTCTGTCGCATTTTTTTTTTTTCTGGCGCCCCAGCCTCGCGGATGAACGGACCGGTTTACCCATACATCACGTCTGTTTTCTTTTTACGGATTGATTAGCTCGGGTGCGTGGGGGATTCTTGGCGCGCCTAATCACCTCTAATTCCCCGGTGACGTCGTCGAGCGATGTTTCTTATTCGTACCGAGCTACCATACTCCCGGGCCCCACAACGTTTCTTTCTAGGTTTTTGGTGGCACCTCAATTCACCTCTTTATCCCGTTTTGTCACCACTGTTGTTGTTCTTTTTCTAAATTTTATGTGGATCAGCCATGTTTCAGATCTCAGAGCCAAGCCCCCCCACCAGCTCGTGTTCGTTAATGCTCGGTTTCATTTGCATGAATGCGGCAGGTATGGTGCTCCATACTCCATACTCTGTGAAATTGCGGACTCGAGGCATGCGGGCGTTGAGTCTGGGTTCCTCGAGGAGAGTTAAAGTCGCCGGAAAAAGGGTGGATCGTGGATAATGACGTAGAAATGACACGATCGCCCGATCCGATCAGAGAACGTGAAGGGGGCGAAAAAAGACGAATGGGCTATAATAAGGTCTAGCCGGCGAGCGAAAAAGTCACTGCCAAACTCCAGCTTCAAACTCGAACCTTTCGCTCGGAAACCACTCAATAATCAACCGGATATGAGCAGCGCACGGATGGATCGATTGTTGGAGGGTGCGCAGGTTATCCAGCAGGGAGCCGAAGCCGTGCGTTCCACTCTTGTTTACTGCCACTACTATAATTAGTGCTGACCTCTCCATTTGTGGAATTTGTGGAATTTGCGGATGACAGAGAGTATACAAGGTGTCGCTGCACGCAAACGCGGCGCCGATCCTGCTGAAGCATCGGTTCGCGAAGCAGTACCGGCATCCGACGCTGGACGCGTCGTTGACCAAGGCACGCGTGGCCGGCGAGGCGCGCGCGCTGATGAAGTGTCTAAAGAGCGGGGTGAGGGTGCCCGGGATCCGGATGGTGGACGTGGAGAACGGGTGCTTGGGGCTCGAGTGGGTCGAGGGGATGTCGGTGAGGAAGGTGTTGGGGAGTGGGGAGGAGGGCGAGGAACTCGAGGAGGTGGGCGTTGGCCGCGTGAGCGTTGGCGAGTTTGGGATCGGACTGGGTGCGTAATTTCGGGTTGATATTAGCTCCTTCTGGGAGATGGGCGCTGATATTCGTGTCATACAGAGATGCTGATGGTATTAATCGGAGAGAGCATCGCGCAGATGCATCTGTTCGACATCATCCATGGGGATCTTACGACGTCCAACATGATGCTGCGACGCGTCTCTAAACCTCAACCCGGGTCGCCCCCAGCTGAAATCGTGCGTGTTTGCAATTCTTATACAACTCGGGGCACTATCTAACTGACATTGGTGCTATTCTAGGTGCTGATCGACTTTGGGCTATCGTTCATGTCAACGCTGGTGGAAGATAAGGCGGTGGATCTGTACGTGCTGGAGCGCGCGTTCGCGTCCACGCACCCAGATTCGGAACCCATGTTTGCGAAAGTGCTGGATGCATATGCAAAGAGGAGTGGAAAGGCTTGGGAGGGCGTGAAGAGACGGCTGGAGGATGGTACGCTTGATCATCATACACATCGCGGTCACGTAGAGTTAACGAGCTTCTCATTTCTATAGTGCGGTTGCGTGGACGCAAACGGAGCATGGTTGGATGATCGAAGATCGCCCCCATTTCATATTCTATCATCGCCTAATTTACGAAGATGTACCAGACTGTTGTTGCTGTTGTTGCTGGACCATCTTGGATTGTAGGAGGCTGAGGAGGTAGTTCATGTTGTCCTGTTTCTTTGTGATCGTCTCCTGGAGAGTGTCGAGGTTCTTTTGTACGAAGTCGACTTTGGACTGGTAGTGTTTCTTGGCCTCGGGGCGCGACTGTTGTAATTTGTACGAGTACTCGTGAATACGATGCGGATACCGGTCGAGGGGGCTTATACCTTTTTCACATAGTAACCTGTGCCGACGTCAACGATGACATTGTCGGGATCGCTGAGGCGGCCGGGGACGTAGAGGGAGTTGGAGAGTGGCACGAGGATCGTTCGTTCTGCACATTGAAACGTTGATTCTGGCATTCCGTCAAGGGCTAGTGAAGGCAGACCTTTGTTGATGTCCCCAATGTTCTCCACGCACGCCTTGAACTTGCCCTGCGCCTGCTTGAGCTGAGTGAACGAGTTGGTGAGATGCGTGAGCTCCTGCAGCACGACCACACTGCGTAAACCAGGGATCACGTTGCCCAGAGACAAAAAACAAAAAGACCTCGTCGAGCTGGCGCTTGACGTCGAGGAGCTGGGTGACATTCAGGTCCGCCACGTCCACCGACATTTTATTGCCCGGTTATTTCGATATCTCGAGATGGAGAGCGGATGATCGGGAGAAACTTAAAGTGGCCAACTATAGGACTTTATGTAAGCGCTCTGGCGCGTCAACAAGAGTCAATAATACGCTGGAAAATTCGCGCGTCGGCTTCCCACCGTCTCTCCCCGCCAAACCCCATGCTCGTCCTCGCCGTCGGTCGCGTGCGGCTGCTGGGCGCCGCTGCCGCCGCCCGTCACACACTCCTTCCCAGGCTCTACTCTGCGGCTGCTGCTGCTGTTGCCCCGGCCAACTCGCCGGCACCGGCACCACCACCGCCCCGCCCGCTTCCCCAGCTCACGGAGCAGGACCATGTTCGCCTGAACAAGCAGAGGAATATTGGGGTCTCTGCGCACATTGACTCAGGAAAGACTACCTTGACAGAGCGCATCCTCTACTACACTGGCCGCATTCGCGAAATTCACGAGGTTTGTCTTCTTTTAATTTATTATATCTCTCTTTTTAATCCTAGCTCTCGTAGGTCCGTGGAAGGGATGCAGTCGGTGCTAAAATGGACAGTATGGAGCTGGAACGCGAAAAGGGTATCACTATCCAGAGTGCTGCTACTTTCTGCGACTGGAGCGCGGCCTCCCCGATTACTGGCGAGAAGGAAGCGTATGCTATTAATATCATTGATACTCCCGGTTCGTAGCTTTCTCCCTTTTCCTGACTATTATCTGACATTGTCGATTTTTAGGTCACGTCGATTTTACTATCGAGGTCGAGCGGGCGCTGAGAGTTTTGGACGGTGCTGTCTTGGTTTTATGTGCAGTTTCTGGTGTTCAGGTTTGTGCCCGTCTTTATGCATGGTCCCGTTCAACTCACTGAAATTGATACATTCATAGAGTCAAACGATCACTGTCGACAGGCAAATGCGTAGATACAACGTACCCCGGATATCGTTTGTTAACAAAATGGACAGAGCTGGCGCCAACCCATGGAGAGTAATTGATCAAATTCGCCACAAGCTTCGTATGCCAGCTGCTGCCGTGCAAGTGCCCATTGGAGTCGAAAGCGATCTCAAGGGCGTTGTGGATCTCATTCGTTGGAAAGCTATCTACAATGAGGGCGTCAAGGGGTCTGTACATTCAATATCTAATACATTATTGTCTCTTGAGACTGATGCGCGCGTAATTTATAGCATCGACGTCGTAGAATCCGACGAAATCCCCGCCTCCGTCCTTGAGTTGGCTACCCAAAAGCGCGCAGAGCTCATCGAACAACTTGCCGAAGTGGACGACGAGATGACGGACCTCTTCCTTGCGGAAGAAGAAATCACCACGGAGCACCTCGTCTGCGCCATCCGCCGAGCGACGATCAACCTCAAGTTTACGCCTGTCTTCATGGGATCCGCAATCAAGAACACCGGTGTCCAGCCCATGTTGGACGGAGTGTGCGCGTTTTTGCCCAACCCGGCGGAGAAGGAGGTTACGGCGATCGATTTGACCCAGCCCGCGTCTGCGCCCCAGGTTCCTCTGGCTCCCGCTGGCATTGCCCCTCTTGTTGGCCTGGCATTCAAGTTGGAAGAAGGTCGGTATGGGCAGCTTACGTACATGCGGGTGTACCAAGGATCGCTGCGCAAGGGCAGTGTCATCTACAACGCGAGAACCGGGAAGAAGGTCAAGGTGCCTCGGCTCGTTCGTATGCACAGCAACGATATGGAGGTCGGTCTCTTGGCTTTGTTTGCTCTAGAGCTTCGGCTGAGCGCTTGCGACCTTAGGACATCGAAGAAATCGGTCCGGGCGAAATCTGCGCCATTTTCGGTGTCGAGTGCTCTTCCGGAGATACGTTTACTGATGGAACTACCAATGTTTCCATGGTATGTACCTTCTACCTCATCCGTTGTATAATGCTCAGAACCACCTTTGTTGCAGTCGTCCATGTTCGTTCCCGAGCCCGTCATCTCTCTTTCGATCAAACCGACGGGCGTTGAGTCCCCCAACTTCTCGCGCGCTCTGAACCGTTTCCAAAAGGAGGACCCAACGTTCCGCGTTCATATCGATTCCGAGAGTCAAGAGGTCGGTGCTTTCCATATTGCAACTCGCCATCTGCCTGTGCTAAATATTCGTACAATTTGCAGACTATTATCTCTGGCATGGGTGAACTCCATCTCGAAATCTACGTCGAGCGCATGAAGCGAGAATATAATGTGGCATGCACGACCTCGAAACCGCGCGTGGCCTTCCGCGAGACAATCACCCAGCGCGCAGAATTCAACTACACGCACAAGAAGCAGACGGGCGGTGCGGGGCAGTTTGGAAGGGTCATTGGGTACATTGAGCCTATGGAGAAGGACGAGGACACAGGCAAGGATATAGCATTCGAGAACTGGGTGTCAGGAGGCAACATCCCCGCGGGATATATCCCAGCTTGTGAAAAGGTTTGGTCCTCATTACATTACACCATCAGCGTATTCTTACGCGTCCTGGCTACATTTAGGGCTTTATGGATGCTTTGGAAAAGGGAACATTGTCTGGTCACGGTGTCGCGGGGTGCCGCTTCGTGCTGCAGGATGGCGCGGCGCACGCGGTAGATTCGTCCGAGCTGGCGTTCAGGCTTGCTTCTATTGGTGCGTTCAGGGAGGCCTATCACAAGGCAAAGCCCGTGATCCTTGAGCCTATTATGACGGTCGAGGTCGTCGCCCCTGTCGAGTTCCAAGGTGCGCTGACATTTCCTTGTCATTTTTCTCTGTTTTGCTGAGGTAGACTTTTCTGCTCCAGGCGCTGTGATCGGTGGACTGAATCAACGCAGGGGCTCAATCGTGGACACGGATGTACGCGACGAGGAGTTTACGGTGACGGCAGAAGTCAGCTTGAGCGATATGTTTGGGTATTCAAGCCAGCTCCGAGGCATGACACAGGGCAAGGGGGAGTTCTCCATGGAATACACTGTGGGCTTCGTTTTCTACCTTCATTTGCACGCTGTTGCTGACTGTACACCCCGCAGCGACACTCACCGGTTATGCCAAACATCCAAAAAGACATGATCGACGCATACCGCAAGTCGCTGGAGAAGAAGTAATCGAAGCTGGATAGGATTACTTATTACTTTCCGGTGTTGAAACGATGAAGACTGGGCTGGGCTGGGGCGGTGATTGAGCCTTTAGGGGGTGGCGTGACTTGGATATAATATTCTATTGCATAGATCTCTCACTGTACACACAGCTCAATCTACTTTACTTTCACCTCTTATACGAATCCCTTGCCGCTTGCCGGATTTGCAAGCAAATTCCTGATCACTCAGCTGGTGCTGCGCTGAATATATGTCCGCGGGTGACGCGTTGCGCAGCTTGGCGGCGCGACACACCGCATCATACCAAAATGGATCCGCTTCTTTGGCTTCTTCTTGTCCACGATCACCCACCTTCGCCGTCTTCGCTCTCGAGAAGCCCCGGCTGCGAATCCTCTGCGCTCAGCACCTGTACATAAATCCTTCGCACCAAGGTTCCATCAGATCCCTGTGGCTACTCGCGCCTCTTTCCCCGACTAAACTCTACGCGACGAACTCGAACCCAGCAGCATGGCTCAGACAGAAGCTCCCTCTTTGTGCGTTTCTAGGTCGGCCTCTCTCGCTCCTGTCACTGAAAATTTGGCTTGCTAGCTACGATTGGATCAGCCTTATCCTGGTGCGGCTCACTTCGTCTATTGGAGGGACCTTGGTTAACGTGTGTGCCCCTGTAGGCCTTGATCGTCGTTGGTGGAGCGATAGGTGCTTGCCCACGCGTCTCTTAACCTTGCACCGCGCTCACGAGCGACACTTTTCTAGTCGGCTTCTTCTGGATAAACAGACAGCTATCATCCACAGTTGAGTACGTGGTTCCAGCCTCCCTTTGCTAGTGACGCGCGCTGACCACCTCTCGGTTTATCAGGTCTACAAAAGAAAGGTGATTCGCTCACGCCCCCAAGACCTCTCCCCCCGCGATATCCTTACACATGCTCCACAGTTTGAAGGCAAAAGGGCTGACCGTGTCTCGCGATGGCGTCGCGGTGCGAACCGACTCGCGTTTCGACCGCGAAGCCTACGTCGACGCGACACAGCGGGGCTTCGTCAAGCTTGCGCGCGCGGCCTCCGCCCAGAATAACCCCAAAGTCCACTAAAACACATTTGTAACCCCCGCTCTGTAATTACTAGTACTGGCGCCTCTTACTCTGTCGCCCTTGGCCCTCGCTAGCGGGCGATGGGGAGTAATGGTCGTGTCGCTGAAATGCGAACCGCCTTCCGCTAAAACCTGAGGAACGACCTCTATTCCGCTTGCTGTTTTCGCGCGCGGGCTCACTCCTCTTCGACTCGAAGGCCCTAAGTCTTCGCTCGAGCAAATCCACCTGCACGCAGCGGTATGAGTACAGGGTAATCAGGGAATTGTGAAATAAGTATTCACCTTGTCGCGCAACGCCTTGTTTTCGCCAGACAGGCGATAGTTGTCGGCTTCCAACGCCGCAACCTGCTCCGATATCTGCTCAAGGTGACCTGCAAGACTATCCCCCGACTTTATGGGATTGAGTGACTTAGCAGTCAATTTGAATGTCATGCAAGAAATAAATCACTCACCACCATACTTGGGAGGATAATTCACAAGTAATAAGGGGGGATGCTCTTGCATTTCCTGCCCCATTTTATCAGTCCGGCACCCTTGCTATTTTCCGCCCACAAAATGGTGATCTTACTTGGAGCAAACAAACCATAGTGGCTCCGTGTTGGTGAAACACTTTTTGTAGTGTTCCGTTGATTCTTGGGCTGATCTGGACTCTGTTAGCACTTGGTCTTGCTCACTTAGGGACTAATCACAGATCCCCCCAGACCCCCAATTGCTCATTTATGGCAACTCCGGGTGCCAAAATCCAATCTGATCTCGGGATTTACGTAAAATCCCTGAGCACCCAAGCTTCGAAATTGGGCTGATTTCCTAGGGCTTTCCAGGGTTAGGGGACAAATGGGTGTGAGCTTGTGGCACCCTATTGACAGGACCCTAACAGCAAACCTCCAGAGCTTCAATGTGGTACTATACAACACACTCAGATGTCCATGGATGAAATTTGGCATACCTTGTGTGCAGGAAAATAGTTTGCTAGGGAACCCAATGATCCCAAAACCTTGGGCTTCAATTGGCACCTGTGGTGGCCTCAAGATGAGACACCCTCTCGAACGTTTCGAGGGTGGCTGTGCTGCATCATTACATAATACAACTCACCGGGAGCAGCCACAGTCCACTTACCACCAACTCCCCTTGGGCAACACCAAATCAACAGTTTGTACACACAGTGGGCCACCCAGTGTGCTGGTCTTTTGAGTATTCATCTGATATGGTTAAAATTATGAGTCAACCTCAAAAGGTATATTCAACCTATTTGCAAATAACAAGAAATCAAAGCTGTTTACCAAACTCTGAAGCCAATATTTGTCTTGGCCAGCTTACTATGTCCGGGATATTCATAGCGTGTTCATATGTGAGCACTTCAGTGGTACGGTTACGGATATCGGTACCCGCTGCTTTGACTCCTTAGCAGCTGGGGATCAAGAGCTACAAAAGCCTTGAACTCAGCCGGTGCACACGCGAGTGGCACTCGTTCGAATATGATGAAATAATCCAATAGCATATCTTTGAGCATACTTATAGTCGCATGACTTGGGAGCGATAAATGATACCTCGTACCTTCCTGGATTATTGTTGTGGGTGTGAAAGACACGTAGCTACTTCGAGAGGATAGAGATTTGCAACTCAGCTGTCCGAATGCATTTTTACACTCTCCAAGCGAATCGCAACGATTTCACTCGCAAGCAGATGTGAAGTAATCTGAATATGTACATACAGACAAAGGAACAGCAAATAGACCAAGTCGACCGCGCTCCTTACGACGTGGAGGGGAGGAGCTCGAATATTGCCTCACTCACTCCGAGTCCCGGTCTAGATCTCCCCTCCTCACTCAACCTATCCATAGCCAAATGGATGGGGTCGTCCTTTGCACCATCCTCGCAACTAAGCAAGCATCGTATCCCCACTCCCGTTATTAATTGAACCAGTTTTCCGGAGAGCGCCAACCGGACCTCCACAACCTGCGGGCTGACGAGCACGATAAACTGATCATGAAGCAGAAGAGTCTGGATATTTGTGGATTCCCAGGGGATTGGACCTCGTCGGATATGACCCTGAAGATCGATATAAACGCCAAAGTCTGTTGTCAAGCCAGTATCATGAGTGAACGCAGAATTCGTAGAAGCTAAAAACGTACCAGGGTAGCAAAGTAAGAATTCATCTCCAATTCGAGCTATCCCAGTGGCATGGCTTGAGCAGCAGCGCTTTGAGAGCTCCCCAAAAGCATGGGCTCCTTGATCACAGAGTGGAATGATTGTTCCCCTCGCGTTCCGTAGGCTAAAAGTGTCTCGGTGAATGCGCAGAACCTTGGGTCAACGGATGGGGGCTTACTCAGTTATATTTACTATCTGGAAACCGCTGGCCCCGAAGATTGCAAGGCTGGTTTTCAGGAACTTTGCATCGTGTGCTGGCGGCCCATCAAGCGCGAATTCCTAGTCAATCGGCAGCACATGAGCCTGACCACACGCCCAACTACAAA
Organism: Botryobasidium botryosum FD-172 SS1; assembly: GCA_000697705.1. Lineage (NCBI taxonomy): Eukaryota > Fungi > Basidiomycota > Agaricomycetes > Cantharellales > Botryobasidiaceae > Botryobasidium > Botryobasidium botryosum. The sequence continues at coordinate 731,121 of KL198024.1, read as the reverse complement.
TGTTTGGCAAGCAGAGACAGATGCGTACCCCCTGCAACTGAAACAAGCCACCCTTTGAAGCAAAAAAGGATATAGATTTAGCTTTTGTCGGGTTCCCTAAGCTGGGTTCCAGTACACGGAACACGTTTGCACGTTGCTGCGGACAACATTGCGTAAGTCGCAAGTAATTATGGGTGATGGGGCGAAGCTACCTTTCGGGTAGTGCTCAGCACCAGTAGCGGGCTCCCGTTATGCGTGCCTATGCGAAAGAAGCGAACTATAGGATTTGTAGGATCGACTTTGTGAGACGGGGGCGTTATTCTGTTCCCGTCCACGACCTGGGCGAACGTGACATCATAAAGATGGTATGCCAGTAGCCGCTGGGGTTGACGACGTTTGAGATATGACTCACGCGGAAAGGGAGTTAGTACTCTCACCTTGTCTGTAAGAACAAGAAGCAGACCCAGTTTATGCAGTACGGCACACTGTGTGACATTGTCCAGGGGCATAACGTAGGGTGCTAGGATCGGAAGCATCAGTTGGATGGTCCCATACAAACACGTAGATCTACGTACAGCGGAGTCTTTGACGAGGCCAGATCCAGAGCCCTGCGGGAGGGCCCGCTCCCGCAACCACACAGTATTGGCTTCCTTGATATTCTTGATGGGGACATATCAGTACTTCAGTTCAGACGCAGAATCGTGCACGGCTAACCAAATATTGCGGAGTTGGTGGCCCCGCGCATGAATGAATTCGTGCGATTTGTGAGTAGGTCCTGTCTTAAAAGCTTAGTCTGGTAGGACTGTTGGGGCAGGGTGAGGCCATGGAGTTTCAGTATCAGATCGACGCCAAGAGCTCACCTTTGTGTCCGACGTGTAAACAAGCCTGCTTCGCAGTGTTGATTGCAATGCTTGATACCACTGGCTGCGATCTGTCTCTGATTTGGTGACAAAAGTATGAAACTCTTGAGGTGTCCTTCCTTGGCGGCGGATGGTGAAGGGAAATGAAGGAAAGCGCTCTTCTCGTTGAGTGATAGCTACTTCCCGGTCCCAGAAAGTCAAATCAACGAGTTCAATAGGAATAGGCTAGAATGTAATATCGCATCATTAGACCGAAAGAATGGGTTTGGAGGGATGCACGTACTTGCAAAGTGACACGGTCGCTCGTGATGCCTTGTTTTTCCACTTGTTCAGTAACAACGACTGTGAATCCCAGTGAGGATGGAGGACTTGAAGGCTTCAATACCATACACGAACCGTAATTATCGAGTAACGTCATTGTAACCCCCGTACGTCTCTGAAGGCCTTGTTCAAGCTCGACGACAAGATCGAGATATCCGGAAGTAATGATCCTACGCTCTTTATCTTGCAGATTGATGTCCTGCGTTTATGGGAATAAGAAGGCGTATAGGTTTTTCCCCGGACATACTGTATGTACTCACAACTTCAATGCCATCTTTCCAAATGAGGTTGGATGAAAAGCGGGCTAGCACAGACTCCTTTGTGTCTTGGGCATTTGAGACACACGCCCTGGCGAGATCTTGAATGGTGTGAATAACTCGTGGCAGCAATATTTCATCTTCGTGTCCCTTGGGTGTGTGTACCAAAATCTCTCGTACGGATCGTTCTAGACAGTGAAGGTGCAAACTGGGCCGCCGAAATATGTCGCGCAGATCTTGCTGATTGACATGGATGTTCCTGCTCATCAGCTGCCCATATATATTCGTTAGCTCGCGTATGATGAGGGTCGTGGCAACATAGACGACTTACATCGGGTAGACCCCGAAAGGCTTGCGTATCCTCCACTTCGTCGAGTAGCGTGATTGCGCGTGGAAGATGGGTTGAATAGCGAGTAACATATCTTTCTCGCCTCAGGATAAGAATATCAGAGAGCGATGCCGAAACGCTCCTGATAGTGGGGTGTTCATGGCGCTGCAGCAAATGCAAGCTCAGCAAAAGCGAATGATGCAAGTCCCAAGCTACTTCATGTAACGGAAAGACATCATCTTCCAGTGCCTGAAGAAGGTCAGCCGTCAAAGTAGAGGGTGCTGCTTTACGCAAAGGAATGATGAATAGCTATAGGAGCGCTATGTTAGTCAGCCATGCCAAGGGAATTAATTTTACGCACGGTATGCGCAAGCTGCAAGTCGTGAACATACTCCATCTCCAGCTTAATGAGATCAAATATTGCACTAAAATAGACTTGAGAAATATGACCCCGAAGATCACAGGGTAAGAGCTACTCACGACTGTCGTGCAATTTCCTCCACCGACAAGGCCTCATGTGCCACGCCTTTGTATATGAGATCTCTCCATAACATGGAGTGCGCGGCAGCGGCGCGGATTCCCGCACTAGCCTGCCATTCACGCAACTGAGACGTGTTAATAACACCGACTAAAGTCTGTGCAACCTTTTGCAGCGATTGAACATCTGGGTGATCTCGAGGCGTCTCCGCCAATATCAGCTGGATGAGCTCGGTTTCCTCCCGTATGTGGGCAAGAGGAAGACGCAAGAAGTTCTTTAGTGTGGCCGGTCCCGAACCACGAGCCATACTCACTTCCTGTATGACGACGAAGGGTGTGCAATTAGCACTAGCATAGACACTTTTTCATGCAGTTGGCAATGGTTCGATATACCTGATCAAGGAACCGAGCGAAGGCGGGATTCTGCTTTGCTTCGTGGTCGATCAAGCCTTCCGACATGTAAAGACTCTCCTGAAACTCGGGATATAGCTGGGCTAGTTTCACAATCGCGTTCAGGCAGATGCCCCCAATCTGCGCAAGGCCATTGTGCTCGAGTTGACGATCATTGAGTTCAACGAGAAATCCGCGATGGGCATCTGTGATTGCTACGCGACGCTGAAAGACCTGACGAAGGAAGCTTTCTGCGCGTTCGGCAGGGCTGATTGGCGATTTTTGATCCCTGAGACGAGTGGTTACAACCTAGTCAATAACGACACCTTATCAGATATACTTTTTCCAGACTTCAGATGTGATACGAACGTTATCCAAATCTTGTGCAACGAAGCTTTTCTCCTTATCTATCAGATGTTGCAAGGCACTAGAATGATTTCAGATATCTAGTCACGGTGAATAGATACCGCCCCTTACCTCTCGCGTCGGACCTGTCGGGGAGTCAACTGACGCAGCCTCTCCATGCCGGAGACACCGACCCACTAGAAGTATAGCGGTATGAGCTAGGGGACAAGATCTAGCGGGCGTCACTCCAACTCACCTCGGCGGGGATTTCTGATCCTACTTTCATTGGTGTAGTAAGGATTTGAACAGGGGCCACTTTGCCTGTTCCAGGTCTTGATCCAGAGGAGTATGACGAGGCCCTTGACGGAGCCCGCTGAGGTGGCGGCGAGCTCGGAGGTTCGGTCGCAGACCTCGTGTGGCCGAATATACTGCGGATGCTTCGTACTTTGTTGAGCGTCAAGCTCCTGCGCCTCTCCGAATTTGGTGGAATTGAATTATTGGAAGGAGAACTTCGCGGTAAGTCAGTCGCTGAAACGCTGGATGGCCCTGATGGTAGAAGCCTAGAAGATCCTATGGGAGAAGAGTAGATACCATCGGAGCTCGCAAACGAGGAATATGAAAACCGCTCCGGTATGGGTGACGTGAAGGTATCTTCATCTGGAGAACCGGCGAAAAGAAAATCCCCCGATAATGGCGTTGCGGGCCCAAATGTTAGAGTGGGCGAATGGGCAGGTGATTCCGGCCTAACAGGGCTCAGCTAATAATAACGTGTTACTATACACTCTTTTTTATCCGAAAAATTGGCCACTTACTAAGAGTACGGACGAGCCTCCGCTTGAATATAGCCCATTCATCTCTATTACCAGCTGACTGGCGGAGATCCGTTGGTGGGAATTTACATCCCAGCAGCGGTGGATCAGAGCCCACATCTGGTCGGTGATTCCTGTGACCGGCCGAGTTGGTAGGATGCCTCTACATATGTCGAATATAACACTTGCGACATTCTGTCGATTATGATATGGAATTTTCCCGGAAAGGAGCTAGGCAAATGGACAACAAATGAATACTGAGAAGCGTAAGAATCCAGCTCACAAACTGACCTCTATTTATCGCACCCCCGAGCAAGGTGAACAGAGTGAGCATCCAACGTGGAGCTGAAGCGGAAATAAACGCACCGAGAATCGTCATCCCGAAAGACCACACATCGCTGGCTTGAGTCCAAGTGTCGATGGCCGGAGTTTCTCCATTACTTTCCTCGTTTTCCAGGGGTGTGATAAGTTCAGGCGCCGTCCATCTTGCCGCGATGAGATGATCGATCGACTTGTCCATTGACGCGCCCACCATAAACGGGACAACTCCATAACCAGTGATTTGTGCGGCACCAGATTCGGATACAAGAATGTTTGCCTTTGGTTATCAATACATCAGCAGTGCAAGGTAGAGGCTCAAGCTGCGATTGAGCTTACGCCTCGAATATCTCCATGTATGATTGGCGGCTGGTGTGCATGCAAGTACTCCAGCCCTGCGGCGGCGCCAAGGAGCTAAGAAAGCGGCTTAACTAACTCCAAATCTCTATGCCATTAAATAGCGGATTGCTTACAAGGCTGTGCGGGTTCACTTGGGGGTTGGACTCCAGGTAGGCATGCGCGTCGACGGGTACCCAAGGTAGCACCAAGCACATATCTCCTTGCAACCCATAGATCTCGAGAACGTTCTCGTGTTGCAGGTTGGTCCACATGAGAATCTCACGGTGGAAACGCTGAGATTAAGGAATAAGTTGGTGCACCTGGGACTGAAAGCGCTTGGCATTACCTGCCATGTTTGAGGGTCTGGCGGTTTTGTCACCCTGAAAGTTGCTAACGCGACTTTCTCTTGCCCAAGCAATTCACCTTCGTATATGTCTGAAAATGTGTCGCGCTTGACGGGATTTTCTCCCAACTTCTCAATCAAGCTGGAAAGGTCCGGGGCGGAATCAACCCGTGTGATGGCCGTACGAAAGGCCAAGAATGCGTCTTGAAATCGGTTATAGATGGGGCTTTGGGCCTGCTCGTTTCTCATTGCCTGTGCCAAGCAAGTCAGCACCGTGAGTGATACCAGTTTCGACATTTCCCACGCACATGCTGGATCGCATCGACGAAGTAGTGGATATCAGCAGGATCAAGGGAAAATATTTCCCTCATATCTTTGAAAGACGTTACAATGTAGCAAAGAGTGCGGTTGAGGGCGGCTCTATCTTCAGCGAGCGCGATCTGGCGGGATTCCTGAAAGAGATTTGAGCAAGCGCCCAAGTAGCAGCATTGCGTGCCGCCGACTTACTTCACCAGCTGCAGGAACGCCGAGATTGTCCAAGTCCTCATTGAAGCGCTCCAGAGTGCGAAAAATGGTTTCTTGAGTGCAAAATGCCCAAACGCGACTATACTCTGCCCATTCTTGCATATCTCTGGCAATTCTCTGTATTCTATGGGCGTCATACGCATAGCAAATAGTTCGGCCGAGATCTTATTGCCACACGAGATGTTTACACTTACGTGCTGTGTAGCGCGCGACGCTTTCCACCTTTATCGCCGAGAGACAAGGCAACCTCGCAGCGTCGGTACAGCTGACGCCATTGACACTATCAAGTTCAATAAATAATTAATAATATCAAATGCGTTCAACTGTCAAAAAATATACGTACGTTCAGTATGGTAATGGTATTGCATGCCTCCGATATGATTTCCAAGTTGCTGCGGTTGTCTTGGAAGGGCTGCTGTAGGCGAAAATTCCTTCGCGTATCGTTGTTTTCCATGGACGACATGAGAGCACCAGCTCATGGGAAAGAGTTGAGGAGAAAGGGCTGGCGCCCTGCAGCGTACCCTTATATACAACACCTACAGCAGACCGATGCCATATTCGATGTAGCGCATCGAGCCAAGTCCTGCAAGACGACACTCCATATATCGACAACTGCGTCTGGAGCGAGCCTTGCGCCGCCAAGGATCTATATATTGCTTGCTTTTTGCACATTCAGTCACAGCGGGAAGAAAAAAGAAAGTAGGTGAGCTGGCCAGTGAGAATATGGATTTGATGCACGTTTGAAGTTAATATCAACATGTGGAAATTTCGGAACGAGTGGCTATGACTGGGGACGGGCAACGCCCTATGAAACCCTGTGCACGGCGTGGTGTATGTGACATAAGCCGGATACAACGATCGGCGCGATCGATCCATAGTAATCCATAGTAATTGGTGGTCAAGCTGCGTCGTCTCGCGCGTCGAGAGCACGGGCAGCCCAATGGCTTTAATTTAGGCATCACAGAGTATGTAGTATGTAGTAGAAAGGATGCAGCGATAATCAAACATGACGACATACGACCTAAATAGTAAACTAAATATATTAGATATTAATAAAAATCCCCTTCCTCCTCGTCGTCGGAGTAATCATCGCGCGCAAACTCGTCCTCCAAAACCACAGTAGCTTTGACTATCTCAGCCTCGTCTTCGC
>KL198024.1:663506-721794 GCA_000697705.1 Botryobasidium botryosum FD-172 SS1 | reverse complement strand
TATACTTTCCACCCGAGCGTAAAGGTTGAGCCGGCTTAGGTAAGCTCATTTGTCTCGATTTGGTAGTCGCACATCCGCTTTGGTACGCTCGACTGCAACGAGCTTCAGGCTCGGCAGCATCGATTTTTTATGCTTTTATCACTCGGAATATTCCCGGTATATCGTGTTTAGCAATCTGTCCAAGGAAAATATACTTAATTTTATCTCTATCACTCCGAAATGCGCATATCTGAATTTCAAATTTTCGAATTTTCAAGTTTGTGGTTGGACACATTTATCTACTACTAAAATAAAGGCCATAAATATGTTTAAAATCATGTAAAGTTCTCTGTGCGATGCCTGAAGCTCCTTGACCGTCCTGCGCGACCTCACGCTCGAGCCGGCTCAAGTCGCCGGAAGCAAATCTTCTGCACAGGGTTTCATAGGGCGTTGCCCGTCCCCACTATGACCCTATTGACATTAATTTATGAATTGGTCGTCCTTAGCTCGGTTAAATAAGTCCAACTCAGTGACTCTACGCGATCTCTGGCCAAGTGAACAGTTACACCACTAACACGAGCATCGCCCTAAATTAATCGCGTAGACGAAATTAATGGATAGCGAGTCGATAATGCTACTAGGGGATGTGTTAAGGTACAGTCTGAGTATATAGGGGTACTAACTACTAAGTTGATAGAAGGAAGATCGTAGATGCCAGGATGACGACAAGACCTGGTCCAACCGCCACCGATCGAGAAGCGCTGTTCTGGCCGGGTTGCCCAGCGCTATTCCAGTCCTGATAAGCTGCTTGAAGCATTAACAAAAATGCCTGGCCTTCGGGGCTGTCCTGACCGCTCTGCCCAACGTTGTACGGGTCAACGACGGGCGTCAGCCAACCATTGGGGTCCACGTGCGATCCATTGGTCAGGGTCTGGAATATCTGGATTGCGGAAGGGACATGTCGATTTGAATTGGAAAATAGCGTCGCGCTGCGGAATACGGATGCGGCGAGGAGAGCGGTAGACGAAGCATCGAGGAAAGAGGATCTCTGAATATAATTTGAGAAGAGATTTGACGATGACTGGGGGGTGAAGCTTAGACGGCTAGACAGGTGGCGTAAATAAGAGGTCTACATACGAGGTGGGGAAACGCTGCGTTATGAATTTCAGTCACCCAGTTTGCAAGATCCCTTTGCTGGGACGAAAAGTGGGAGGACTGAGCAGAGTGTTTCAATGTTGCATATACTCGTAACATTCCCATTGCAGCCCAGCCATTCCCTGAATAAAGCCGGATTAGGTCGTATAGCTGGCGAAGATTTAAGGCAAGAGCAATCGCACCTGTCGCCCAATAACCCGAGTCGGGAGCGCTACCCATCACAATATGTTGCCATAGCCCGCTTGAACTCTTCAATGCACTGCGATACAGGCTGGATTGATGATAGGCTTCTTCAAGTAGGCTAGAGTTTCCTGACAGAGCGCCATAGTACGCAAGGAAAGGAGGAACCATGTACATGAAGTCGGACCACAAGGCAACTTGGTTGTTGAGATGACTAATCGCGCCACTTGGCGCGCGCGGGACAGTGTTCAGGAGGTAGCTGAGCTGAGCCGCGGCTGCATTGGCGTAATCTGTTCCATTGTCGGGCTGGGTCCAATTGGCAAGGAGAACGGCAGGACCGATAGATGCCGGGTCGGCCGCAGATGCGTCATTTGCGATGAGTGGCCCTGGGCCTGCTGGCCTCGACGAAACGACCGACCTCGCGATAGCAATTACGTCGTCCACGGATGACTCTAAAGGTGGTGGATTGGGAGGGAGAGATGAAGGGGAAAAGACGGAAGCTTCGGGGTGATTGAGCTCTAAGATGGCTTGGGCCCGGGTCCCTAGCTCCCAGCTGGCATGATAAGCTGCCACGTTAGACCAGAGTGTTTAAATTGAATGAAGTGTTACGGTGACGAACCTGCGAGTTGCACCTTGCTGGAGATTTGCCTGGACACGCTGCAATTGGCCCGAGGTAAGACCAGCAGCCTGCCCTTCCAAAAACCACACAGATAAGCTCAACACCATCACAGGTAAAGCGTGACGAGGGTGACGATATGCCATGTCCTTTACACATATGTAACGCGCGCACAACGGAGTGAGCCGACAGTGTTTAGATGTGAATGCGACTCAGACGCACCGGAATCTGGCAAGGCTTTCTATCCAAGTTCAAGCGCGGGCGCTATCTGCTGCCGTGCGAGGGTGGAGACCGACTGGGGGAGGTAGTCGCCTTTTATATGAGAACGCTACGGCAACTGGGCTTGGTGTTGCAGAAAAGATTGCTCCAGTGACGAAAGTGAGAATACGGATGACGCTGCCTTCTACCAGCGATAAGAGAGGGAAGGTGGAGCAGCCTCCAAGCATAGTCCATCGTCTTGGGCGGCAGCCCTGGAGATAGCGGATGTAGCAGGGGGAAATACATCCATGGCTCACTGGCATGGGGCACGACGTCACAAGCGCTTTCCTTGATAAGCATGGCTAACGAGCAGTGCCAGTCAGCAGCCGGTACGTAACTGGCACTGCTGCAGTGGAGGCGATTCATATAAAAATAGGGCCAGGGGGACAATATCGGCTCGTGTCTGAGATCCTCTTGGCCGTGGGATGTTGCTCTCACACTTCCATGCGAGAAAAATTAGCTGGCGATCCAAAGGCCTGCGTGTATTTTCTCAAACTAAGCGCGTAGCTTGCAGGATGAAGGTAGCCATAGCCAAGGTCTCGAAGCTTTCCCTATAAATATAGGTAGCTGAGGCTTTGCCGCGAAAGTTGAGAGCAGATAAGCATCGGGACTCCGTTCAAACTCCGTAAGTCATAAGGGTCGGAAGCAAATCGATCAGCTCGGCATTTCAAATATATTATCATTCTCCAGACTCAACGCCACCCAAATCATGCCGCGTGAAATCGACCCCGCTATATCTCAGCGAGCGTTTGTGCTCTCCGCGCTGAAAGACCATCGACTAAGGGTCGATGGACGCGGGATGCAAGAAGCCCGTACGCCCGAATTAATTTTTGGCGACGAGATGGGCTGGGTGGAATGTCGATTTGGAAAGACGCGGTGAGGACGAGGTGTATGCTCTTCCTACGTTATCTTTCGAGGCTAAGGGTTCATAGTGTGATTGCTCAGGTCTCGGGCACTATAGTACGACCTCGCGCCGACAGGCCATACGAAGGCCTGCTAAATATACATTCCGAAATATCGCCCATGGCGTCGAGTGTGTACGACTCAGGTAGGTAAGCAAACGCGGTTCGGTTGCTTAGCAATAATGAACACTGAACCTGGATAAATTTATCTTCAGGCCATCTGAAGAAGAAGTGGTCATCACTCGAATGCTAGAGAAAGTCCTCAAAAAGAGCGACGCTCTTGACCGAGAATCCTTATGTATCGTCGCAGGACAGCAGGTTTGATTTCCTTCTCTAGTGACTACTACGTACATTCCATGATTTTTTGCACATTTCTTAGGTATGGTCGATCCGATTGACCCTTCACTTCCTATCCGATGAAGGGAACATGCTCGATTGCGCCTGTCTGGCCGGAGTCGCCGCGCTCAAGCACTTTCGAAGACCAGAAGTAGAAGTTATCGGTGAAGAGGTCATCATTGTAAGCACCATTTCCTTCAGGCGCAGGCAGTTGATCTGATTATCCACCGTTGCACGAGCAGCACGATCCTTCGGAGCGCGCTCCGATGCCTCTTTCCATGCACCACACCCCCATATGCGTCTCACTCGCTTTTTTCGAAGAAAGGTGCGTTTATTCTTGCACAATCGTCCCCGGTGCAACGTTCCCTCACGCTGCTCCCTAGCGCACATCCCATCCTTGATCCGACTCGCCTCGAAACTCAACTTGCGAGCTCGATTCTCGCTATTTCGGTGACCAACACCGCCTCGCCGTCTCCGACACTTTGCGTTTTGCAGCTGGCAGGAGGGATGCCTCTCAGCACCGAAGAGCTCACGAGTTGTATTGGAATGGCAGTGGCTCGGGCACGTGTGGTAGGAGCCTTCCTCGAGAGGAGGTTGGCCGACGATTGGTCTCAGCGGTCTGTAAGAGTAGAAGTACACTAGCCTGCAGCGCAGGTTTCAAAAACCGACCCCACATCCTATAAAAATGCTGCTCATATCCAAGTTTCGGCCTTCAGGCGCCTTGCTTCGTCCATGTTAAGACGCGCCTTAGTAATCTCCATAATTTGCATGAGCTCAACCAGATATCAACCGTCGTAGTGTTGCACGCGCGAAGGCATGTTCTTCATGCGTCGCACGTTCGGAGAATCGGAGGTGTCACCTTAATTATAAGTAGTTCGATTTTTATTTACATCCAGTCGAAAATGGTTCTTTCAAAGCTTCTCCGCAGCGGAAGACGCGGACCGCTTCCCAAGGATCTTCTTGAGGAGGGCATCTGCGTTTGGTTCGCGCTTCAAGAACGCCTGGAGGCAGCAAGAGATTTAAGGATCAAATGTGAGAAGAGAGTAAGCTTGACGACGCTTTACCTTGAGGGACTCCATTTCATCCCTGCTTGCTCCAGGTAGGAGAATCTCATCACGGTATCGCTTGCCTGATGAAGAGTCCTAAGCGAATGGTTCAATAAGCAAGCTTGAGCCTTGACTCACCTGCCGCTGGGCTCATGGGATCGTTTGCAAACACAGTTTCAAACATGTCGTAGGCATACACCAAGCTATACGCTTTTGATGCCAACGGCTGTAAGCTGCAGCCCGCGTGCTCGCGAGAGGGGGAGGCTTACCATAGCCGTAGTACCCCGCGTCGTAACCGCCAACGATATGTCCAAAGCTGCCCTGGCCTGGTGTAATCTTGTCTCCAGTTTTGACCAAGGAGATCGTCTCGCGCATGTCGCACCACATTTTGCTATAGTCGACGTCATCTGCGAGAATAGTTGGAATCCAGACGTACGCAACGAGAAGGATAGAAGAACAGACCTGCGGGAGTCTCGGTGTGGACTTTGATGTCAAATTTCCCAAAGAAGATCTGGCGGAGGAAGAAGAGGCCAACGTTGACGAATCGGCTAAACGGTTGGACATGGCGCACTAGATTAGTCGTGGGCCACAGATGGGTAGTGCCTATTAAACACGTATATACCTCTTGATCAACTTCTCAATTAGCTCGTCGCTCAACGGCTTCTTTGTCACGTAATGGCTGGACATCTTCTTGATGACGGAGGGATCCCAGCACCTGATCCATGGACGTTGTAAGGATCATCAAAGATGGTGCGAACGACGGAGCATAACCAACCAGTTCTCGAGCATCTGGGAGGGAGCCTCAACAAAGTCTCGGGCAACGCTGCAAGAATGACAGCGATGAGCAGAGCACGAGGGCGAGCCGTGTATCCGACTTACCGGAAGCCGTGGAATCTGCTGAACCTGGTCTTGGAGAGAAGCTCGTGGAATACGTGCCCCATCTCATGGAAAAACGTCACCACATCGTCATGCCTGGAAAGGCAGTCTATATTGGGACTCGACAGCAAAGGGCAGCTGAGGTACGCACCTCATGAGGGCTGGCTTTGAGGGCGTTGGTTTGCTCAGATTGGCAACCATGGCGCAAACAGGATAGTTGCGCGAGCCATCTTCCTTTGCGTAGCCGCCAAGGAGGGGGAACACGGCAGCATGGGAATACTTGGCCTCTGTCATGGTGAGCAGGCGGGGTGAGGGAGCTGAGAGACGTGGGAAGGGGAAGATTTACCTCTTGGATAGAGATCAAGATACACCGACCCTAAATATTCGTTGTCAGAGGCGTTCCACACAGTAAAGTGTTGTACGTCTGGGAAAGCGGTGAGTACCAAGTGGCGAGTAAGCATGCAAGGAGGCCGACTTACCAGGGTGCCACGTCTCGCCCTCGGCCTCTTCGAACCTGACACCCAGCAGGGATTGGTATGTCTTGAGGATCTCTGATACGGTCACGTCGACAGGGAAATACTCTTTCACAAGCGAGTCATCGAGGTCGAGGGATTTTTCGATGAACAAGCGGTCAAAGTAGCGATAGTCCCAGAGGTAGAATACGTCGGTCGGTGGAGCGTTAGGATACTTGTGGGTAGCCTCCTCTTCCTTTTTGAGCTGCAATAGAGTGTCGACCTCGTTTAATCCAACAGGGCGCAGTCGTTGCTCGAGATTGTCGAGAAACTAGAACGTGGAATGTGTTGAACAGCGAGTGACCGCGCGGGGACCAAATTGCTCACTTCGATGACTGCACGGCCAGTTTTGATCATCATGGGCTCCTCGACAAAGTCTGCCCAGGTTTTATAGCCCAAAATGTCAGCACAGCGCCTCCGGAGATCGAGCACCTTCTTGAGCAATGGCACGTTGATCTCGAGGCGGCTCTCGTATGCCTGATACGCTCTTCGTCGTGTATCGGGGTTCTGTGCGTGTTGGAACTATACGAAGATAGCGCGTCAGAGAAGAGTAGCAAGAGTTCGAGATGATTGAGCCATACGATTGGAAAGATATCGGGCGTCTTGAATGTCACAGAGTAATAAGTTTCCGAAGAACCCTCCTTCTTGGAATAGCCGGATACGACGTCGTTTGGGACGCCTTTGAGCTCCTCGAGGGTGAATTCGATTGTGCCCTGCACACGGCGTTAGAGAGGCAGTGATAAAGGATAGCCAGGAGGTGCGGACGCACGTTTTCTTCGTTGAAGTTTTTCTGGCCAACGAGGAGAAGGGTGAGTAGGTGGCGCAACAGGAGGGAACGCGCGCACGCACGGTAAATTCAAGGCATGTTTGGGCAAGGTCTTTCCTGAGCTGTTCAGAGGGTTGGCAATCTAGTGTTTGTATAGATGATAGGAGGCCTACCTCTTTGAGGTTTTCCCGTTCAGCCTCTGGGAGGGCAAGACCAGACCGCTTTCCGTCCCTGATCATCTCGTTCATGAGTTTGGATTCCTCGGGGGTCAGCGTCTGGCCAGTGGCTTGGACGTGTTTCTTGGCCTTGAGCATCGCTTCGTAGATGTCCAAGCGCATGGACTTTTCGATCTCATAGTCCCGTGTCAGCTTCTCGCTCTCGTTGGAGGCATCGCGAAGCTCCTTGGAGGTGGAGACGTTCTGATAGAAGGCAAGCCTGGAGGTGGCGGTATCAAAGGCGGCTTCGCAGTGGGCGATGGGGAGGAAGACGGAGTGGAAGGTGGGGTTGGAGAGGGCGGCGATGCTGTCAAAGGTGGCGCGAGACTGGGCAATGGCAGATTTGGTGAGATCGATGAGCTCTGCGGGGGTATGGGACCAGGAGAGGGGAGGCTGGGGCGGGGCGGGCGAGGACATGGTGGGCGAGGCGGCAAAGGAGAAGCGGGCTGGGGCTGGGGCTGGGTGCGTGCGGGGTGCGGACGCGCGCGATGGGGGCGTCGGTGCAGGTGATGGCGATGAAGAGGAAGAGGAAGACGCAAAGGCTCGAGCAATAACGGTCCTATTGTGCACGCGGGCCAGCGGCAAATGATTCCGGCTGCCCGACGTCATGATGGCACCCCTTTTTGGACTGCGACTGGTACTGGCTGCGCGCAGGGAAATTCCTGCGGCCGCGTGCGCCTGGGCGCCTCGCGCCTGGGACGCGACGGTGCTCGTCCGGGACCTCGCCGACGCTCGAAATGCGTGCATGTTCCTCTGAAAAAGAGAGAGAAAGAAAAAGGACCTGGTGAATGCCGGGTTGGTGCCGGGACTATTTCTCGAGGGCGTTTGAGCTGAGGACTTGCATCCGCTACGGAGATAAGTCCGAAGTCCTTGGCAGTAAATTACTTTGACGTCGGTGTACTTGGGACCAGCGAGTGCCGGTGGCTTGCACGTGAATGAAAAAGTACTTGCGGGCTGCAGTGGATGCCCACGAACCACGACCACGACCACCGAGCGTGCAGCATTTTCACACCAGGCGCGCGACATCTGCAGCTGGCCATCAGCTACTCGTTATACTTATATAGCTAGCAGGGTCTAGTGCACAAAGTACTCGTCATCTTGCTCCTCGCCCTGCTGCTGCTGCTGCTGCTGCTGCTGCCCATGGCCTCGACGCTTCCTCGCCGCGGCCGCCCCGCAAAAGCTTCGCCCTTAAAGCGGAACCGCACCGTGTCCGCCTTCTCCTCTCTCTCCCGCCGTTTCTCCATGCAGTCTGCAGAGGCCCCCGCCCGCGACCTCACCAGCGCCTTCCCCTTCTCCCCCCGCCCATCCCGCTCCCCGTCCCCCAGGGCGCTCACCCCCGAGCCAGAGCTCTCCCCTGCGCTCACCGAGTACCTCAGCCTCGACTCGTACCCAGACTCGCCCACCAGCCCTCTTCCACCCCGCACTCCTTCCCCGGCGCACCACTCAAGCTCAGATCGTCTGCACTCTCGCTCGCCCTCTTCTTCTCCCACATCTGCAACGACCCGACCCTCATCTTCCTCGCTCGGCTCCTCCTTCTTTTCCTCTCGCAAGCCCCAGTCTGGATCCCAGATCAACATCCGCACCGTGCTCCACGCTCTGCATGCAGACGAGCTCGTTGCGCTTGCGCAGCCCGCTCGCGCAATCCGCCCCTCGGATGATAGCTACTCTCTCTTTGCGATCAGAACCGTCTCCCTCTACTTCAAGTTCTTGCTCAGGACCTGGCTCAAGGCCACAGGGAGTGCTCTCTTTTCTCCATCGAGTACGCACCCATCACTGTTGATTGTGCCGCCCGCCCCTCATCTCCCCCCTCTCCCTAGATATCGTTGACCGCATTTCAATCTTTGCCTTTGCCTTCTTTGCCTCTTGGATCGTATTCTTTCTCATGCTATGGTGTCTCTTCACCAATACCCGGACATTCCAGCGCGTCTTCTCGCGTTGGTCCCACCGCCGCGCAGATAGTCTTAGCCTTATCAACGCAGGTGCGATTATATCCATATATCTTTAAAACTATTACCCACCAGCTCACACGAGGTAAACTGCGCTTCGGGTAGCATACCCCGAGATATTCCGTTCCTTATCGGTCGAACAAATCGATGCTGCCAAGGATGCCCTTGACTGCCATATTTACCAGGCCTCCGGGAGGTCCAACGAACGCGTATTCAACCTTGATGTCGCCAAGCTCCTGTGAGCATACTCACACGCAGACCGTCTCCGTATCCTAACCTGCAAACTTCTCAAGCTTGCAAGTTTCGGCTCTCATGTACGAGCGAACCTCTGCACCCATCCATCGTGCCCTCAACACCACGCGGTACTCGCAGAATCAGCACCCGCCCCGCCGCGAGCCCTCGCCCGACACGGCGCGCGAGCTCGCCGTCATCCCAGGTGCTCTTCTAGCGACCCTCGTTGGCGCCGACGCTGCAGACCTCGTTGCCGCAGAGCTCCATTCAAATGCCGAGGACGACACTATTGCACATTTTGCTCAGCGCTTGGGTCTCAAATTCTTCACCGTCTCCGAGCTGAATACTCCAAGCTCTGCATTTTGCGCCCTTTTTTACGATCCTAGAAGGAATTTCATTATCCTGGGCTTCAAAGGTGAGCAACTTTCCCAACGCCACTTCTCTTCCAGATGTATATTGAAACCTTCCTCTGAGCAGGTACTGCCCCCACCGAGTTTGAAGGCGCGCAATTCCTTGCACAAATCTTTCTACTGCTTGTCTAATCTGCTGTCTTTTACTTAGAATGGATCGCAGACTTTTCCTACGAACCACAAGACGCGGGGAACTGGATACGGGGCTTTGGAAAAGGTCGGCTTCTTTGTGGGGCCTTGATAAAAACTCGAAAAGAATCCTGATTTTGCACGACTATGGCAGTACACGGAGGTTTTATGGACCGCATATTCCCGCGAAAGATTAATGCCGGCTCCGGAGGCCGTTTACCGTATGGTCTGTCGCTCCCTCCGCTCGATGCATTCGCGCGCACATCTCATATCTCAAAACGCAGACACTATCCGTGAAGCCGTCAAAGCAACCGCCAAGACTCTACTCGTAGGCAAGCCCGAAGGAACAGAAATCAATCTTTGGTTTGTCCCCTCCAATTCGGATGTTGCTTATCCAGGCTAATTGCTCAGTGTTCGCCTTTCATTTAGGTTTACGGGCCACAGTCTCGGGTGTGCCATGTCTTCGTTGGCGTACGCGCGGGCAATCAACGAGCCGAAAGAGCTTCGCCCCGAGGAGGGTAAAGTTCGCGTACGGGACGCCTACCTTTTTGCTGCTCCAATTTGCGTCAAAGCCGATTCAGTTCATGGTGAGCCTTGGGGTCGAAAATAAAGCCTGCTTTCTTGAAACCAATCATCCTGGAAACTGTAGGTTTCAACAACCGTATGAATCATAACCCTCACAAGACCAGAACGATGTGGAGGATTACAAATGTCCGCCACCTACCCATTTTGCCGCGACTTTCGTATTGCTGACCTGGTATCTTGCAAAAGGGAAAAGATGCTGTTGCGACCAGCCTTCCAAATTTTGGCGATTACGCACACTGGAACCTCTCGCCGTACAACATGTTCTCCTTTGCACATCTCGGTAAGCCTGCCCAGCTCATTGGATTGTGAAAAACCGTAACAAATCCGCTTCGTCCCCCAGGGACAGAAATTGTGATGCGTTCTGCCCCCCAGCCTTGTCTCGTCCGGGGCGATCATGTGACACCCGGCACGCATATTCGCATAGAGTCGGCTCTCCCCGGTGACGACGACGACGAATACTATCAAGGAGGTCGCAGACGACCTTCGCGCTTTCAGCGTCTGCAGAACATTCCGCTCCTGGGGAGGTTGTTCGCCCATGGCACGGCTTTTTACTGGGACCAGGTAAGACCTTCATATCGCCAATTGTGCCGTGATAGTATGACTGAAGTCTGTCTGCTTAGCTATCCAGAGTAGGAACAGGCTTGTGCGAATGGGCAGACATGTAATAGACAGGGCCACTAGACTCTTCCCTCTTGCCTCCTAATTTTTTTTAAAGATCTCTCTCGTGTTTTGTTTCCTCAGTCAGCTGTATTCATCATATCACTGTCTTTCGTAATTGCTATCTTGCACCATCGCGCCTTTTCACTCTCACCGTCAGAGGGTGAGTATAATCTCTCCTCGAATGACTTCTTGCGCGGATCCGAGTCGGGGTTATAAATATCCATAAAAAGCCAAGCTTGCCGGCTACCCAATACATATACTCACATGTAGTAGACGCCCAGAACATGCTCTGCACATCGCTCCGACCTCTTTACGCGCCCAATCGCAACACCCCTCTTCCTCGATCTCAATAAGTACCACATAGGATCGGACGCGTTCCATACGTTTGACAGCTCTTGCATCGTGTTATCCACATTACACACGTCGCGCAGGCAGCATTGTTCGTGGGGCACCTTTTGCTTCGTACGCTTCATGCCTAGACTGAACTCCTTTCTGGTTTTAGGCTCTTTGGCTTGTCAAAGATTTGCAAAAGATTTGAAAATCTGACAACTTGAAACGAGGTGCGCAGCCATGCGTTTGTAACACTTGCTTGGGCATGCTTATGAGGTGTCATCTCTGCACGATATGTTCAAAGGCAGGCCCTACGACTGCGTTCTTGTTGCACGATTAGCATGACTCTCCAGCCCCTTCCAACGTCTGCGCCGGCACAGAACGCTCCTTCGGTCTCATCTATGGAGAAAGGAATAAAAGCGGGCAATACCTCCAAGTATGTAGCACTCTCCCCGGCGCTTGGATCCCATCGCTCATTTATTCCAAGTAATGGAGGCCTAAGCCCTAAAGACCTCGAGTCGTTAAAGTGGGCATACGACTTCGTTTTTACTCGCCGCCTCCACTACGAGGACCTCCTTTGGCAGGTTCCGTCCATGTCATTTGCGGGGCAGGCGTTCCTGTTCACCATCGCCCTCGGCTCGTCCTCCTCCACGGGAGCTCGTGTCATATCCATGATGATCTCCATGCTCATCTCGTATCTCACCGCTGGGACGTTTGCCAAGCATTCGCTTATGGAAAGCGCCGACGCGATCTGGCTGGGCAAAGCCGAGGAGCAGCTCTTCCCCGAGAGCGTGTCCTGGTTCGGCGATGGGGGCGACTGGCGCCCCCATGGCAACGCGCACATCGAGCACGCGTGGCCGGATAGGCATGATATCTGGAGAGCGCCGATATTGAAGAGGAACGCCAAGGGAAACGCGTGGCTCGTCCACAACTGGATCTGGGGAATCAGATTCATGCTTGCCACCGCCGGGGCCATCCTCGTCATCTTTATAGTGCGACCCAGCTGGATAAATACAAACCCCACGACTCTGCTCACCTTCTGAGGGTTACGTGCGTCATGGCAAGCCCTGGGCCCCACCTACCCTTCTGTCGTGCAGTATCGTATTTCTTTGGACTTCGCCTTGTGCTTCGTCTCAGCCTTCTCATTTCCTTGTTGCGCTTTCTACCACGGTCTCCGATGCGCATGGACACTTTATTCCCTCTTCCATTACAAGCCTCTGTACAACTGCTCTGCGCGAATACCAATTAGCTGAATTCAGATTTGTGTACTTGTGCACAGCTGAGTAGCATCAGCCTGTTCCGATACGGGCCGATACAGACAGCTCGCTTGGTGAAGAGAACAAGCGCTGTGCTGCTTGGAAAAGATAGTGAGTGGTGGTGGTGGTACAGCTCCGAGCAAAATTGGATCAATGTTTGCTTCCGTCATATCGCTTCCTCCGACAATCTTCATTTCTTCTTGTTGGCTATCCTACGGGGCATAGGATCGGGAAGAGTTACCGCCGTAGATTATCTGAAAGAGACACCAGACATAACAGGCTGCTGTGCCGTGCATGGCGCCATCGAAAAGTTATGTGACACACTCACCGTCTGAAATAGGGCACAGCACGAATACCAATATTCGTCGAATACTTTGATGAATACACTAGTACCGTCATCCCCCACCATTTGGGGCGGCCCCCATCATTTGGGTCAGCAGCGCAACGCAGCAATCTGATTGGCTCAGAGCCGTTTGCCTTACCATATTTGGTGCGACGATATTTCTGCGTCCATAACGCTGTGCAGTTTCTATTCAAATATTACTTTATATGGAAGGTGACCCAAATGATGGGTGCTGCCCCAAATGGTGGGGGATGACGGTAGCCAGACCCTGAATACCGGGCTTCGTGAAACCGGGTATTCAAATCGCAACCGAATAACGGGTAGCGACTACCATATTCATATTCTCCTCGAAAGTATTCGTGAATACCAGTATCCACGAATATGAGTTCATATCCACACGGCCGTCATGAGGTGGAGGCAGCATCAGGTCTGTCCCGCTCTGCCATAATCTGCCCTTTCCCATCTTCCAACTGCCCGTCCTCGCGGCTCCCGCACCCGTTTTCACGGTTCCCACTTTCGTTCTCGCAGCTCCAGCCTCCTGCTCGCTCCACTTATTCCCATGGCTCCTTTCAGTACTCGCCATTCCCCCCACAAAGTAAGTATCCGCCGCCTGCCATCTGACTCGCTAGACCTGACTTGCTATGTAGCACAACCGCCAGCACTCGCACCTCACGACCTGCCTTACCCCATTCTCGCATTCGCGTTTCCCACCCTCACGGCCACCACTCTCGCGGCAACCGTTTTTGTAGTCGCCATTCTTGAGGCTTGCGGCCCCAACCCCCGCCTTCTTTCTCGCGACTCGCGCTCTCACGCTCGTTTGTCTTGGAGCTCCCGCTCTTGCTAGCACTACTCTCACCGCGACCGTTCTCGCGGTCACCTTATCTCGCGGCCACTCTCGTTCTCTTTTTTTGCAGCCCTTGCCCTCGCGGTGCCTACTCTCTTGTTTTTCGTGGCCCCTGTCTGGCGGCCACTGCTCTCACAGCACTCTCGCGACCGCCAACCACCATCCTCGCGGCTCTTGCCCCCGCTCCCTTTATCGCGGCTCACGCCCTTGCGAGCACCATTCCCACGACTCTCTCTCGCGACTCCCGCCCTCGCCCTTTTTCTCGCGGTTTCGTCCCCTGCGGCCCCGTCCTCACGGCTCCCCCTCGCGACCACACACTCGCGGTTCCTATCTCACGGCTCCCGCCCTCGGCCCCATTCTCGCACCACGAGCCTCTTACCTCACGCTTTCCGCTCTCGTGGGCCTGTTTTCGCGGTTCTCTGCCCTCGCGGCCCTCTCCTTTGCCCCCGTTTTCATGGCTCTCGTCTCTTCTCGCGGTCTCCTGTCTCGCAGCTCTCGCCACGCGGTCACTATTCTCGCGGCTTCCGCCCTTGTAGCTACCACTTTCGCGGCTCCCATCCGTTCTCGCGGCTCCCTGCCTTGCAGCTCCCATTCTCGCGGTCCCCTTTCTTGCCATTCCCTCTCGCCCGTTCTTGCAGCTCCTGCCCTCACCTGCCACTCCGGCAACCCTCCTCACAGCCCCCTTTGCAATGCCGTTCTCACTCTCGCGATCCTGCCTCTCGCTCCCGCAATTCCCACTCATATTTTCGCCGCCCTCGCCTTATTGATATTTACATTCTTTGTTATGCTCTCCTTACATCTACTCCACCTTGATCATTAATCTGTATTTACCTAAGTCATCACAAAATGCACCTTGCTCTTAAATTGTCATAAGACTTGTGAGAACAGTGAATGAATGAATACATAAAGGAGACTTAAGTTTGAGTAGTCAATTCCGTGCCATCACAGCCACATAGGACTTTGTGGCCAGAGCATGAATATCCGCGAGTATATGATATCCGTGAATATCAGACCCTTGAATCTGTGTATCCATGAATACTTGTATTCATGAATATCATGGATCATGAATATAGTAATTGTGAATATTATTTTCAGATGAATATGAATATGAATATGAATATTCACAAATACTGGGTGAATATCTGGAGTTGTGAATACGAATAAGTAATCTTGCTGTGCCCTAGTCTGAAAGATGATGTTCTCTCCCTTCTCCTCCAAGGCTACTCTACGCGTGAAATCGCCAATCGCGTGGGTATCAGCCATTCCTCAGTGGTCAGAATTCGCCAGCAGACATCCCACGAGCTCCCTGAGCTGCCAGCAGGTTGCCCAAAGCGGCTCTCACTTGACGAGGAGCGCCGAATCCTTCGCAAGGTTGAGAGTGGGCGCTGCAAAAATGCCACTGACGTGATCAAGGCCCTTTACCACGACCCACCAAACCCACCGAGTGCCTCCACCATCCGCAGAGTCTGGCATGCTGCCGGATTGGAGCGGCTGCGACGCCGTAAGAAACCCCTGCTCACGAAACGACACATCCGCGAGCGTCTTGCTTTTGCAAGACAGTATGCTGGGTGGACAACCGAGGACTGGAAGCGTGTTATATGGTCAGGTGAGACAAAGATCAACCTTAGGGGCCCTGATGGAGATGCGTATTATTGGGGGAGGTGGGGGGAAGAGCTCAGTGCTCGGAGCGTCAGGCAGGTCGAGCCGCACAGCAGCGGTCACATCATGATGTGGGGCTGCATGACCGCAAGAGGGCTGGGATTCATGTGTAGGATCGAGGGGAACATGGATGTGCAGCTATACGTACAGATCCTCGGCGACAAGCTCCTTCAGTCCCTCAAGTACCACGATCTCAAACCCAAAGACGTCCTGTTCCAGCAGGATAACAACTCTAAACACACATCAAAGCGTGCTCAAAGCTGGTTCAGTCAGCATGGGATTGAGCTCCTCAGCTGGCCCGCGCGCTCACCTGATCTCAACCCGATCGAAAACCTCTGGGCCTACATCAAAAATCAGATCCGCCTCGACTATCCGGAAGAGCCAGCTAGCGCAGCCGAGTTGTGGAGCAGGGTGCAGGAGATATGGGATAAAGTTGATCCAGATTATTGCAGGGGCCTTGTCGAGAGTATGCCATCGAGAATTGCCGCCGTGCTGAAGGCGAAGGGGAAGTGGATGAGATTTTGATTGTGCGCTCAGGTGTCGCGCCAAAATTGGAACAGTGACGCGTTTTGGTTTATCAATCTTCATCTCTCAGAAATTGGTCGCACCTTGATATGATCCTGTATAGGTTGTAGCTACAGCGTAGGAGAGTTATATACACGAGAGCGAGGAGGCTGGGTGTCGTCGTTGTGGATGGAGTGAGAGTCGAATCGGCCGGATGCAAACATTGGTCCAATTCTGCTCGGAGCTGTACAATATTGTATGGCGTCGTAGTCTACCATCCTTGGGTGCTCTAAAAACCTGCGAAACCGACATCTCTCAACCCTAGCTCTCTAGTATTGTCCATTTTCCCTCAGTAAGGTTGAAATAGCGGGTGCGTTGCTGTAAATGACCCCTCCCGCGAAAGTCTAGATTCCAGGACGAGGGCTTTATCCTCCAGCAAGCGCGTTCATGAAGTACCGCTAAACCTCGAAAATGCGCCGCGGTGGTTGCGGTCGTAAAAGGCATCGACAAAGCCTTCTAGCGCGTGGGAACACGCTGGGGATGCCGCGCGGATGGCGAGCGCTTCGGGAAGCCATTGCTCGATTTTCTACAGATGCTAAATGTCAGCAGGCGCTTGACGCTGGGCAAAGGGAACAAAATCAACCTTGATCCTCTTTTCGTTGGCAGGGTGTGTACTGATGAAATCGGTGCCCCCGCCGAAAAGTCCCTTCCCGGTTGGTTCGGACTCAGTCATTCGCACCCACATCCTAAGCGACTCATATCAGCAGTCGGTTTTGCGCGACATGATATGGGACGTACTTTGAAGCTTCTCGAGGGTCGTAGCACGCTTTTGACATAAGCCGTAGGCCGATGTTGTCCGCTGCGAAAGAAAGTGGTGTCAATACGAACCCGTGATACCGCACGACATAAAAGACCAACCTTCTGTCTCTAGAGCTCGCGAGTTCGGTAACCTGTGGAAAAATGTTGCAGCTTGGCAAGCATGTGGCTAAAGTAGTACTACTACACTCACGTCATCAAAAGAGTCAAGCCGAGCCTAGAAAATCCAAAGTCGAGGCCAAGTATTTCCAGTAGGAACGACATGAATATAAGGATTTTGTAGCCCGATATTTTCTCGGCTGAATGGCGCGCGACTAAAAACAAGGACGATTAGTAAAGCGAGGACGACCTCTGGGAGGCGAAAGCGCTTGCCCTGGTGAGCAATTTCTAAGGGTACAGATGTAAGTATGTCCAAGTGGTTAGAAAGAAAGCTGCGACGCGAACCCACCGTGACCCAGAACTGAAGCAAGGCCGTTTTCATCCCGACATATTGGCAGGATCCCGGTAAAGACGAAGATCTTCCCGCCTATATAAGGTGAAGGTGAGAAGCAAGCCACATCGAATTTACCCAAAGTTGTAATTGCCTGGCAGCACGAACGCATTCTTCAGTTTATCATCCTGGATCACGAAAACCTCCCATTCTTGTTCAGCCAGCCGGTCGCCGTCCGCGCCCCATTCGTCGCCAAAGGTCGAAGGAGGTAGATTGGACTTGGGGACGGGATCCTTGAGGGAGCCAAGGTTGGACGCGGTGAGTATACGCTCAGCGACGCGCTTCACGTGTACGGTCAGGGGATGGTTGGCGGGGAGAATGTGTTGCCTGTACTGGCCCATAGTTTCGTTAAAGGAGGCATCGCCGAGCTAGGAGGGGTGGGTGAGTCGTGCTATATAGTATAGAATTAAAAGGATATAATATAATGTTCACCTGGCGCTCTTGTGCGGGACTCGTGTCCATGAACCGCCAGCGACCTGTTTGCTCGACCTTCTCGAGGCTGCACAAGGATGGACCGGTCAGCTTGTTTGCACGAACGTGCAGCAGACGCAAAGGCTCACTGAAATAAATAGTAGGCCCCGCCGAGTCCGACGCCTATGACGACTATTTTCATAGGCCGATCCCACTTCTTGTAGTCGATGAACGAAGAGGAAGTATTGGAAAAGCGCGTGTATTGCGGCCCAGTCTGGTAGAGTCGCCGTGGTGGGACCATTAATGGTCTCTGTGGGAAGACCTGCGACGGCGACCGAGCGCTCGTGGAGGCTCGCACGCGCGTAGAAGCGATGAAGACACGACGCAGCATGGCAGGCCTACGTGCTGCAGCTAGTATTCCCAAGGTCAAGATAGTCTGATCTGAGGAGGGCAAGGTCGAGGTCAAGGTCGAAGTCAAGGTAGTAATTTAAATTATCGCTCGGGAGTCGGCACGCGCGTCGCGTCGCTCGGCCAGCGACCCAGCGACCAAGCTCCGAGGTAGCCCCGAGCTACATTATCATAGATCTATTCAACATCCGACTCCAAAACTTTTGGATTTTCCACCAGACTCGCAGCTAGCGACGCCTGTGGGATAAGCTGCGTACTTGCACGACGTTGCAGTCCACCCGGCGGCGCGCGATAGTCAATCGGCTACAACAGCAATGGCCAAGCTCTCGCGGATAATGTGCCAAGTTTCCGAATTAATCGAGCCTTCGCAGAAGTAGAACTGGACAGGACAGGCGTATAATAGCTGTAATGCTACGGTTCTGCTGGCCCGCGTGAACAGTGCACCAATGCTGGCGGCGGGGAGCTGGCCCATGTCTCATCGGCCAAGCGAGACATGCCCGTGTCTGACATTTGCCTCTAAGATCTGACACGGCGGATGCTGCGGCTTGGTACATAAGACCTGCACAGGGGAAGTTTTTGACTCTCCAGCTTCATCTGCTACCACCATCCTCGCTTGCACTTGCATACCCGCACTCGCAAAATCACACCCACTCCACATATTCTATCAACATGCACTCCGCCTCCGCCTCTTCCTCCCGCCCCCCGCGCCGTGGTACGGCAACCTCACCGCCCTCGACGCCGCCTCGCGCGTTGTCTCAGCCTCGCGCCACATCCGCGTGCCCTCAGATCCAGAGGACCTACCGTGTCGCTCGCCCCGCAGATGAGCCGCCGCGCCGCGTTCGTGCTGTCCCCTCGACTCCCGTTCGCCGCCCTGCGTCTCGCAGCATGGTCCCTCCACGCCCTCAGATCCACAGAGCGTACCACATCTCCCGCCCCGAGGACGCACAGCCCGCTGCACTCCCCCGTCCCTCGGTCCATCTTTCTCCCCCTTCGACCCCCGTCCGCCCTGCATCCCACAACAGGACTCCTCCGTCTCGCCCCCGCGCTGGCCGGACCCTTCCCCTCTCTAGCGAAGCACGCGCCATGCTCGACAGCAGCCTGGCCGACCTAGAGGCTGCTGTGGCGCGTTATGGAGTCCCCGCGCTTGAAGGCCGCGAGCCCGCGTCGCCCATCGGACGCGCTCAAGAAGCTCGCGCCCTCATTGCCCGCCTACGCCGGGACCTTCAAGGCTGTTAGAGGCTATATTTTTGGTTGGACGGTGTGGTTCCAGCCGTCGTGTGATGAACCCAGCGGAGTGATCAACCGCTGTGGGAGAATCCGCGCGGCTGTTCCGCTGAGGAGGATTGCTCATCAAGCAGGCGTTCTTAAGATCAGTGAGCGGGCTAATTGCCCCACTCAAAAATTTTGACCGCGCTATCTGCCGATTTTATTCCCTGCAGGTTTCCTATTTCTATATCTCGATCGAGTCGATGGCGAGGCGATGGACATATCATAGACATAGATCTCCTTCTCCCTCTGGGCTTCCATGGCGCAACACACTACGTGCCCTTGACGGGGGCCTTTTTTCATTTTACGCTCCTTGACGAGGGGTCCTCTTCTTTTTCCTATTCCTCTCTTGGGTTTATGCGTGGACGATGGACACAGAGCTGAGTACATACATCGGTCGGGGCCCAATAGACGTTTGTCGTTCATTGCGACAAGGGCCCTCGTTCTTTTTTTCTCTTTGGGTTCTATGTATGGACGTGTAATCATCCGTAGATGGAGGGCGGGGCGGGGCGGGGAGGCAAGGGTGAAGCTGGGGCTGGCATGGAATACCGAGAAAGACGGGGTTATCAGTGGGGTGGGGTTAAACCCCACGTGAGTCTCTGTTCTGCTTCGTTATGAGCAATATGTACTACGATTAACGAGTCTTACACCTTTCTCCAAGATACGCGCAGCCCCGATCTGCGTTCTTGCGCAAGTCGTACGCAAGCCGTGGCATGCCGATTACCCAAGGCGCGAGTTAACACATGTCTGGAGGCGGGCTTAATCCCGTGATCCGTTCTCGTGCGGCTGTCGCGCGCGGCTGCCGATAGGTGCGAATCGCGATCTTCTTGGTCTCTGATATCTGCTATCTGGCGATCTCCCACGGGTCTCAGCTGCCCTCGGCTTCTCGGGGTTCTGCAAGTTTATTCAGAGTGCCAAATCATGAGCAAGACGTGGGCGATATAGAAATTGGAGCACCCAAGCGCGTGCGTGTGCCCTTGCGCCGCAGAGATATATAGGCTTAGCGATGGAGTCTGAAAAGCTAGCAAAGCTCCCGGAAGAAAGAGCGAGCTTGAGTCCCACTTGCAACGGCACTTGCTTGGCCGCACGATAGCGTGAATGTGTCTACAGTTGAGCTGAGTGATAAGATAAATGGCACTGCAACAGCAGGAAGCGAAAGGCGAGCATCTCGTTAAACTGATTGCGCAAGTGCGGGGAGTTCTAGCTTGCTGCAGGTCCGCAGATAAAGCTTGAAGACTAGTAGACGGCTTGAGGCTTGACCCCCATCGCCAAACAGGTGCCCGAGGATTCTAGAATGTAAGCCTCTCATTCCCAGCCGAAAGGTAGTTGTAGGATCAGAAGCTCGCGGCTTTGACGGTGAGGGCAAGCAAACGTAAAAGTAGCCTAGGCCATCAGTGCTCACGCGCCAGTTGGACACGACTTGTGTTCGGGTTGGCCAGCCCCTCGAGATGAGCGCATATCGGTCACTGGAGTCGTATTGACGTGAAAAAATAAGACATTGCAATGGACAGCGAGGAGTGCGTATACAGAGCGCGCGTGCTGCCTAGCTCGTCATCTCGCTCACGCACTCCCAGACTCCCTTGAGGTTCTCCTTCCACAAACTGACCTTGCCGTCTCCACAGCTCACGGCCAGGATGTTCCCTGCCAGACTCCACGACACGCGCCACACAACGTCGGGAAACTTGGACCCGGATGCGCCCGCTGACGGGTTGGGGTTGAGTGTGGTTTTGTTCCATGGCGCCTGGGGACCGTCTTTTGTCCAGATAATTACAGTCTTGTCCTGTGCAAAAATCGCACCAGTTCATACGCGTGCGTTCATATTGCACAGGGAGCAAACGTACCTGCGACGCAGTGGCGATGTACGACCTAGGGAGGCCGATATTCGGCGCCCAGGCGACATCCCGGACCCAGTCAACATGCCCGTCCAGCACGTCTTCCTCGGCCCACGCCTGGGTGTCCTCGCGATATCCCCAGATCTTCACGAGGTTATCGCAGCCGGCACTGGCAAACCGTTTGACGGTGGACGTCTGGACAGACAGCGGCGGCTGGCCGGGGGCGGGGGCGGCGTTGGTTTGCGTCGGGGTGATGAGGGAGCCGGGGAGGGTAGCGGGCGCCCAGGATATTGCGTTGCAGCCGCTGGCGTGCGCATTGAAGATGTCGGCGTCCCAGGTGCCGTCATCTAGGGCAGAGCGGGGGATGAGACGGAAGATGGGTGGATATTTGTGATCGCATACCTTTGAAAGTGAGGACAGAGAGCTTTCCGTCGGACGACGCGCAACCGACAATCGCGCCGAGTTCGTGAGGAGCCCAAGAAACCGAATTTACTGCGGCACAACATTAGGGAATAGGAAAAAGAATGGGAACAGGCTTCACGAACCAGACGCGGTGTGGAGAGTATGCTCCTTGATCCTGGTCCAAGATACGCCTCCGATTTGCTGCTGCCCAGACTGCTCTTTCCATATGATAACCTTGCCATCGTACGAGCAGGACGCAAGGATATGGCCGTATTTTGGATGTGCCCAGGCGACCTGCCACACGGGGCCGCTATGTCTGGAGACAAGGTGATTTATGTAGGTCGATGAACGAAGAGAGAGCGACCAAGGTCATTTACCCCTTCAATGTCTGCCCGCCGTTCTGCCTCTGCGCCTCGCCCTCGACGACGTCAAATACCTTGATGGTATGATCGGAGGAGCAAGTCGCGAGACGCTTTCCATAATAATCGAGCTGGGCATCGTGCTGGAAATTTGGTGTTGGCTGCCATAATCACCCGCCGCGGTTCAAGGAACACGAACTCACAATCATATCATCGTGGGCCGTCTCTATCGGCACGGATTCTGGGGGAGCTACGGCCGCCTGTTCAAATATTTCGGTCATTTTCTGGTAACGTTCCTGGGGGGACGTCACGTACCATTTTCACAGAGTATGTAGCGTAGCAGTTGACTCGATGAGGACGATGTGGTCGAGAGACGTGTCCTGGCGTTTGCATCCGAATGCGCGCGTTTGCAATAATATTTCTCGCAAAGAAATTCGCCCGTCTGTAGGTAATATTTCCGATCATCACGCAGATCTAGAGAGTCGGCAGGCGCAATGGGGAAAAGCAGTGGGCACGCTCTTTTATCGTCGAGGTAAACGAGTGCTAATGATTTACATTCTCTAGAAGTCCAAAAGTCCCGGCACACGGCGCTGCCCCACAGCAGTACGCGCAAAAATTACCGCCGCTCTCCATATCACCCGCTCACCCATTTCGCGCAGAGCCCAAAAAAGACCCCGGGGTTCCCAAATTCCTGATCAAGAAAAAACAAGTGCAGTCCTCCGGGGGAAACAAGTCGACGAACACAAATGAGGTGGTCATGGCCGATTCAGCGTCACGTACTACCATCGCCTCACTAGCTCAGAGTGTCGCAGCGGCCGGAGGGAGCTCGATCGAGGGCGCTTCGGAGTCCGGAAGTGCATATGCAGACAAGGATGTAACGGTGTCGGCACATGCACACCAATTTCGCAAGGTGCTTGAGCTCTCGGATGTCGTATTGCAGGTGGGTAGGGCACATGATGGGACCTAAAGTGCTGAAAAATAACGTCGTTTTGCGTCTAGGTGCTGGATGCGAGGGATCCGATGGGGACACGAAGTCGGGTGGTGGAAGACCAGATATTGAAATCTCAGGGTGATAAAAAGCTGGTGCTTGTGCTGAACAAAATCGGTCTGTCTCTCTCGCATTTGGCATCGACAAGGCTAAGGAGCTGATATTAGGCCATTCCAGACCTGGTGCCCAAGGACAATGTACAGGCATGGCTGAGATACCTGCGGCACGACCACCCGGCCATCCCGCTCAAATCAAGCCCGACGGGCCGGCCGTCGACGTCGGCAAACGCGGGTCCCCCGCATTTGCTCACGCTTCTCAAGTCGTTCCGCCGCCCACACACGTCGCTGACGATCGGCGTCGTGGGCGCGCCCAACGTGGGGAAATCGTCACTGATTAATGCGCTGCGGCGGATCCGCACCGGCGCCGGGGGGGACGCGCCGTGCACGGTGGGCGCGAAGCCGGGAGAGACGCGTGTGATCAAGGAGGTGGGGCTCGAGCGGGGGCTGAAGATCTTGGATTCGCCTGGGATTGTGTGGGGCGGGTTTATGGGCGGGAGCGAGGGGGAGGTGGGAGGTGTGAGCACGGGGAGTTTGAACATGCTGGATCTGGATGGACTGGATGATCCGACTGCGATTGGTGAGGCTTCCCAATGATAATTGGGCAATATACGCTAATCTCGGGGTGGTATGTACAGTGGAGACGATTATACCCAGGATACCAGCAGAGACGCTGCAGCGAGTTTATTCTATCCCGCCTTTTGCAAATCCGACAGAGATGCTAGTGATGATCGCGCTCTCGCGGGGTCGGCTGGGAAAGGTGTGGCGCCTTTGCCTTGGTCTTACATTAGCCCTGACCTTTTTTTTCTCGCAGGGAGGCACCCCTGATATTTCAGCAGCAGCGCGGTCTGTTCTCCACGACTGGAACGTGGGGAATATACCATACCACACCATCCCGCCAGCAGTGCACCCGTCGTCTATTCCATCACTTCCGTCCATCCCTGCGTCGGTGCAGACAGGGGAATCCAGCATGCAGATGCGGGCGGCAGATGATGTGGGCCAAGCGCAGATATTGAACAAGTTTGACCAGGCGTTTGACCTGGAGGGGCTGTGGCAAACGGTGGATGAAGACGTGCTGGGGGACGGAGATCGGGAGATGGACGAGACGGTGGACGAAACACAAGATCGAATAGACGTGGACGAGGAAACGTGAGTATCTTATTCACTCTATGGTGACTTTGCACAAGTGGCTGAAATGGTCAACAGTGCGGCGCCCCTAGACACTCCTACTGCCCCCTCCCGCCCCTCAATAGCGCCGAAGAGAAACCGATATGATCCGCTGGCGCCGGTTGTGATACCGGCGCACGAGCTGTCACAGATGAGCGGTGCAAACCCGCTGGGAAGGAAGAAGCTGCGGGAGGAAGCGAAGCGGAAACGCCGGGCGGAGGGGAAGGAGATGCAGTGGCACATAGACTGATTTGTATACATGTAGGGTTAGGGTTAGAGACGCGTCACGCGTAATACTGCGACGACGTCACTGGACATGACGTCATGGCGCGACGCGTGAGGATAAAAAGGCAGCTCTCTCGGTGCAGACGACAACGATCAACATAAGCGTCGACGACGACGACGACGACAACGAGCCACCAAAGTTAAAGTCAACGATGTCCTCGAACACAACCAGCGAGCACCTGCCGCCGAAGCGGACGAAGCCGATGACGAACCCGGACGCGGAGCTGCCGTTCGCAAAGACGCGGCTGACGTCGGTGGTGTACTTCCTGTCCGCGGGGGCGCTGCTGCTGCTCGCCTTCTACTCCTACCGCCTCACCCAGGCAAAGGCCCGCTCCGGCGGCTGGTGGAACCTCGCCCTCGGCCGCCACCCCAACGCGCCCCTCGGCTCCGGCGGCTTCTCCTCGGGCGCGGCCGGCGGCGTCGAGAGCCGCATCAAGGACCTCGCCGACATCCTCGGCATCCCCCCGCGCGAGATCGCCCTCGCCATCAAACCCCTCCTCACATCCAAAAACGCCGACTCCCTCGCTAGCGCCTCCGACGGCGACGCTGCCATCCTCGGCGTCCTCGAGTCCCGCGAGCAGGCCGCGCCCGCCGCCGGAGGCGGCGGCCTTGGCCTCGACAGCCTCGTCGGCACCGATGAGCCTCCCAATTGATCGCATCCCCATGGACTCTTTACCTGTCACATACACATGTTTTTCGCTGCAAGTTTTCCGCACTTGATGATTTTCGCTGTGCAATACACCTCTTATTTGCGCACTTTTACATTGACGTCATCGCCTGTATGCGCATATATTGCAGTTGCACCCAGCCACCACCCACGCGCATCGCACTTGAGTCTTCAGACCGACGACTGCAACGACATGGCCCCCCGTGAGTGCGCCGAGCCCGACCCGATCATCCTCACCCTCTTCGCGAATCGCTTCATGAGCGTCGCAGAGGCCATGGGCCGCTCCCTCCAGAAAACCGCCATCAGCACCAACATCAAGGAGCGCCTCGATTTTTCCTGCGCTCTCTTCGCCCCAGACGGCGATCTCGTCGCAAATGCCCCCTTTATCCCCATCCACCTCGGGGCCATGAGCTTGTTTGCCTTCCCCTCTCTCTCGCCATTGGATTGATACCAACCGATCTTGATTAAAGCGCGGTAAAGCACCAGATGAAGTTGCTCGGAGACGAGCTCAAGGAAGGAGATGTCATCATGACCAACTCACCCCTTGCTGGCGGAAGGTGCGTACCCGGAACTCCCTCTAGCTCTCCCTTGCACTCGCGATGACCCTCAACTTCAAGCCACCTTCCCGACATAACGATCATAACCCCCGTATTCTCCCAATCCACTCCCAAAAAGATCATCTTTTTCACCGCTTCGCGTGGACACCACGCCGATATCGGCGGCATCCTCCCCGGGTCGATGCCTCCCATGTCAGTAAATATATTTGAGGAGGGCGCCCGAATCGAGAGCTTCAAAGTCGTCAGCGATGGCGTGTTCGATCGCGACGGCTTGATCAAATATTTAGTCGACCAGCCCGCTCAGTACCCTGGTAGCTCTGGGTGTAGGAATCTCAAGGACGTCGAAAGCGATCTCAAAGCAGTATGTCTCTTAATATGGTCAGAGTGTAACTACTTTTTTTTCATATCCACCTACCAGCAAATCGCTGCCAACCACAAAGGCATCAAACTCCTTCATGCTTGTGCGCTTTCGTGTATTCGCTGCCTGTCCCATATCAGAACCTGATAAAGTCTCGCCAGTGATAAACGAGTACACGCTGGAAACCGTGCAAGATTACATGTGCCACATCCGAAAGAACGCTGAGAACTCGGTCCGCGATCTTCTGCGCGATGTCGCCAAGCGCCGGGGCACGAACATCCTTTCTGCCGTCGATCATCTCGACGACGGTTCTCCGGTAGGCTCACTCGACACACTCTCTTTTGCGTCGGCCATACCATTCTGTGCATTACTAGATAGCCATATGCGTAACTATCGACCCAGAGGCGGGATCCGCCGTCGTCGACTTTGAAGGCACCGGCCCCGAGGTTCGTGGCAACCTGAACGCGCCCATCTCTGTAGTCCATTCCGCCGTTATTTATTGCATGAGAGCGATGCTGGATGTCGATATTCCGCTCAATGCCGGCTGTTTAGTGCCGATCGAAGGTACGTTTCTAGTGGTAGAGTCTTAGCTCAAAGCTGGATTTTTTTTTGCCGTAGTCAAAATTCCAAAGCGCTCGCTTCTCTCCCCCTCTCCCACTGCCGCCGTCTGCGGCGGTAACGTCCTGACCTCTCAAAGGATCGTAGATGTTATTCTCAAAGCCTTTGATGCGTGTGCCGCGAGTCAAGGATGCACCAAGTTCGCTCAACGTTTTCATCCGACGGCGGAGTTGCAAGTCACTGACACTACTTTCCTTTAGCAACCTTACATTTGGCGCAGGAGGCAAAGACAAGGACGGCGTGGTCACCGCCGGATGGGGCTACTACGAGACCATCGCAGGCGGATCGGGCGCCGGGCCAGGGTGGCACGGCACTTCGGGCGTTCACACCCATATAACCAACACGCGAATCGGCGACGTGGAGATACTAGAGCGGCGCTATCCGGTCCTCGTCAGGGAGTTTTCCATCCGCGAGGGCTCGGGGGGCGCGGGCAAGTATAGAGGCGGGTGTGGTGCGACGCGAGAGATAGAGTTTTTGCAGCCCATTCAGGTGTCCATTCTTTCCGAGGTGGGTACGGGCTCCGGTGAGGTTCTGCGGAGGATATAGTGCTCACGACTGTGATGTTTATGCAGAGGCGGACGTTCCAGCCGTATGGAGCTCATGGCGGTGGGCCCGGCGAACGCGGGCAGAATCTTTGGGTCAAGATGCCGCGAGAAGAGGACGGAGAGATCTCAAAAGACGATCCAAAGCCTGTCGAGCCCCGCATCATCAATATCGGGGGGAAAGCGACCGTGATGATGGGCAAAGGAGACCGACTCATCATAAACACGCCCGGCGGAGGGGGATGGGGTGAGCCGGACGAGGAAGTGGAGGACTTTTTGCACGAAAAGATTCCATGGAGCACGCGGGGGAGCCTGGCGGAGAGGGAACGCGTTCAGGCGGGATTCTAAGGTGAATTAGCAAAAGCGGCGAGAGGTACACAAACTATCTAAGAACTATGTGTATCCAAGGGTATAGTATGTAGGATGCAAGATATGGTAGAGTGATTAAATGTCTATGTAGTGTTAAACCATCCGACCTTCTCCATCGCTTTTGCCAGACCTTCGAACCCTTTGCGCCGGATCTTGCGACCCGTGAGTTCTGTGGCAAACCTGAAGTGGGGATGAGGAGAATGCGCGAGTGAGAATGATAAAATATACGGCACCTGAGACACTCGTCGAGCCGCCATCGTCCCTTGTCAAAGTCCGAGGGTGCGTCAGTGAACCGTGGGGTGTATGGGGCGCCTGGAAGGACGCGTCGAGACAGCGCAAATATCATGGCTGTTATGGGCAGACGATTAGAACGCTGTCAACGCTTTGGAGGGACTCTCAACAGACCTCCGATAAAAGCATCTTCTGCGCCTGCCTCGTCTACTATCTCGTCGTCTGGTGCATCGGCCGACATTTCTGTCCGCACCGTGGTTTCGCTGCGCTGTATCCTGAGCATGCGGGGATCCGCCGCCCGCGACTCGCTATCGTCAGGATACATGTCCCAGGAATTCCGACGGTCGCTGGGCGACTCGATGCTCTCGAGACCCCCGAAGGATGTGCCGCTGCTACGCACACTTCCCGGGGGTATCTTGGGCACAACGTCGGGGACAAAAGACGAGGCTTGCAGGTATTCGCGCGTGGGGATGGAGAGAAGCGCGGCGCCTTCTGTGCCCCAGGAAACGATTAACAGAGCGTGTGGTGGCGCGCGGGGGATGAGGGACAGGAGAAACGCTCGGGCGGACGTGAAAGATTGCGCCTGGGTGAGAGGAAGAGTGAGAGGTGGGAGGGGAAAAGAAGAGAGGAGTTTATATTCACCAGAGCGTACGCTTTTCTGATAGTAGGATTGAGTTTAGCAAGAGGAATACGGGCTATGGGGAATGGACGTGACCCACGAGAAGAATATAACATCTGCATAGGGAATAAGCTGCACAAAAAAGAGTCAGCGCACCCTGCGACTCGAGACAGCAAGGGATACCACGCACGAACCGCCTCTTGACCCTGTCTGTTCGGGCGGCCGACCTCCAGGCTGATGACGATCTTGTGCCGCCAGTCGCGCTCGCGCGCGAGGCCATCGATGCCTGTCATATTGCTGAGGGTCGTCTGGGCGGTGCGTCCTTCAAAGTGGATCCAGTCAAACGGGGGACGCATGGGCTCAGGCGGCTCGGACGGGGGAGTGGACGGTGGGGGAGTAGAGGGGAAGAGGAGGGGAGAGAGCAGTCGAATGAACTCGTCGTGCGTGATGTCGGGAATGGGGTTGTAGTTGATCACTGTCCTGGAATCGGACGAGTCTGCTGGAGCACGGTCAGCACGAAGACGAGGATGGATGGCAAGTGCTCACCCGAATTGATCACGTAGGAGATAGGAACACCAATCCCGTCGCGCCTGCAGCACAGTCTGGTGCTGATGCCCGAGTCCTCGAGCTCCTTCACGAGCATGGCGCCCTCGATGCCGCCGCCAATGGGGGCCATGATCCACGCCTCGGTGCCCTCGAACTGGGTAAGGACGGAGAGCGCGTTGGCGGCAGCACCGCCGCGCTCGCGGGTGACGGTCTGCGCGCGGATGACCGAGCCCTGCTGAGGGAAGGCCTGGATGTTGAGCGTTTGGGTGAGGAAGATGGTGCCCGTCGCGATGATGCGGATGTCGCACGCGTTGGGGTCGCGCTGGAGCCACTGGTGCTGCTGCTGGCGGGTGAGCGTACTGTCCTTCTTCAGCCAGGCCATGACGGCGGAGGCGAGGGGGCAAGGCTGCCGTATGGTGATGGTGCGGGCGGGGATGTGGGCGAGCTGAGCTACTTAAGGCGGCCACAAGTTGGCCAACAGCAGCAGCAGCAGCAGTACTGCTCGTCCATTCTTTTGCGCGACTTTGGCTATATCCGCTCTAGCTGCTGCTGCAGACGGTGTGCAGAGCGCTGCTGACATTGATGCGAGGGTTCTCCATATGGTAAGTACGTACATTGATAGCGAGTATTAGAGGCACGGCAGCGGGAAACGAAAAAAAAAACGCGATAGCGAGATACAAAGCAAGAAAGACCTCGTCGATAGCAATAATTGAGATGAGATATGGAAGTGAGGAGGGGTGGAATGCCCCTCGAAATCGAATCTTGCTTGCTATGCATTACGTTTGGCATTGGACTCCTCCCAGCTTCGCTCCTCTATCGCTTCGGCCAACATGCGATACAGGAAGCTGGTCTGCTCAGTTGTCTCGACCATGTTGAGCCGCTGCTCTCGGAGGCCGTCGATCTCCTCGACGACCTGGTCTCCAAGGACTTCTTCGGGGAGCGGTCCGAGGGGGGACAGGGGCACAGGAGGCGGGCGCTCGTCAAAGGGTGAGCCGAGGATGCCATGGGCGCGCAAGAGAGAGGCCAGCGCGATAAAGGTGCCGGTGCGGCCGACGCCGGCAGAGCAATGAACTAGTATGGGTGGGTCTGGGCAGATGGTGTTCTCAGGCGAGTCGGGGTCGGGGCGGTTGATCGAGTCGAGAGAGTCCAGAAGGTTGAGAAGCGCTGAGCGAGCGGCTGGGTCCTCTGGGACGCCGGCATCCGGCCAGGAGCGGTAGAGGAGATGGGTTACGCGCACGGTGATGGGGGTCGTGGCAGCGGGGCCCAGGTGAGCTGTGAGGGCGATAGTAGATTTGATGCACGCCATCTCGGGGACGCTCTTTTGCTTGAGGACGCGGACCTCGATGGGCGAAAGGGCATGCCCGGCTGCGGCCGTGTGTGGCTCTGGATTGATAGCCCAGACGTCGGTGAGTGAGTCTGGAAAGTACGGGTCTGCCTCGCGCACGGCCGAGGTGATCTGGACGACGGTGCGGATGCGGGGAGCGTTTGGAGTGGTTGGGATAAAGAGGGAGAGAAAAGGGTGCATGGTTTTGGGGAGAGGGGCCTGCGGTCGCGGAGTGCTTCAGATGTGGGGACGGCGGGTGGTGCAGGAGCGGACTCACTTGGGCTGCGATCCACCAGCGACCGCCGAGGACCTCTCTGACCCAGCTGGCATTGAGATATCGATCTGGGCCACCAGGGGCGCCGGGGACGCGCACGCGGTTCCAGTCGTAGGGCTCCAGGCCGACGTAGCGGTTGAAAAAGGCGTTTCCGGGACTGGCGCCGACGGAGACGGCATAGGCGTTGTTGTTGATGGCCTTGTCGCTGGGCTTGCGGTCCTGGGAGGGCCGGGAGGCGTTGGCGGAGGCGACGCGGCGCTTCTCGCGGTCGTGGAGGACGGTGCGGGGGACGTGGTGGTACTCTCTGTTTGAGTTTGCCTCGCGCAGCCACGGCGGCAGCGGATTCTCGAGCTCCGACGACGGCGGGCGGAAGGGCGGCATCGTGGCGGCGGCGTCGACGACGACGTGCACACCGCGACGAGCCATCTGCCCGCACGTGACTCGTGTACAGCCTGGCCACAGCCTGGGTGCTTGGTAATACTAGCTGCTAAGTTCTAGCACTACACTACACTACACTACACCACACTACAGAGTAAGTAATAGTACATAGTAGTAATTGGTGTAATACTTGCAAGATATACACCACCACTCAAGTACTTGGTGCTCGATCGGATCCCAGAGACAAGCTGCTCTGCCCACAGCGATGGCCACTGCGCACCGCGTGTCGTATGTGATCCCCACCCCCGCGCATACACCCCCGCGCCTCGCGCTCCCAGGCCTCGACGCACCCCGCAACGGCCGCAGCAAGCCCCTCGTCCGCCCCGCCGACCGCGACCCAGACGGCAGCGCGCGGCACCGCACCTTTCTGCGCGCTCCCCCGCACCCCCAGCACCGACTCGGCGTCTCTGCGCTCGCACTCGACACCACCACCCAGCTTGCCGGCAGGCACTGCCCCGAAGGCATCCTCTACTCGGGCGGGCGCGACGGGCTTCTCATCGCCTGGGAGCTCGGCATACCGACCAAGCCCCGCGCGCGCAAGTACGGTCTCGACGAGCGCAAAGGCAGGGCGCTGCGAAACGCCTGGGAGGTGGTCACAGGCTGGGAGGACGAGGAAGAGTACAGCGACGACGCGATCGACGCCTCCGCCGATCTCGATAGGCTTCAGCTTGGCCTCGCCCCTCTCTCTGCGTACTCTCGTCCTCAACCCGAGCAAGTCCCTATTCCATACGAGTCGCAGTGGGAAGCGGATGTCTCGCAGCTCGATGGTGTCACGCCGGTTCGTACTCGCTTATCGCTGTCGGTGCACGCTTTCATCCCGTTGAAGTCCGAGCGGGTTCCCACCAACAACAGCAAAGCTCATTTAGGCAGTCCGTCCAATCGCATACCGACTGGGTGAACGACATCATCCTCTGCAACTATAATCAGACCGGTGCGAGATACCTTCAAAGCCCTCGGTTTATCCCACACGCTTCTCATGGCCCAGCTGCTAGTTGTATCCGCTTCCTCGGACGGGACTGTCAAAGCTTGGAATCCACATGAAGCAACGCCTTCCCGGAGCACATATGTCCTGGGTAGGCACATGGACTATGTCCGATGTCTTGCACACAGGTGCGCTCCTATGCTTTTCGTCAAATCGCACCGCTGAGCGGAACCATCGATTATTCTAGTCACTCCCAAAATTGGATTGCATCTGGCTCTTTCGACCGCACCATAAAGCTCTGGGACCTCTCGGCATCATCAACTACAAATTCACTAAATCCTGTTCCAATTACATCACTCTCTCTCCCAGAGTCTAATGCAGGCCCCAAAGCCTCCATCTATGCGCTCGCAACAGACCTTGCAGGGAGCGTTATAGCTGCAGGCAGTCCCGAAAAGGTCATCCGCACCTGGGATCCTCGCGCTCGACGACGGACCGGGAAACTGGTCGGGCACACGGACAACATCAGATCAATACTAATGTCGGAAGACGGGAAATATGTACGCTCCCCTGTCTCCTGTGGCCAAGCTCTCTGCTCTAACAAGTCGGACTCGTAGCTTCTCAGTGGCTCCTCCGACGGTTCGTCCTAGCCCGTTTGCTGACCTGCGTTCTAGTCCCTGACAAAGTTGAATGCGTGCAGCCACCATTAAATTGTGGTCTCTCACCGCCCAGCGGTGCCTTCACACGTTCACCTATCATACTGATAGTGTTTGGTCGCTGTTTTCGTCGCACCCGAACCTCGAGATCTTTTACTCGGGGGATCGCTCTGGATTAGTGTGCAAGGTCGACATAGAGCGCTGCTCCGATATACCCGAGGGCGAGTGCGTCGTAGTATGTCGAGACAGCGACGAGGGAATCAACGGCATCGTTGGTATGGACGACGCCTTCATATGGACTGCGACAGGGAGCTCTAGTATCAAGCGATGGAAGGCACCCTCGCGACGTGCATTGCGCCTGAAGGATCCGATCCAATTCGTCGAGGCTGACGTCCATAGCAGGGATAGTCCGATTCCAACTCCTAGACGGACCACATTCACATCGTCGCCGCCAACATCGCCCACTCCGTACGCAACTTTCCTTAGGGAGAACCGACCGCTCGAGTCCCCCGCGCCGTACAATCCAGACTCCCCTCTCCCTACCCATGTCTCTCACCCATTGTCTATTCGATCTCTAACACCTTCTGATCTCAACGGAGCTCCATCTGAACCCACTCTCTTTGGCTTGCCCTTCTCATGTCATGTCCGGCTAGCCCCACCCCCGAGTCCTTATTCTCCTCAGGCATTTTCCCCGCGAAGGATAGCCGATGCCGATGTAGCAACTTTGTATTCCGCTGCATCTGTGCTGTCTGTCCCGCTCGGGGCACGTTCTTCTGCCTCTCCTTTCCAAACGAATCGTCAAGCCGGATTTCATCCCATCTCGGAGCGAATCCCCAGCCTTGAGTCCGCCTTTCGGCAAGGATCCATGCAAGACTACGTGAGCTCAGTGCCCGCATCCGCGACTTTTGCCCCGCAGTCGAGAGTCCCCCTTCCCGCCGAACCTGCAGATTTAGCACCCGACTTTGAGCGAGCTCGGTATGAAGAGCGAGAGCTTGCCGTAGACGCGACAGCCCTCTCAGCAGAACCAGACGATGTCATATCAGGGACGTACGGGCTCGTTCGATCGATTATCCTCAACGATCGTATACATGCCCTCACTGTCGACATGGCGGGCGAAGTTGCCATTTGGGATCTCATTCGGGGGACCTGCCTCGGATACTATGCCAAGGAGGACGTGGAGAGTGCATCCCAAGCCGGGAGTGCAAGGGGTACCATGGGAAGCACTCATGAGCGCAGTCCCAGAGAAGCGCTAGAGACCGTGCGAGAGCGGATCGAAGGTGACGCTGTGATGGGGGCCTGGTCAACAGTAGATACGCGCGTTGGCGATCTAACGGTACATTTGCAGGAGGGCAGATGCTTTGAGGCCGAAGTCTACTCTGATGAACTCGGTTACGCTGGCATAAAAGGCTTCGAAGATGAACATAGATGTAAGCCTATATCTGGCTGCCTTCTTACCTTCATATCGCTGATAGACGACTATAGTAAATATTGGCAAATGGGTACTCTCCAACCTATTCGCGGGTAACATTATTCCAGCTACTCTAGCCCTCCTTATGTTTCTCTAAACTTATATTATCAGGATTTGTACAAGCCGTGCTAGACGTTCATGCACCGCCGGATACGACCCAGCCTGATCAGGGCTCATCACCCAAGGACCTTCAGCCGAGCGCCCGCAGACGCCGTCCTGACTTATCGCTTACAGCTAAGCTCAATGCCGGCGAGGTTCCGAATGTAATGCCAGCACCTACGCCAGCCATCATCCCAGTGACACCGCTTGTCGCCAAAGTAGCTCCCACACCAATCAGCCCTTTAACGTCCATAGGTACCTCTGATATCAAATCTAGCTCGGTTTCACAGGGAGATGGTCAGAATCCTTCTGCTTTATCCACCTCCTTTCCTGGTAGCCCCCCTGGCGTGGACACCCAGAACGCTGCGACACCACATCCCAAAGCGACACCCGGGGCCGGTCTCAAGGAAAATGCCGTCACTGACTACTTCTCCATCAGGACGGCCAAGGGCATTGATGCTGAGGACGCCGCCGCTTCGCTCGCCTTCCCTTCAACGCCTGGGGGAAAGCTTATGGGCAAAATTCGCAACATCGGTAAGACCCCGAAGCGTCCGGCCAGTGGCGAGGAGGGCGCTGCAACGCCCGCGCCTGATTCCTTGGAGCAAAGCGCCGTCAAAGTAGCCAAGGATAGCGTACGCCTCCTTTCTCGTTCATATGCGAATTTGCATCTAAACTTTGAGTAAATTAGGATCGAGTACTCGGAGAGCAGCGGCCCTCTACTGCACTCCAGAGCATCCTTTCGCGGCCATTGAACCCTCCTACTCTTTTTGACGCACCCCTGTTGGATTTGGCACCCAACACCGCTGTCATCCTTTCCGAGCGAACATCTGATGCAAGCGGGTGGACCAGCATTTACCAGGGACTAACATCGACCATGGGAAATGACCTCGAGGCCCTGGG
Source organism: Botryobasidium botryosum FD-172 SS1 (assembly GCA_000697705.1). Lineage (NCBI taxonomy): Eukaryota > Fungi > Basidiomycota > Agaricomycetes > Cantharellales > Botryobasidiaceae > Botryobasidium > Botryobasidium botryosum. Next base: position 686,991 of record KL198024.1, on the reverse strand, counting down.
TTCAGCGCTTCCCAGCTGGCTGCTGGAATATTTGTTACTGGATAAGGCTGCTTTGCCCTCGCCCGTCAAAATGACCTTTCAGGTCCTACCTTGGGATGGGGGAGGCGATCCCCCACCAGAGCTCTTAACAAAGTGAGTTGGCTTATTGTTTGCAATTGTGGACTATCAGAATCATTTACCCCATACTTCCCGGGCTAGCCAAGCTCGGTTGACCGCAAATCGAGTACTGCGCGTTCGCAAGATCCTCGTCTACGTTGGTGGCTACGTCAAATTATCTCAGTTTCGCATGCTGACTTCCCATGGTAGATCAAGGAGAAATACGAAACAGTGACTTCTAGCAACGGAAAGGCTCCCCTTTCCGGCAGCCCGCCGCCGCCTACTACCGAAGACCAGTCTATTCCGCCTGTCTCGATATCCCAAGCGCTTGAGTCAACGACCAGCGCCACGCGCGATCAGAAACCAGAAGAGCTGTTCGAATTGCTCTGCAACGACGTAGTTCTACCGCTGAACATGACGCTTGCTGCTGTACGGCAGTACATGTGGAGACAATACGGGGAACTTGTACTCCATTATCGACTAAAAGCACCTCAGCCCGGTTAACCGTGGCTCTTATCTTTGTATATTATATTCCTAGCTCTCATGATCTATTACAGGCCCCTAAACTTCTAATTGAATAGCTGAGATCCAGAGTCCAGTGAAGAGGGTACTTGAACATTCGATAAACACATTCGGGGTGTCGCTACGGTCGTGAATATCGGGGCACAAGGTTTCATTGTACAGATACTACAATGTGATAAACAGGTGCTGAGTCGTAACCACCGCCTGGGCCCCTACATCCACCACGATGGTCTGCGTGTCATCTATGACCATGGCCGGCCCATGTACGACCTCTCCAACCTCTAAATTGGGAAGCAGGTAGACAGGCGTATCATCCAACCTTCCTTTTTCTTCGAAATAAACACTGTGTTTACTGTCGACCTTGGACTCGGAAACTGGTCGTGTATCCAAAGAAGACACTTCCTCAAATACGGAAGGCCCAAGGTCGTCGTACGTCTTGCCAATCCCGCGTACCTACGAACCCATTTTAGCAAAAAAAAAAAAGATGAGCAAAGTGCAAAATTACAACTACTAGCCTTGATATCATCGATAGTGATCTTTTTCCCTTCCAAAAGGAACCCAAACTCGTCTTTATACGTATCTTTGAAGCTCTTCTCAAAATCCGCCTCGCCATCGACGGGTTCCAACGCCATGAGAGCGGTATCTGTTCCTTCAAATCTCATGTTCAAGTATCGCTCTAGTACGATGCTTTTTTCCTTGAAGCCTTGCTTTTCGAGCTCTTTACGGACGCTGGAGGACAGGGCTGATAGACGCGCCATGAGGCGTGGCTTGGATTCGGGGGACCACGCCTCGGAGGAAGGCTCTTGCAGCTCAAAAGCCCTGCGAAAATTTCAGGCTCCTGGGCGTAGAATGTCTCGAAAGCGACTCACCTGTCGGCTAATGCGAGCCCATAGGCGGAGAGGATAGAACTATGTCGATGGATGAGAATGCGCGTAATGCCTAGGAGGCGCGCGATTTCGCAAGCATGTTGCCCTCCCGCACCACCAAAGCTTGCCAGTCTGGCGTATGGCGATATATAGCTATGAGACTACTCCGCAGCAGGTAACACACAAGAAACCAGCTTACATATGTTCGGATGAAGCATGTCCGCGTGCTTCGGTAAGCGACCGAATGGGCCGACACATTGTCTCGTTGGCAACCTTGATGAACCCATAAACAATCTCGTCAAGGGTAAGCTGCTTTTCAGAAGACCCATTGATCTCCTCTGCAATTTTTTCAAATGCCTCTTTAGAGGCCGCAGTGTCCAACGGCTCTTTCTCTGATTTCCCAAAGATCTTTGGAAAATAATCCGGAATAAGACGACCAAGAAGAAGGTTGGCGTCTGTAACAGCGAGAGGGCCCCCCTTTCTAAAATGGCGTGTCGTTTTTTCAGCGTAAGTTATACTTGATAATATCAAGCTCACCGGTAACATGCGGGGCCCGGCTCTGCCCCACAGCTTTCGGGTCCTGCGAGGAAAAGCCCATTCCTAAACGTCAAGCAGGACCCTCCACCAGCAGCAACTGTATTAATATCAAGCTGAGGGCATTGTATCGTGACTCCAGCAGTTGTCGTCTCGTAGACCAGTTCATATCTCCCCGAGTATCGTGAGACGTCGGTTGAAGTGCCACCGACGTCGATGCTACGACAGGATCGCATTTGAGTGATACGAAGTGAGGTAGAGATACGAGCGTTACCCGATGATTGGCGTTTTCTCATTATCGTCCCAGCTGGTCAGCGCATAGCCAACTACACCCCCGGCGGGACCACTCAAGATACTCTTCAGCCCGGAGAAGTTTTCGAGATCCAGAAGCCCGCCATCACTCGCCATGAACTCCACCCTCGGACCGGTCCCGTCGCCGCCCGCATTCCTCAGCTTGTCGTCGAACCCAGCAAAAAAGCCATCAAGATATTTGCGCAAGATAGGTGTAAGGTAAGCGTCGGCGGTAGAAGAAACTCCCCGAGGGACCATCTTGATCATAGCGAGGAGCTGAGATGACATGGAAATGTGCTCAAAGCCCAGAGTACGCGCAAGCTCCCCCACAGAGATTTCATGCTGCGGAAACGTATACGAATGCACGAAGCAAATTGCAATGCTGCGATAGCCATCGGCATACAGTTTCCGTAAATCGCTTTTGACCTGCTCCAAATCTTGAATGAGGAAGATATGTGTGAATTTCAACGATGTTCTCCCTTCAAGGTAAAGGTTGGGCATACCAGGCGCTTTCATGATATTGACGGCTTCCCCCGATAGGCCTTTGACAATGCTCCCATCGTCGTTTGCGTAATCTTCGGCTTTTGCACCGACTCCTCGATATGCCCTTGTAATCTTGCCGTCTTCGTCAAATTGAACAGCGTGTTCCTCGGCTTTAGGGTCGGAAGTGAACCCAATTAGAGTGACGCGTTCGTCGACCTCCAGCACAGTGGTGTAGAGCTGAGATGGACGTTTTATATTAAGGTCAAAAATTTTGGGGCGAGATTGGTTGCCTATTTTGAGTAGGTCCTAGAGGAGTAGTGCATATGAATGAGCCGTCTAAGCTTAAAAGGTGCTGACCGGACCTTGAATCCTTTGGTGATCAATAACGCGTGTTTTTCGCCTTTTCGCTCCAACAGCGCGTTCGTGGCAACAGTGGTGGATAAGCGAATATAATCTTGGGAGACGTTGTACACGGTAATTGAATGGTACTGGGCACAGGGACAGCGAAGTGAGCTTACCTATCTTGTCGGTTTTGAGGACTTCGCCTCGAGGAATTTGAGTTTCCTGTATGATTTCCAAGACGCGGCGGATCCCTTCTGTCGGCGCGTCTCGATAGTTGGTTGGGTCTTGCGACACTATACCCGGGAAGTAATTATACCTACTCTTATGGTAATTGAGCGTTGGGTGGCGGCTCACAAAGCTTGACGACAATCTCTTTACGCTTGGAGTGATTTTGCGGGTCGGGGTACGAGCTAAGATTCGAAGGAGTCAGTGCCCAAGGACGAAAGCTTGCAGCAGTCGCGAATATCTACGCATGAACATCGCAGAAGGTGCCTCCGCGATCTGCGCATATTCTAATCGAACGATCTGGGATGTCGCGCATAATTTTTTGGGGGGATAATTCCTTATGCGAGCTGCTGACTCTGCTCTCAGAGACTTGCTGATATTCCGATGGGTTGATGGCGAACGAAGAGATATCGATCCTCGCATGACGTAGTGATCGTACATAGGTTTACATAATATGCTTACATACGCATTTTTACACTGATTGCTGGCGCTGGGCTGGGCGCCGAGCGCTGATCACCAGTATTCATGCAGCCACCCACCTCAGGGAACGTAGCGGAATTCGGGTGTCTTCAGAGACAAAAAAAAGCGAAGATGAATACGAGCTCTCGTGGCGTACGAAACTGCCTCACTTTGTCGGCCATCTGTGTGGTATCAAGTGCGACTCCAGCCACAGGCTCGCCATATATACGATTGCGCTTTGCGTTGTCAATACGATACGATATCTAAAACGGTGTGCCATAGAATCAATATTCAGAGTTTCCGAGTTTGAATGCTGAACTCACGGATAGGATAACGCAGCAGATGCTAGCTAGGAACTCAAAGGTGCAACAAACTTTTGACGCCGATAAGCGCTCTGGAAAGTGTGCGATAAAGCTGGTATATACCTGCAAGGCCTTTTCTTTAAAATAAGATGGATATCAGAAGAAGTGGGATATGCAACAGTAGGCAAGACATTACATATATAGTGGGCTATCGCCTGAAGGATAGATATGGCTTCCTAGGACGCTCCTACACAAACAATAACCAAGGGGAATAAAAATACTGGGGAGGAGCTTGATGGGGCGGAAGGCAACGGCCACCAACGAACCCGCATTGGCCAATGACCATTATCCCCGCGATACCTTTGCGTATTGAAGCGTCGATCAGTATCTAGACTAGGCTCAAGATACAAAAAAAGTAGACGAACCTACGGCCCTTTTAGTTTCTGATCCTAGATTGTGAGAGACTTTAGCAGAGGTAAGAATGTTAGGCACGAGAATTGCAAATGGAAAAGAGGTGAAACTGACACCATGCAAGAGTTAGTCCAATGGTGGCATAGGTGCCCGAGCACGACAAAAATGTCGCAAAGTACCGCACGCGATTGTTTGTCTTGCAAGTAAGAAGGAGTCTAAAACATCGTTACTTGAATCGATTTTTTGAGTAGGGTATAAGATAGCTTACAGGTAGCCAATCGCTCCGATTAAAGAGGTAGCTGCCATGAACAGCCCACGAGATTGCACCCGGTCTGTATTCCCAAGAATCTCGGACTCAGAATATAAGCTTGGAGAGGGGTATACCCAGGTTCTCACCAGTAATATAACCCAATACCACCATGACGAAAGCTGCGACAGCGTAAGGGGGAACAGCTGCAGGTGGAGTGAGGAAAAGACCTGGGTGATCGTTGCGGAGAAACCTCTCACTCAAAATCTGGGCGCGCGCATTGGCTGATGCGAGATTTAAGCGCCATGTTAAAGCCCATAGTGTGCAGTGCACCAGCTGAAAAACCTACTGTAGCCAAAATCCTACGGAAAAATAGTTGAGACGAGTCTTGGAAGTAAAAGTTTGGGTGAACGTACTCTGATGATAGTCGGTAAGAACACCGAGAGGGACGCCAAAGCGATGTTTAGCCCAAAGTATATTACGCCTGTGCAAACGGTGAATTTCTGAGCTAGGAGGGGCAGAGCCGCAAGTTTCGCTAACCGGCGGTGTAGACCTGTTGGAGTTGTGCGCGCCATCAGGACCTTCGATGGCGAGAAAGCAGTATGCAAGAGAGAGGCCGCACCCTCCAGTCTGATAGCGCATCAAAGATATGCTTCTTGTTCACCGTCCGGGGGCCCTCCCTGCCGAGGCCTCTGCTCATGCGTTCTATGGCCAGGGTTTTTTCAGCACCTTGAAGCCACGGGCTCCTGTCGGGCCGCTCGGGAAGGAAAAAGAATGTAAAAGCGCCAAGGACGATAGTCGGGAGCCCCTAGCTCGCGACGTATTGGGTCAACGCAGGCGGCCATCAGCCAAGGAAATCGCACACACACACCTCTATCAAGAACAATAAACGCCAATGCGCGAGGGAGCTATCGATCTGATCTACGCCATAGGCTGTGCGTGCATGATGAGGACGGGAGAGTGCACATGTAAGAGTGATAGATTATCAGACCGATGAGCCCTCCAAAGGCACCAGCAACAGCCGCAAAACCAAACCACAGGGCGAGCCGGAAACCCACTTCCTCTTTGGTGTAAAAGTACGCTGCAACTGACGTTGAGCTGAAGATCGGCTGTGTTGGGAGGAGAGCACGACGCACAGAAGTATACTGTCAAGACAGGCCCAAAACCAGCTTCGAAGATGCCGATGAAGAAGCGTGCGGTCATAATCCCCGCAAAGTTGTGCGTGGCAGCCTAAAGGGTGCAAGGGGCTATGTATGACAAGGGATGCGGGGAAGAACGCATCAAAGGCAGAGCGTACCTGGAGGGACGACGCGAGGCCCCAGCCCATGACCACGGCGCCGATCCACCTGCGAGGACTGACGAGCTTGCCCAAGATGCCGCCGGGAATCTGAAAGAGGATATAGGAGATATAGAATATCGAGGTGATCCAGTCGAAGAGCAGGCCGGTGGGGTCGCCGCCGAGGATGTCGTCGGGCAAGCCCTGCAGACGAGCATTGCCGAGATTACTCCGGTCGAGATAAGCGAAGAGGTAGAGGATGCACGTGAGGGGGAGCACGAGCGTGTCGAACTTGCGGACGAGACGGCGCTCCAGGAGGGGATCGTGGGCGATGGGCGCGTGATGGACGTCGTCCTTGGTGGAGATGGAGTGCACTCGACTCGGAGAGCTAGAGGACGCCATAGATGCTGATCGGGGGCACGGAGCGCCTGCCATGGACGACTGGGCTGTCGTACTTATATCTGCAGCGATAGCATTGGTACTTACCATTTAATGGACGCCCCTGCTGTCAGATCAGACGGTGCCTGCCGGGACGCGGGTCCGCTGCGAGATTGAGCAGGCAGCTGCTCCTTGCAGCAGGGGGCTGAACGCATCTGCGCGTGCACGTGCAGGTGCTTTGCATGTCATTGTCAGCTAGTAAGTAGCTTAGCGCCAGGCATGGCATCTCTATGTGCCCTGGAAGTCTACTTGGCGGCGAAAACGCGCCTGCATGCCAGGATATAGTCTGGCGCGACGCTGGAAAAGCACGTTATGACAGCCGTGGACAGCACCAGCGAGGGAACACATGACAGCGATAGTTTGGGCTGAGGCACTTGATCAACTTGTACGCCAGTAAATGCGACCAGACAGCGACACAGCCGATACGGCCATCAAAATCCATATTGCAAGCGATAAACCATGAGTACTGAGTGGGGGTGATATATATTGAATATTGTCACGACACCCAGCCGTGAAAAGTATGCAAAGATGCCATAATGAAAAAAGAGTAAATGTGTGCGTGAAGATCGTCGAAAGTGTGGGGATGGAAAGCCATGATGGAATTAAGTACGCCCTAAAACTAATTTTCTCCTCAGAATCCACCCATGCCTCCCATTCCGCCCATACCTCCCATGCCGCCACCCATACCGCCGGCCGGTGGCTGCTTCTCCTCGGCCTCCACCACGCAGGCTTCGCTTGTCGTCAACAAACTGGCGACGCCACTGCGGAAAGAGAGGGATTAGCCAATCGGGTCAAACACAGTGAGAGGGAAAAACTTACCTGGCGTCCAAAAGTGCGGTCCGTACTACCTTGTAGGGGTCCACGATGCCACGAGCAATCATGTCAGTGTATTCCCCCAGGTTGGCGTCATAACCAAACTCGAATTTGTCCGCGTAGCGCTCTAGAATCCGACCCACGACGACCGAGCCTTCTTCCCCGGCATTCTCCACAATAGTCCGTGCCGGGCGCGTGATCGCGTTCCTGATGATCGACACGCCGAGCTGCTGGTCGAAGTTGGGCATCTTGACATCAGCCAGGGCGAGAGAAGCCTTGAGCAGGGCAACACCGCCGCCAGGGACGATTCCCTCTTCGACCGCGGCACGCGTCGCGTTGAGCGCATCGTCGTACCGATCCTTCTTTTCACCAACCTCGACCTCGGAGGAGCCACCGACTCGGATGACGGCGACACCGCCGGACAACTTGGCAAGGCGTTCTTGAAGCTTGGTCGCGTCGTACTCCGAAGTCGTAGGGTCAGCGATCAAGGCGCGAATCTGTTCGCAGCGAGCGGTGATAGACTCCTTGGCGCCCTCGCCGTTGAGGAAGATGGTGTCCTCCTTGGTGATGGTGACAGATCCCGTGGAGCCGAGCATGTCCGGGGTCGCCTTCTCGAGCTTGATGTCGAGCTCGTCCGAGAAGACGGTACCGCCGGTGAGGATGGCGAGATCACCAAGGATGGATTTGCGGTTATCCCCGAATCCTGGTGCCTTCACAGCTGCGACTTGGAGCTGGCCTCGGAGCTTGTTGAGAATGCAGGCAGCAAGTGCTTCGCCATCGACATCCTCGGCGACAATGAGCAGAGGGCGACGAGCCTGGGCAGCAGCCTCGAGGGACGGGAGGATGTCCTGCAAGAGTGAAATTTTCTTCTCAGAGAGAAGCACGTAGGGTTTTTCGAGCTCTGCCTTTTGTGACTTGACGTCGGTGATGAAGTAGGGCGAGATGTAACCGCGGTCGAACCGCATGCCCTCGATGATCTCGATCTCGTCCTCGATGGTCTTGCCCTCCTTGACGGTGATTACACCCTCCTTGCCCACTTTTTCCATGGCGTTCGCGATCAGCTGACCAATGTGGGTATCGCCGTTGGCAGAAATAGTGGCGACCTTGTAAAATCAGACGGCGGGTCAACGGGGCCCATCTCACGGGTTCAAGAGGCGGGCATACCTGTGCAACTTCCTCGCTTGTTGTGATGACCCTCTTGTGTTGGTCGAGATAGGATATCACGGTCTCAACAGCCTTCTGGGCACCTCGTCGGAGATCCATGGGATTGCAGCCGGCAGCGACGTTCTTGACGCCCTCGGAGTAGATGGCGCGAGCGAGCACAGTGGCGGTTGTCGTTCCGTCACCGGCTATCTCATTTGTCTTTTGGGCAACGTCTTGCACGAGGCTTGAAATGAAACGTTAGTATGGGTTGAATGACCACGACGTGCATTGGCACATACCGGGCACCAAGGTTCTCAAACCTGTCCTTGAGAGTGATTGACTTTGCAACCGTCACACCGTCTATGAGTAAGCAAGGGTGAATGAGTAATGGCTACGAAAAAAAAATCCTGGGGTGAAGCTACCTTTGGTGATTTTTGGGCCTCCGTAGGACTGCTCAATAATGACGTTGCGACCTGGAGAAATATGAGCGAGGGCTTGGGACACAAGGGACGGCGAGGAGACCGACCTTTGGGGCCGAGGGTGACACTGACGGCCTTTGCGAGGATGTCGACGCCGGCGAGCATCGCGGCGCGTCCCTCGTTGGAGAATTTTATCTCCTTGTGGGCACCGCGCGCGAGGACCTTGGCTGCGGCGGGGGCCTTGCGGAGGGCGCGCGACGAGGAAGAGCCAATGTGGTGCATGGTGGGGAGGCGGGGGAAGGCGAGGGGGAGACGTTCGCTGGGCGGAGATGGTGGTGGTGGTGGTGGTGGTGGTGGACGGGGAGGCCTGACGCGCGAAAAAATAGGCAGCGCGGGGGGGCTCAAACAAACCCTGAGACTTCACACGCGTCCCGTCTATTTGTAGCCCTCGCCTCCTCTTTTTCTTTTTCCTTTGCCAACCAACAATCACCGTCACAGTCGCTCACCATGGTGCGTGTGCGCCCTCCCCTCCGTCTTCCGCGAGGATTTCGCTGACCCGCCCGCTGCAGTCCCCGCTCACCATCAAGTCCATCCGCTCCGTCGCCCCGCTCCTCGACCGCGTCCTCGTCCAGCGCCTCAAGCCAAACACCGTCCGTCTCGCTCGCGCTGCTTTATTTTGCTTCAGTTGGCTCACTCTGCTGCCTTTTGCAGAAAACCGCGTCGGGCATCTTCCTGCCCACCTCCGCAACTTCGTCCCCGCTTCCCGAAGCCACGGTCGTCGCGGTCGGACCCGGCGCCCCCAACAGCAAGGGCGACATCGTCCCGCTCTCGGTCAAAGCCGGCGACCGCGTTCTCCTCCCGGGCTGGGGTGGCAACTCGATAAAGGTCGGCGACGAGGTCTGTCCCTTTCGTGTCTCATTCTCTCCTGCCTGAGGCTCCCGCTCACACTATCTGTAGGAGTACCACCTCTTCAAGGACGCCGAAATCCTCGCAAAAATAACAGAGTGAATGTTTACTATAATACCTTCCTCCCATACTATTTTCTTTCCCTCTCCCATTGCATATTGGTTAAGCCTCCACTCCGCATTTTCTTTCTGGTCTGTCTACGGTCCAATGCATGCTCCCCTCCCCTAATCAAAGAAAAAACTTGGTGTCCACTTTTACCATCCTTGCCCGTATATAAGCTACGCGGTTGCGAGCGGCAGATAAGACCGCCGATTCATTTGATAAAATCCATTCCGTTATCGCTGGAATTGCTTTGCAAGGGGCAGCCAGGCTGAGCCGCGCAAGGACAAGTGTGCTATTTTCTATTATTACCATGTAGTGACACTATTACGATGAAAATATAACTGCGGACGAGGACGTAGCCTCCGAGGTACTGAACTAGGCTTTGGGTGTGTACATGGGCGGCGGAGGTGGACCAGATGGCTGCGGAACGAAACTAGCGTGAGTGATCTAGCTCGTGGAAGACGAAAAATGCGGCTTACGGGGTGAAAGGCGGGCGGCGGGTATGGCATCTCGGGCCCACCTCCAGGTCCCGCGTGCGGTGGGTACCCAGGGGAGGGATACCCACCCTGCTGGGGCGGGTATGCCTGCTGGTTGGGTATAAAGCTATTGTTGTAGTTGGCAATGCGCTGGGCGCGGCGGCGGCGAAGCATGAGGCCTGTGGCTACTGCCAGGATCGCCAGGATAACTGGAAAGGGGCATTAATATTGATGATGAGGTAAAAAGACGGGCGGAGAGTGCAGAAGGCGACGCACTGCATGCGATGCCGATTCCGATGCGAGCACCGTTGGAGAGATAATTCCGGCATTGATACTGGCCAAATCTGCATACGTACGAGTGGGTGAGCACGGCGTCAGCGCTAGTTGCGCCCTCTTCCTTACCTGTCATAGTAGCAGTCGGTGGCTGCAAGCGCTGTGGGCGCTGTGGCAGCCAGTACTGCCAGCCCAAAGAGTGTCGAAACGCAGCGGCGGCTCAGAGTCATGGTGCGTGGTGGGGGGACGGTGGAGGGCTCTGGCTCTGGGAGAGCTTGGAGTCTTATGTATATATGTAAATGACGCGGATGCACATGCTGTGCCCCTGCGACTGACTTGAGACTCTTGGGACTTCTTGGCTGCGCCGCATCGCATTGCATCACGTGCGGCACTTGCTCCGCTACTCCACCGCCTGACTTCATCGGATACACTTGTGGGTGTAAGTACATACGCGCAGGTCAAGTGCAACTACTAGTACTAGTGCTAGCGGTATATTCACCGAGTTCGGCTACACGACATGTCTAGCTACATACTCTATAGATCGCAGACTACCCGCTAAAACGCCTTGTTCATCACCCTCAGCGACAGCTCGACCCCGAGCTACCGGAGAACAGTCAGTGCACGCAGTGCCTGCTTGACAAACCATCACTCACGAATGTGGCTGCGTTGGCCGGGAACGCTCGGGCCATGGCCGGCCCAAACCCTTTCCAAAGGGCGCGCGTGCCGTCCTGCGCAATCGTCTTGCGCGCGCAGTCCAGGAAGCCGTTGTATGTCCCCGATGGGGCGCTTTGAATACGCGACTTGATTGTCTGCAAGCAAAAGACTCGTTTGAGACCCCTCCGCCGACAGATACATCCCGAGAAACAAACGAACATCGGGTGGGATGGCGATACTCCACATGGCAACACCTGCCGTGCCTCCAGCAAGGATGACGGCGCTCAGGTTCAGCTGCGCAGGATCCTGGCCAGCCGGTGTCAGTGCCTGTTTGGCAACTTCATACGCAACAAAGTACCTAGGAATAGCAACGCCGTCAGCAACCGAGGGGGCGGAGAACGGGAGTGCAGCCATACGCTGCGCTTCCAGGACCATCGCGTGCCAGTGTGGCACCCGTTCCGCGGAAGATGCTCTTCAGTCCGCCTTCCTTGTACAGGCCGCGGACGACTGATAGGGGCCCACTGTACTTTGATTGGCCGCCCTGGCCTTGGATCTGAGGAAGCGCCTCAGACTCGGTGCGCAGGCAGCGCTAAAATCAGATCATACCTGCAACAACACTTTAACACGCTCCGCCGGAGCCGCTACGAGGGTCGTTGGAACGGCACTGAAGAAACCAGCAAACGCGAGCTCGGCCATGGTGAGCTTCTGTGATGCGCGCGAAGGTGTTGCAGCATATACTATTTTCTTCCCCAAGTCGTACGCCTACGTGATGGTGGATGAGGACTGACCGAACAACAAGAACGCCGAAGTGATCCTATCCTACCCAGAACGAGATCGCGAATATGGGTGTCACACCGACCAACGGAGGCCCCATGCCACGATATAGGCTGCATCAACCGCGAATAAGCAAAAGAGCGCCTAACACGACCGCAGAAATGGTACCCTTTGACGCCATCTCTCGCCAGCGTCTTCTTCACGACGTCGAGAGCGCCGGTATACGTCCCTGAGGAAGCTGTTTGCAAGCGCGTCTTTGTCAAATCGAATGGATGGCCTGCAGCGAGCGTTAGTCGTGGGTTGCTTGTTTGGTAACGTCGAGCGAAATGGACAGACCAACGAGGACCGCAGAAATGCCGCCAACGCCCCCCGACAGGAAAGACTTGATGTGCGAGGTCGTCTGCTTGTGCTCGCTCGCCTCGACGTCTACGCTTGGGGAGTCGGACATGGTGCTGCTTGGGATGGTGGGTGTGGGATCAACGTTCTGCTCAAGACTTCAACGTTTCAACTTCGACTTCCACAGACACCCTATCACCGGCCCGTGCGGCCCGGCCACAGCGTCCTTACTTGGTTGTTCAACTTCAAGCCCAAGCTTTCAAGGTCGCCGTGGGTCTTACTAGCGCTATAGAGTACTGGCAAAAATGAATGCTGCATTACTTTCTACTCCAAGCGTTAATGCGAGCCGGGAATGACATCCAAAACTAGCGTGAAACAAAACGAGCGTCGCGTGCTTCTCACTTGCCCACCGCCTCGCCAACCTTCTCCCCAATGGCATCCGCCGCGCGCTCTGGAATGCTCAGCTTCTTCTCGCGCCCGCCCATGTGCCAGTAGTTGATAAATCGAGCTTCCTGGACGATTTGTGCGCTGGCATTGGTCAGATGACACGCGAATAAAAGGTAGTTTCGTGGTTGGACACGCCACGCTGAGGGGCCAGGATCAGAATTGGCAGCGAACGGGATACAAGTAAGCACCTACCAAATCGCATGAATACCATGCTGGGATTCGCAAAACAATACACACGGTCAGCCGAAGAAGATGGGCCACTGGAGGATTAGACTCAACGAATATGCTGCCAGCGCCGTGGTCATTGTCCCAGAGATAACCTCCTCATCTTTCCGAAGGTCGGAAAGCGCGGCAAGAGGGAGGCCCCAGTTGGCCACCTAAAAGCGACGCGGGAGGGGTAAGAAAGCGCCTGAACGATGGATAGAAAACGCGACAAGAGAAATGAACGCAACTGGTCCCCAAAAATGTGTACCTAGTCGAATATAGTCGTCTCAGCGCAGGCAGCGAGAACGGGCGGATGGAGCTCACTAAAAAAGTACTCTCGAGCAGCCGGACTCCTTGCCCATTGGAAAAATGCAGACGCCATGCTTGTGTTGTTGGAGAGGATGTGGATCCGTGGCTACCCGTCGCTCGAGTCTATGTCGTGACTCGGGCCCAGTGCTTATGTAACACATATACATGCGCAAAGTCAACGCGAAAGCGTGCGGATCACTGATTGATCACTGATTACACTCACGGTTTTGCTTGCTTGCTCTCCCAGCTCGTGCTTAACTCCCCTACACCTTGCTTTGTATATCAGCCTACCAAAAATGTCTTCCACCAACAATGTCTCTCAGGCTTTTTCGCAGCTCTCCATTTTGAAGGACCAGGGAGATAGCTCTCTGGCTTCTCATGGCATTGCTGAAACTGACGAGAACAAAAGGCCCCCTCAGCATGATCTACCATGGTATCACAGTCCTGGATCTATGCACCCATACCAACTCTGTGGGGTTTCTCAGGTATGCACCTGCCAAATGGCTCTGTACAAATCCTGATCCCTCCACTACTGATCATTTCCCCAAGTCTGCTGCAGAAAGCTCAACAACCTTTTGTTGTGCATCATTTTTTCCATGGCAAGATGCATCTATCAGTACCTTATGGGGTGGCATTGAGCACCTAACCCTGCAAGTGGGCCAAGCACAGGCACAGAGGTGGAATGCTGTGGTTGCTGCCTGGCAAGGAGTATTCTCTGTGTGTGGTGGTCAAAAAGTAGGCCATCTCCCTCTATCTCCCAATCTTGAGTAGCACATCTTATTGTGGCAATTGTGCAGGTTCGACTTTTCCAAATCAAAGCCAACAAATTACTTGAGCCATTGTTTACTATTCAGCTGGATGATGTATGTGATAGCTTCTTTTTATAGATGATTGGACTCAGCTTAATGCTTGATGTTGTGCACAGTGGTCTGAAGGATTGCATGCAGTTGTCTGGTCTTTGGACCCCAACTCACTCAGTCCCCTGTTGGTTTTTGGGGGAGATCAATCAATTCTCTATATTTATGATTTGGAGCTGAGGCTGATGAGAGGCTCCATCAAGGGACATGGAAATGTAAGTTGTCTCAGAGTCTTATGAATTGTGCTAACAGTATGAATATAAACAGGCCATAACATCACTCAGTGTGCAGCCTACAAGTCCACAAGTTGTCGTCTCAACCTCTTGTGATCATACCAGCAGGGTCTATGATATCACATACTCACCCACTGATCTATTTGATCCAGGGTGGCCTTCTGCTGGTATTGCAAAGAAGGGCCAACCCAAGTTTCAGGCCAGTCCAGCATTTGGTGCTTCCATTCCAAGCAACTTGCTCAAGCCAAAAGCACATCAAAAACATTTGGAGAGTGGGATGTGCATGGCTGTATTCCGTGGTGGTGCAGGGATACCACAAACATCAGGTGGCCACAGTGCTGCTGTTCTTGGCTGTGTGAGCCTCATTTTTATTGTGTTGCATATTGTCAAATGATGGATGTCCCAATACAAAACAGGATTTTCATCCAAATCTACCTCTGGTTGTCACCAGTGGGGTAGGTTAGCTGAATATGCATGATTGTTAACATGTGCTCATCTATCTATAGGCTGATTGCTCAGTGAAAATTTGGCTATTGCCTTCACTGCCTTCTCACTTCAAGACAAAAATTGCACTTGATATGTCAGATAAGCCACTGTTCAGCTGTTCTACTATCCACTCTTCTCCAGTCCAGGCAGTCTATTGGTATGTGCCAAGTTCATTCCTTAGTTTGGCACTCTAGCTGATCTCTTGCCCCTTCCAGGATAACCTCAACTATCTTGGTCTCCCTGTCTTCTGGGGAGCATCCAGAAATAGTCCTTTGGCAGTGGCTATCATTCGACCGGTTTTTCCCATCCAGTCAGGCTGAAAACAGCAAATTGGGGGCATCAGTCTCAGTATGTGCATTTATTTTTATGGCCATCCTCCCTGAAGTAACCAAATTTTCAGGATTTTGGAAACAGCAGTGTGTTCCAACAATTTATTGTAATAGCAGAGCATTGACAAAGTCACATTAGGATCTTACAAAGTGCTTAGCCGCTTTTCCATCCATTCCACTATTAGGTCTCTGTCAATCCACAGACAGCCCACAAACAGGCCCACAAACCCATCCAAGTGCACAACCACCCTCCTCACCCTCTTGCTGTCAGGTACAAGCCAAGTTGTAGTCCTCAGCCCCTCTCTACTCTGCCCATGTGATCCTCTGCAAGAAAGCAACCCCAGTGAAGGTGAGGCTCTGGCAGTAGACAACCTTGATAGCTTGACTTAACCACTACACCTTCTCATATTGACTACAAAGTGCTTGACTGTCAGCCCCAATGGGTATTATCTTTGATTCCCCCAGGAGAGGGTGGAAATGATTTTGAGCATTCTACAATGTCACCTGGAGGGGCAAGTTGGATAGTTTGTGTGGGAAGATATGAGATGGTGTCTGTGTGGGGATGGACTTAATTTTCAGGTGGAAAGACATTGTTTTTTCATCTCATTGTCAGGACTTCATCCTGAGCATAGCTAGTCCTCCTAGCATGAGCAGACTTCCTACACTCTGCACCAACTCCACTTCCCACTCTTCCCTCCCACTGTCTCTGTCTCTGTCTCCATCTCTGCATATGCAGAACTTGTAGGACTACTTGCATGTCCTCCAGACTACTCCTATTTCCTTTTAGATACTCCTTGCAGCTTTCCCAGCATTTCTCTTCCTATTGTCACAGGGAGTCCCTCAGTAGGGCAAAAAAAGAATTCCTATTCTTACTCCTGGAGTGAGGACATTCTGGAGTGCAACAGGCTATTTGTACTCCCATTCTCATTCTTCACCTGAGAGGTATTTGTGAATAGGATATTTGCAAATATGACTATTCACAAATATAGAATATTCTGGAGTACAACTATCTGGGAGTTCAAGTACTTGGGAATAGAGAATATATTTGCAAATTTGCATATCTGGCCACAGGATCCTGTGGCTGTGGGACCCCAAGTGGAAACTCTCTGAGTATTTTGAGCTGACTGACAATCACAAGTTTTGCCTCATTTTTATTTAGCAGACAAGAATAATATGTAGGGTATTTACAAGGTTATGCATGGTGCTATTTTTCAAGATTAAAATAAAAAGAAGGCAAGAGTAGTTACAACAAAAAGGACCAAAACTTATCCTAGCAGCACTCTAGTGCCACACACAAGTGAGTGTGTGAGTGGGTAGAATAAGTGAGTGAATGGGTGAGTGTGCAAACATGGGGGTGGGCAGGTGTACATGTGAGCAAGCAGTGGAGTAGTGCTGCTGCACCCTTGTATGCTTGTGTACTCCGGAAAGATGTGATAAGTATACATCAGGTTTCCCCGGTTTGGAGATAACTGCCACAGTGCAATGCTTCCACTGGACTGGAAGCTTATGATGGTGGATAGATGCTGCGACGATGGAGTACAATTCCATGCTGGCAAATTCCCATATCCACTTTGTCACTGCATTTGGCAAACTGGAAGGGCCCAGTGCCTTTTGGTTAGAGGTCAACTTGATGCCATCATTGATCTCCTCTTTGGTAATAGGAATGAACTTCCATTGTGGCATTAACAGGATGTCTGGCAACAGGGCTGGGGATTCAGCTGCATGTGGGTAGAAGGTCCTGTGGAAGAGCTTTGCCTTCTGTTCATGTCAGTGATGACATCACCTTTAGGAGACTTGAGTGGTGGAGAAGAGTATTGTCATACTCCCATTCCCCAGCACCCTGCCTTCTTCCAGATGGTGTTTGGCAGGACGTCAACTAGGACACCCTCGTAATATCAATTGCGAGCAGACTTTTTGGTGAGTTTGAACAAGTTGCAATTGTTGCACCAGATGTGTGCCTGGTTGACCACAGGGACAGAGCCATGTCTGAACTTTGAGATGCAGTCTTTGAGGCACACATGTGCTTCTCGGATGTCCTTGTTGAGGGCAGAGAGGTCCTTATTCCACCATGGTTTGGAGTGAGGAGTCTGGTGTGGGGTAGGGGTGGACATCTTGAATGCTGTGTCCACAGCCTCTTCAAGAGCATCATACATCCTCTGGACATCCCCTTTGGCAGGGAAGGGAACTTTGGATGCATTGATGTTGGATCTGAGTGCTTCACCAAACGCCTCCTTATCTGTGTTCTGCCAGTTGGCATAAGCCAGTGGGTGCTTCTTTCCTGGGAGGGGAGCATCAGCATGATAGTTTATGAATACAGCAGCATGGTCTGAGCTGTGCGCAGCAGTCTTACCTGCCGACCACCCATCCACATACACACATTTATTCAGGCCTGAGTTTGAGATGGTGAGGTCAATCACGGTGTGGTACTCCTGATTCCATCCGTAGTATGTGGGGTGACTGTCATTATGAATACAAAGGCCTAAAGATGTGAGCAATTGTGAAAGGTGAGTGCAGCGTGCTGATTGGAGTTCAGCTGTCTGTCCCAATTGACATGTTTCAGGGTGATGGGGGAGGTCTTCTCCTCTGATGGGGCAGAGAAGTAGAATCCAAAGATATTATAGAGGGCTGAAGTGGCCACCTCCTCAAAGTTGCTAGCACTAGCAGCAAGCACTTCTGGTTGGTCAAGCATGAAGACGTGGAGACCTTCTCTCATGCCCCAAGTCATTGATTTGATGCAATATAGAGCAGACCCCTCAAGTGGGATTTAGGGCAGGACAAGATTTATTATTCCTGCACTGAGATTGGAAACATTCAGGTGTGATAGGGTCCAATCCCAATCTCAATCTCAATCTTTTTTTTAAATATTCATGAATGTAAAATACACCGGAGTGGCGTAGCTCTGGAATCAAATCACTCACAAGTCGCGAATATATTCGCAATCAGCAGCTCTGGCCACAGTCTAGAGGTGAGCAGACACAGGTCAAAGGAATTTTTCAAGTCCCACTGCTATTGCTCACCAAAATGTTTTCTCACTCAACATAGGGAATGGTGAGAATTTTACTACTATTATTCAAACAGTAATTGGGCTACTTATTTAGACATGCAATGAAAAAGAGAAGAAAAAGACAGAGATGCAAGAAACCCTGCCGCACACACGCTCACACAATTAGCCCCATTCCTCACCCACCCAGTTCAAACCTCCCACCCATGATCCACACTCATCTTCTCTAAAGGCAAGAGCGAGCTTGTGTGTGTATGCGGGGGGCCAGTGTCCATGGGTGCGAGCATTGGGGTGGACAAGTGACTGGTGAGTGTTCTTGTGGGAGTGTGTGGGTGTGGGGGATAGATACATCAGCGGGGGGGGGGCGAGCATGTACACCCCCTTGGGTGTGTGTTTGTGTGAGCATAGGGGACAATTTGCGAGCGGGTATGTGGGCGCATGCTGTCGGTCGTGCATGGTTATTTGTGTTGTCATTGCCGTGGTTGTCATTATCCAGTGCATGTTGTGAATGGATGTGTGAATGCAAGACGAATTAAACGATCCAAGCACATACCTTTCGCTGTTTGTTTAAGCACGAGGACGAGCCCAGGCGCAAGTGTGAGTGTGGCGAGAGTAGGGCATGGCCGAGATTATCCTGGATCCACGAATACTGCCAAGAATACACTATTGAGCAGACCCTGAATACCAGACTTCGCAAACCCGGCCATTCAGGAATATATTCAGACAAGACTTGAGACCCCGTTATTCGGCATTCCCCTAAAGGTATTCGCGAATATCAGCTCAAACTCGCGAATCAGTCAGGCCAGCATGACACTGACTGGCTGAGTGGCCAGGATCGGCCAGACCTGGCCATTGCTTACCCACCACATGCAATCCTGCCTCATGCACCCAGCAACAATGGCCTTCTTTTCGTATCCCCGTCGTCCCCCATCGCTATCGTCGTATCATCATCGGCATGGCTGCGCCAACCACGTCACCTCTCTCTTGTCCCCGCCTCTGTCACCACTCTCGCGTCCCCGTACTCAACCACCCTCGTACCACCGTCGCCCTCATCAAATCCCCAATTCCTGTCTGGCGTCCCTGTCGCCCTCACCACAGCCCTGCCGGCCCCATTGCCCCAGCCTCGCCATTGCCCACCAAACGCCAGCACGTGCGAAGGCTCAGGAAGGTTAGCTTGGTTGGCCACCCAATGGCTACTACTCTTGTACGTGCCACCTGTCGCGTCACCCAGTCCTCAGCTGCCCACCCACACCTCCCAAGTAGACCGTTTACGAACAAAGGGGTCATATTCCTGGCTCGTATGCACTCCAAGCGTGCTTATTTGTCCCGCGCAACGGAAACGACGCCAACGGCCACCTCGCTACTAGATACACGCGAAGCGCTTTTTCATTGGCAAACACGGCTCGAATAGTCGCGACCCGGACTCGAAAACACACCCGTCCAACTCACCCACGACCAGGAGCCACTTTCCCAGCTATGCGAGCTGCATGCTCACCGGTTGTCGAGTACCAGGTGTCCAAAC
Organism: Botryobasidium botryosum FD-172 SS1; assembly: GCA_000697705.1. NCBI lineage: Eukaryota > Fungi > Basidiomycota > Agaricomycetes > Cantharellales > Botryobasidiaceae > Botryobasidium > Botryobasidium botryosum. The sequence continues at coordinate 667,215 of KL198024.1, read as the reverse complement.
GACCACAAGAACCGTCCCCTGGACCCACATGCGCGCAAAGCGCATTACTCGGCACTCAATCACGATAACAACTTGAACGCCATGCCCCCAACGCGTTCATTTGTGCCACCCGACGGTAACAACACCCGTCCACTACCTCGCATCCCCATCTCCATTGCCCCCATCGCATCCCCACTGCCCCCTTCGCGTTCACCGTGTCATCAACACCGTTGTTGCCTCCCGTTACCCCCTACCACGCTCCCGTCGTCCAGGTCGCGTCTATTGCCATCACGGCGTCCCACGCCCCCGCCACTCCTATTACATTGTTATCACCACCACCGTGCCTTTGGCACCTCGCGCCCCCACTTTTGCTGTCCCACATCCCCGTCGCACCTCTCGGCCATACCACGTCTTGTGTCCCCTTGCCGTGTCCCCTCTCACGTCTTCCAGCCGTCTTAAGACCCACTTGTGTCTTCCGGCTGTCTCAAGTCCCACTCGTGTCTGCCGTCTGCCTCATGCCCCCGGTCTCCCTCCTTTTTTGTTAGCCTTACGCGCTCACTTTGCAATTCCTACTCTCCAATATTCATGGCGTGCGTTCTGCATCTCGCCGTATTCCCGCTGCCTTTCCCGAATCTGCACGCGCCATGTCCCAACCAAGGATCGGCTGAAAAATAGGATATTAACCACGTTCGTGAAAAGATGCAGACAAGCATGGTTTGTTGTGGCAATTTGACTTGGATAGATACAGGCAATCTCTTGTTCGCCTCTGGTTCTCTTCACGCTCTCAGTGCCAACAGTATCAATGGATCTAATGCGCCCAATGGAATGACTGGAACGGAGCTAATGGTAACAGTAATAGACGGCGACCACGAAAACGCGCTGGAAGCGCGGAAACTCGGTGAGCCAGCAGCAGCAGCCCCTGCCGGGGCTCGCAGGCAGTATTGCAAGTGCCATGGTCGCAGCGGGCATGATCATGCCCCAGCTGCAGCCCCATATCCACGTGCACATGCCTCTCTCTCAAGGAAACCCTGAGTCGGAATCAAAGTCAGAATCAGGTGCCAGGTCAGCTCGGGAAGGAGAAGAAGGAGAAGGGGAGGGGCAGCTCGGCGGCATCTTAGCGGCAGAACAGTAATGAGACGAATGCGTACGAGGGCAGCGGGCAGAGGAGGAGCATGGACGAGTGCCTGCCGTCCGTGTTCACGTCCAGACTCCGTATCTGCACGCTCACGCTCGGCGTGTGCCTCGGTGTCGATCTCGTCGCCCAGGCACACCGCTTCAATCTTTCATGCATTGTTCTTTCTCTTTTTCACTCTATAAATGTACTGTATACTACCTATTGAAATAAAGCTCCTTGCTATCACACAAGTGAAAGTATAAATGAAACTTCACCATGTCAGCTCAAAAACTGAGTATGCTCAACTCGAGCAGAATGATGATGGGCATCATAGCCACATTGAATCTGTGGCCAGACATGGCGTATTCGCGATTACCCTCTGTATTTGCGAATATTTGACTCCGGAACCAAGGTATCTGCAAATACCAAGTATTTGCAAATACACCAATTCCAGGTTCAGAGTATTTGCAAATACAAATCTAAGAGAATAAGAATAAGAATAAGAATACCCTAAGGCATTTGCAAATACATGTATTCCAGGAGTAAGAATATGTAATCTTGTCATGCCCTAGGCGAGAGCAAGGTAAGGGGGAGGTGTAGGCATGAAAGTGAGGGTGTGGGGATGTGAAAGAATAACGGCGTGGGACGGTGAGACGGTGGTTTGCACACTGCCTGCCTACGCCGTTTCTTTAATACTTTGCCGCTGGTCCCAGGGTGAGCGTTATCGTTATTTAGTTTGCCATCTGTCGTTTGCTTTGAGTACGAGTACCTGGAAAAGAAGGGGAGAGATGTGGGGAGATGGGCATGCGCATGCATATGGTGTGTATGAGCTGATCGTTCCGGGCGTGTGGGGCATTCAGTGGACGCCCATGTTTGTGATCTGCAAAATAAGATAAGACTCGAGTGCCACGATCAGTCTTCAGCTTGAGCATCAAAAATGATAGTAAGCTTACTAAAAAAAAATTGGGCCACACCAGGCACTGGCCGCCTGGGCGAAGGACAAATGGTGGGACCACCAGTGGGTGAGGGGGCAAGACTGCCGAGCATGGCTGTGAGTGGGTGTAAGAACTGAGACGAGCGTTCTGTGGGCCGTTCGTCACTCGTTGTTTTTGGGAACACGCCACCGCTGTCGTTGCCAATGTGCTGAATGGGTGAGAGATCGAAGCAGAGGCTGACTGTGTGAAAAACCTACGTGTCATTGCGTGCATGCCGCTACTGCTGCTGTGTGCGTATCATGTTGTCACCAATGCGTACATAGTGAGCACAGTCAGGATGCGGACACGGTTTGTTGTCTGCCGTCCGTTGTTTGTTGTTTGTTGCTGCCCGTTGTTGTTCGTTTGTTGTTGTTTGTTTGTCACCACTTGTTGTTGTTTGTTTGTTTGTCACTGCTCGCTGTCATTCATTTACCGTTGTTTGTTGTTTGCCGTTTACTGCTCCTGGCCATCCTTTGTCGTCCGTCACCGGGCAACCTGCGTTTGTGTGTTAGTTTACTAGTATAGTACAGATTATGCATCATGTAAGTGAATAAGGAATGATACAAAATCAACAAATAACAGGAGTGAGGTCACATACATGTGCGTGTCGTGACTGGATGCTTACATGTCCCCACCGTTGGAGCTTGCAAGGAGGTGGTGGGTGACAAGGGTGTTGGCTTGATGGATTCTGGCTGTGACTGGTCGCGCAAACATGTGCGCCGTGGTTGAGACGTTGATGTGTCGAGTTGAACTGTGCATGTTGGAGGCAGATTCTGGCCACAGCCTGGCTGTGGTCTACACTGTGGATACGGACACTTGAATAATTATTCATATTCGCGAATAGTTGAATTTGCGAGTGATTTTTGAACAAATGGAGAATGTGGGCTCTCAATTCCTATTCGCATATGGGAATGAATAAGCTGATCCGCGAAGTCCGAGATTCAGGGTGTGTTACTATTGACTCCTGAGATTGTATTTGTCAACTCAACTATTCGTTTTCATGCCCTAGTTGGTCCACAGTGAAATAAGAGTTTTGACAATATTCTCCCATATGAGATGCATGAAATTGTGAGGGAATGATGTAGGAAATTCAAGTGAGGATAGAGAGGCAAGGATAGGTGTCCCACTGATGCCGCAAGCCTTGGCAATCCAATCTGCTGCTGCAGCTGTTGGGGTGTTTTGTATCACCTGCACACTGGTCATAAACTGTAGGTGGGTATGTAGTGGGAGGTTGGTTGGGGAATAGCTCTTGGATGGGAGATCATGGTGTAGAGGGGTATAGTGGCAAGTGTTGGTTGAGCCAGGTATACAAATGCCTCTGATGTTACGTGCCCAACAGGGACAAATGGCATTGTGCCCTTTCATCTGCATCATCTTTGCAACAGTGGGCATGTCCCTGAATGCAAGGGTCAGATAGGTGTGGAAGGTGTACATGGTGTCCTTCCTGACATCATATGCTGGGTTACCTCTTACACTCAGGCTTCAGACACCCCTTCACTGGGGACACTGACCTGGGTGCTGAGCAATGGGTACCAGCCTCATCGCTGTCACCCCCCTCTGGGTAGACCCCCCCTCCCCCTTCCCCCCCTTCTCATCATGGCCCCCCTGCCCAATGGGTTAGGCCTCTCCATGCTCTCTTTGC
>KL198024.1:625350-635905 GCA_000697705.1 Botryobasidium botryosum FD-172 SS1 | reverse complement strand
CACGTTCACCCAAGATGGGGGAAGGGACGAAGAGGATGTGAGGAAATGGAGTCCTCACGCACAATGTATATATACATGGAAGACTGAATGGAAAGTATGGAAAGGGTAGGGAACCACAAGGAGAGCCTCGGGGATCAATCTGGCAAAGAGGGAAATAAGTCCTAACTATATACAAGTACTCCTATGGGTTCCGCATAGGCGGAGAGGGAAAGGGAATGGAATGGAAACAGAAATGGAAGCGGAATGAGTCCGGAGTCATTCTATGGAATGCGGAGATGCTCAGGACGAAGTCCTGACACCCCACCAGGATTACACCGTATCACCTCCCCTCTTCAATCTCCTATTGAATTTTATGGGGCCGGGTATGCAGACACCCATGCGCACCCAGCCTCCACCACCTCTGTGTCAGCTACCATACTGTCTACCCAAAGGGGATAGTCAGCATGTCCCATAACGCTTGGACCCCCAGGAACTTTTATAGCTAGAAATTTCGTTTTTAGTTAGGCCTATATTTTGGCGCTCTCTTTTTCCACTCCTTCTTTCCCTATTCTTCTACAAACATAACAGGACCTTGATCATTAGTTATCTAGAATGTTTACTTGGTAGTTTCCTGCTGATAATAGTATTACATTCCCCCTTAAAAAAAAAAAAAGACATCATATGCTGGAACACCCTTGGCCAGATCCAGTAGCTCTTGGATGAGGGGGTAGAGGAATGAGTTGAGGTCTTTTGTCTCTCAAGGGCCAGGGATGATGCTGATGCAGATGGTGTTTTTGAGCTGAAAATGAACCTTGGGCAGAAGGTTATAGTTGAAAAAAATTATTGGCCAGCACGTCTGCTTTCGGCTCCTAAATGGACCAAAGCCATCCACCGAAAGGCCAAGGGCAATGTCATGAGAATCGGAGAAGAACTTGTGAGCATATCTCTCCCCCCTGGTGGTGACTCTTGTTGCAGTAAGTTTCCAATAGTGGCTTCCATCAAACACATCTCTATACCCTTCCACTGAGCTCCAAAATTTGGCCCGGTAGTCTGAGTTCTTGGCTTCAAGAGACGCTTGGATTTTTGAGAGGCGTGGAGCGATTGGGAGGTAGGAGAATGTTTACGAGGCTTTTCAGTGCCATGGATATAGTATGGACTTGGGGCAGTGGATGGGCAGTACGGGCACTGTGTGAATCCCTCCCACCGCCCAGCAAAGAGGCAGCATGAGCGAGGGCAGCAGTCAATCAGGACAGGCTTTACTCCAGAGATGTTATCCATGAGCATGCAAAGGTGCTGTAATGTTGGGAGGTTGGCATGAAAGTCAGGAAACGCCCAAGGAAGCTTCTCATAGGCACAGGCTGTCATACACGTATCCACTTTGTAGTTGAAAGCTCGGATGGCTGCGAGCTCTTCAGGGAGAAGGGAGCCCTCAGATTCTGTGAGTGAGGAACCTATGGTCATTATCAAGTTAGCATAGTGTACGTGTAAAAAACTGACAGAGACAGGCAGCTTCCACTTCAAACTCAAGCTGCAGCATCACCATGGGATCCACCCCCACAAGCTCATCATCAGAATCAAGGTCAGAGCCATCTGAATCAATGCCAGGAGGGTTCAAATCCTCGTCAGAGGCAGCTGGATTGCAGTTGGACTCATTGAAGGAAAAGATATTGTGCTCCATTTCGAGGTAAGCAATTTTTATGACTGTATCAAGGCATGCTGGCGCATAATGAGATTCTGCTGCCCAAGCATCAAAGTCAGGCTCAGGTGATGCTTTGTCAAGGGGAGCAGGTTCTGTCACATCTTCCTGGCTCATTGCGTGTGCAAGTTCATCAAACACCGGATGGAGGAGACGGAGGTGGGCAGGAAGATTTGGGGGAGAATGTGGCAGGGGTGAGGGCGAGGGCGAGGGCGAGGGCGAGGGCGAGGGCGAGGGCGAGGGCGAGGGCGAGGGCGAGGGCGAGGGCGAGGGTGAGGGCGAGGGTGATATGACTGATGCCTCAGGATCCTCTGTCGGATGGGTTTGACCACAGCAGGTCCCTTCCCCAACATGTGCCATTGCTCAGTTTGCTTGGATGAAATCATTGCTCTGCACCCACAACCGCATGGCCAGGCCTCTTTTTTGTTAGATCTGGGAGGTATGTTTGCAACGGAGAGCGTTTGGGACTGAGGTTTTCAAGATGCAAGAGCGCTAGTGGGTAACAAAGGTTGGTGTGGGGTGAAACCAGCAAAGCCATGAAGCCCAAATTTCAGTGGCTTGGCTAATTTTGCCCAACATCCACTTATTCAAGGCACCAAAAGGTAAAAATAGGCCGGATAGTTCCCAAAAGAGGTGGCTATCTGCTTGCTGCATCGCACATAAAATTGCTGTGCTGTGCTCTCCACCAGAGCCAATTCTATTTGCTTACCAAGTCCATTCACTCACCATGACACCGATCCAGAGCAATATCACATAACTTCCCTCTGTGTGTGGGCCAATGTTGTTTTATTCTCTCGGTCCCAAGTCAACTCACAAGAAATCCCCCCCACTTTCTCAGCTCTCTCTGCTATCTTTTCATCCCCTCAACAAATAGCCTGTATCCATATGTCTTCAAAGTCTGCGTCAGATTCCAAGGTAGCCCATGTGGCAGCAGTGTCCAAGAGGGTCTCCAGCACTACAGAGAAGTTGAAGCAGATCATCGAGGGAAAGGCTCAGAAGGCAGTGGCAGCAGAGAAGAGGAAGGCTCAGAAACGGAAGAAGGTTGCTGATGGCACTCAGGCCCTGTATACTGGAAATGTCAAATGGAAGCAGAAGCTTGAGGCCGTAGAGAAGCAGCTCACTGAAGCAAAAGGTAGATGTCTCATGATTGGATGTTGCTGTTCTGACCTCCAGAAATTTTACAGAGGCTGCAAAGATAGCGTCTGCCCGTGGTGATAGGTACAAGGCACTTGCCAAGGCTGCCGAAGTCAAGAAGAAAGGCAATGGCGTCAAAGCAGGGTCCATCCCCCGCCCCAAAGGTGCCTTGAGCCTGCAGCATGACATGAAGCTCTCTGACAATGAGGACCTATATAAGACCATCTGCATGCGCCCCACCAGCTTTGTTTTCTCTACCCTGTTTCTTTCTACTGAACTCGCTGACTGCAATTAGAAATGCATCAAGAAATCAATCGCAAAATGCATGGACAACACCAAGTCTTGGGTCAAGCAGCCGGTTGAGGATAGGGGAAAATTGATCAGATCGGTAAAGCCTTCCCCCTTTCTATCTTATCAGCTCAGATCGCCCACATGCTTATCTAGGTACACACCCAGCAACCATATCTTGAGCCCTTTGCAGGGGACTGGGCAGCAATTGGCATCGCTGTTGAGTTCCTCAGTAATTGTGTTGGTCACAAGTGCCATGCCAAAAATCCCAACTCATTGTACAATGTCAAACATTGCACCAAGCTTCAGAAGACATGTACTTGCTCAGAGGGTTCCCCTCCTGTCACCCCAGAGCCCCCTTCCACCTGTGCTCACTCCACACCAGTATCCAGCCGTTCTCCAAGCTGTGAAGCCCCAGCAACTCCCATCAGCTCTCATACAGCACCTGCCTCTCATGATGTATCAGCATCCCCCTCCTCACCACCTGTCACCAAATGTGTCCGCCATGGTATTGATCCCAACGCTCATGGCAACTCACTTAATTGCAGTGAGTCCTCCCTATGCACTAGCAATGATGACTATACCACGGGATTTCTTGATGGTGCAGATACTATGTTTGTTGATCCAGATGAGTGCAGCCAATGGAAGTCTTTGGCCCCACTCCCCGAATATGGAGATTATGAGTTGGAGTAGCTCAGTCAGCACCATTTTACTATCTACTATGTACTACTAATGTTATCCCAATGGCAACTATGGATATGTACCAAAACAAGCTGTATTTGGGTCAAAAGCAGCATGATTCAATGCCCCAGAATGGACAATATGAGCAGGTCATATCCACTGGAGGCAAAGGTGAATTTCACCACTCCCTTTCACCCTCTAAACGTGCAGAAAATATTGTAAATTTCATGGTTCATTTTCACCGATGGGGCGGGTTACTTTCATTAGTACACGTGAATTTCACCACCCCAACCATCTTCATTGACCTTCCCAGCAGGTGAATTAGCAGGTGACTTTCACAAGCGAGCCCCTACGTAGTGTGAGTAAGCTCCCAGTTCATGATATAGGAATACAAATAGCCCCAAGCACTTATATCCAAACTCCGGAGTAAGAATAGTAATTCTTTTTTTGCCCTAGAGCCAAGTTGCTCTGCAGCAAGTTTGTTTTTCGTGATGTCACTAATGTCTCACATACATATCTCAATTGGTACTTATTGAGTTACTCTGGTATTCGAAAGTGGCAGGGGAATATCTATGGCTACGTACTACTACTGGGCCGCTTTGTATGCGGTGGGCGAGTAAACAGAGTCACAGGCGAGACTGGCCGATCGGTAAATCGCGTCACTTTATACATCAGCAGTACTGCATGCGGATAGTTACTTGTTGTCAAGGTTGCGAGAGCCACAACGTAAGGCATCACCACTCGAATGTCCTATGAACCAAGGCATGGGTCAATGGAAATGCGCTTTGAAAAGTTGGAGTCAAATTACTCAGTGATGAATTCGAGTCCGCCCACTCTCCTTCTACTATGCCAATCCACGGATTGTTCAGCGAGCCTGAAGCTTTCAACCAGTCCCCGGGGCCCACATGCAGCCACGACAACGCCATTCTTACCACCAACCTTGAGCCCGGATGTACGTGATATGATGGCATCCACCGACCCTTGAGACTGGGGTCGACCTGGGCGGAGGACTAGGCGTCTTGGTAGCTTGAGAGGAGCGGGGTGGGATGATGCACGCGTGTAATGCACGGTGATGGACAAATCAAGACCCAGTATCGTGGGGGATCGTTGCAGTAGGGAAGAAAATTCTGATACAAGTGGCTGTATCGAAGCTAAGAAAATGTCATATATCGCTGGTTAGTTTTAGAGGGTAAATTGGCTTACTCGACTCCTGTACAACCCAAATAAACTCTATAATTCTCAAATGACTTTGAGCATATAGAATGCTCTGAAACGCCTCTTGTAAAACTGGCAGTCCAAAGGTGATACCACTACCTCCGACCACGATGAGTGCCGCAGAGAAGCTTGACAAAACGGCATTTCCGGGGCCTCCTATTGAAATTTTTGCAAGATGCTTCCATCAGTGTATATCCCGGTATTCACTGCAAATAGGAAAACTCGCCATATGGTCCCTCAACCAGCAGGTTAACTTCCCTTCCGCCGCCATAACCCTCATTTTCGAGTGCTCCCGCAGTCGTACCTCCATTCGCAAGGGCGTATAGCTTATTTGTCCAGTCTCCGGCCTTCTTGCAGTACAACACCAGCCCGCGGCCTTCCGCTCCGGACTTCCCATGAACGCTTGCGATAGTGAAAGGATGTGGAGCGTCCATCCACATCACGTCCCTGGAGCATAGGACGCGTAGGCGTACGTGTTGACCAGCGCGCCAACCGGTGTATAGGGTCGGAATGACGATGCGCGTGCATCCCATCTCGGGAATCGCCGTGATGGAAGCTGCGACGAAGTGCGATTTGCAGCATCGCAGCAAAAGATCGAGCAAATAAATGAGGAGTGATACGATAGCCCATGGGATAGCTTGAGGAACATGGTAGCACGTCTACGGTCCACGCAAAAGTGTATGAGAACGTGGGTCGTGCGGTAGGGACAGAGTATCTCACTGAAATCAGAAGTCCAATAGCTCCGAATATGTGAGAGTAATAAAAAACATTATACGCGCGAGTGCGCATGGCAGATGCCGACAGTGCGGCAAGAACTGAGAGGAATCCGAGGGCGACAATACCCCAAATCACATAGATTTGCTTCATGTTTGTTGTGAGCGAACCAGACTTGGTCCACTTGACCACTTGGGAAGGATCGTCATCGGCAGGAAAAGAGCAGCAAGAGGACAACGTACGATAGCCCACTATGTGAAAGAGTGTGGCAAGGAAGATCGCGCGCCCCACAAACCGGTGTAGCCAATGAATCTAAGACTGACGGTTAGTACAAACAGAGCTTTGATGGGTTTGGGGCTCAACCTTTTCATGTCCCTTTGCTACCAAGATTCCCACTAGACTATTCTTTGCTCCCAGAGCAAACACAATAGGATACTGCGAAAGTGCAACATAGCCAGCTCGCCGCACGTTCGTAACCGGGTCGCTCTTGTAGAACATGGCCACTGCCATAAGTGCGGTGTATGATGCCAGCAACAGGGCCCTTCCGATAGCGCGTCCAAAGAAGCGGCGCGAGAGACAGGTGGATAGCGGGTGAAGTAGCGAGGACCAAGCAGGGAAGTGCGGGGGCGCCGAGAGAAATTCCTTCGAAGGGCTGGTAATAAAGAGTGCGCGCGTTCGTTCAGAACGCCCTAGTTTTCTTTTATTTCAAAAGGTGAGTGGGCACGTACCTCTTCATTTCTTTCGTGATGCTGCCGTTACGGGAAAGCGTAGCCTCTGACGCATAAGGACTGAATGGCGCAATGAGGTGTTTTCTGACCAGCGCGGAGGGGCGTTTGCGGATTCGCCAGCCCGAGGCCCATGCCGGGCGGTGTGCGTATCTTGCTAGCACTCTGGGAAGCGCACAGAGGGCGAAGAAGAGAAGAGCAAAGAGGAGCACGACGTCGGCATAGACGACGAGTGTAGAGTCGCTCACTTGCGCAGGCGCAGAAGCGGCGAGTCGAGCAGGATCGCGGGATCCGACGGCTGGCATAACGTATGAGATCGGCAGGAGTTTCCAATTCCAAGGGCGCAGGTCCGGACCGCGGCGAGCAGAGACTGTCGACCAGCGACAGAGATGAGCACTTGCTCGTGATGGTGATGGTGGAGAGAGCTAGGAGGACTGGCGAGCGCAGCGCGCAGAAGGCTGCGACTCCACGGAAGCGCGGTTCTCGCTTATTCCTGCACTCTGCCTCGCTTCTGCTTCATTGGGACAGCTCAGAAGCGCATATATCGATGTATGCGCGGGGGGAGTGCGGTGGCGATTACATAAGCAGCAGGAGGCACGGGCCCTGTCGTCCACAGCTCACACCTTTCTTTTTTCTTCTCTACCACCATCTCCCATCCTCCACCGTTCTGTGGGCACCCCTACACCAAAAAAAAAAATCAGAAAACCCGATCTCTAAAATCTACTCTCCTCTCATCCAAAACCCCCAAGCAGTAACGACCTCCCAAACCACCCGAAAAAAAACAAAATGTCTGCTTCTGCCTCTCCAGCGCCTGCTACGGATCCCAGCGTCCCCCAAGAGCAGGCTCAGGCGGTCCTTCCAACACCCGCTGCTTACAATCCTTCCATCGCCCCGACCACTTCGGCCTCCTCTCCCTCGGCCTCGCTCTATGTGGGTGAACTTGACCCCACCGTCACCGAGGCCATGCTGTTTGAGATTTTCAACATGATCGGCCCAGTCGCTAGGTACTCCCATATTTCGATTCCCATCCAGGATGCTTGCTAACATGTTCTCTTCAGCATCCGTGTCTGTCGCGACGCTGTTACTCGCCGATCCCTTGGCTACGCCTATGTCAACTATCTCAATGCCAGCGATGGCGAGCGCGCTCTTGAACAACTCAACTACTCTCTCATCAAGAACCGCGCTTGGTTTGTGTCAATCCATGCTTCTCCTACTACGACTTTGCCCCCTGACCTTGCCGTCCACAATGCAGTCGCATCATGTGGTCTCAAAGAGACCCCGCTCTCCGCAAGACCGGCCAAGGTAATATTTTTATCAAGAATTTGGACGAGCAGATCGACAACAAGGTATCTGGCCCAATTTCATATTCCGCTTCTGCCAAACTTCTCAGCCTGTCCAATCTCTGCAGGCTCTTCACGATACCTTTGCCGCATTCGGAAACGTCTTGTCTTGCAAAGTCGCGACGGACGAAACCGGAGCCTCTCGCGGCTACGGGTTTGTTCACTACGAGACTGCCGAGGCTGCCGATGCCGCCATCAAGGCCGTCAATGGTATGCTCTTGAACGACAAGAAGGTTTTCGTTGGCCATCATATCTCCCGCAAGGTGCACACCAACGAACTGCACGATTCTCTTGGAGCGTCTAATGAGTCTTGATTACATAGGAACGTCAATCCAAAATCGATGAGATGAAAGCTCAGTTCACCAACTTATACGTGAAGAACCTTGACCCGGAGGTCACCCAGGAGGAGTTCACGGAGCTCTTCAGCCAATTTGGACCCATCACGTCCTCGGTCGTTCAGCTAGACGACGATGGGAAGAACAAAGGTTTTGGCTTCGTCAACTTTGATCAGCACGAAGACGCCCAGAAGGCCGTGGATGCCCTTCATGACGTCGAACACCGCGGTAAGAAACTCTACGTCGCGCGTGCTCAAAAGAAGGCGGAACGCGAAGAGGAGCTTCGGCGCTCGTACGAGCAAGCAAAGCTAGAGAAGCTCAGCAAGTATCAGGGCGTCAATCTCTACGTCAAGAACCTCGAAGACGATATGGACGACGAAAAGCTTCGTGCAGAGTTCGAGGCCTTTGGCACCATCACCTCTTGCAAAATTATGCGTGACGAAAAAGGGACCTCTAAAGGGTTCGGTTTTGTTTGCTTCTCGTCCCCTGATGAGGCCACCAAAGCCGTTTCGGAGATGAACAACAAAATGATTGGGACCAAGCCATTGTACGTCTCCCTTGCTCAACGTCGCGAGGTCCGTCGCCAGCAGTTGGAGTCCCAAATCGCCCAACGCAACCATATTCGCCTCCAACAGGCTGCTGTTGCCGGGATGCCTGCCGCTGGTTACATTGGTGCTCCACAAATCTACTATCCCGGCCCCAGTGCGTACCAGGCGGGCCCCAATCAACGGAATGTGATGGGATATCCTCAGCCGGGCATGCTTCCCCCACGTCCTCGATACGCCCCTCCCGGGCAACAGATCCCTGGCATGCCCCCTGTTCCTGTCCCGTATGCTCAAGGACCGCCGCCACCTCAGGGATACGGCCAGGCTCCACCTACCGGATACCCTCGCCCCAACGCCCGCAATGGGCCACCTGCACCTGCACCTGCACCCGCCCCCGCGCCTCGTGGACCTCCCGCGAATGGGGTCGCCGCACCTGCGTCTAGTGCACCCCCTGCCCGCCAGCAGCCTCCCCCTGCTTCGAACGGACCCGCTCCACCTTCGCGCGGCCCTGCTGGGGGCGCTCCCACTGCACGTCCCCAACAGGGTTACGCCGCTTTACCCGCTGCTAGAAATCCTGGTTCTGTACCGGCCGCACCTGCCGTCGAAGACGGCCCGACCATTTCGGCAGCGGCTCTTGCCAACGCTTCCCCTATGGAGCAAAAGCAAATGCTTGGCGAAGCGATTTATCTCAAGATTGACAAGTAAGCTCACTCTCTGGTTTAAAACACTACATTTTCCAAGCTCATCATCGAACGCCCAGGATTCAACCTGAGCTTGCTGGCAAGATCACTGGTATGTGTCGTCTGCATTTGATTTCTCCCCTACCCCTACCCATCGCCTTATTTTCTAGGGATGCTTCTTGAGATGGACAATTCGGAGTTGATATATCTTTTGGAGTCGTCGGATGCCCTCCAGCATAAAGTCAATGAGGCGATAGCCGTACTTAACGACTACACGACCGCTGAGAACTAGTGTCTCGGGTCTGATATTTACACTCGCTTTCTGTAATGCATCCGTAGTCCCTTCGTTTGAAGATAGGAGGCCTTCATCAACAGATTATATGAGCCACTGGGTGGTTGGGTGAAAACGGTACACTCACCCCCCTCGGGGATACTCGGCCAGAGACCCCGGATGAGATGTCCAAACAGAAACCAAAGGTGTGGACGCGCTGGCCAAACACACGCGACTCACCACCGCCGGAAGCAAGCACGACGCGTCGTTGCCCAAAAGGCCTTCATCGTCGGCGGCGGCGGCGGCGAGGCATCTTCAAAAAAAATCCCGATAATTTTTTTACAAGTATATTTCACTATATTGTTTGACTACTAATGATAGAGATAAAGCATATTATTACTATGTAAATCATCCAAAGCTCAAGCAGCTAAAACCAGTCCAATAATGGCCATGTTTGAGGGTAATCCAAGAATAACTTCACAACGACCTCATGTATCGGCTTGAGCACCTATTAAATGTTCTTGGGATTATATATAAGCACCCTAGGAACCCCAGGATGGAGCAAAAAGGCAGAGGAATTGTCAAGTTATGGGGGGAACACAGGGGGAAGTATATGTCTAAATACTTCTGGGCATTGCACAGCAACTATTTGGTATATAATAAATCGGCTAGGTAGATGTCTTCCTGACATATAACATTAATTTTGAGAAGGAAAAAGAGAAGAAAAGTCCATGATTTCATCAAGGGAGACATAAATCTTGATGTTGCACATGTGCTGAGCATATTTTGAACACTGCCCCCTTGGAAGAGAATATCTGTGTAAATGAATTTCACAAGCATGTAGAGGGACAGATTCTGGATATCCTATATTAAGGTTTGAATGAAATTGGACATGATCTGCTTGCATGGTTGTGAATTTGGTCAGAAATGAAGCCATGCACGCAGCCATTAG
>KL198024.1:587786-624615 GCA_000697705.1 Botryobasidium botryosum FD-172 SS1 | reverse complement strand
GGACTTTTCTTCTCTTTTTCCTTCTCAAAATTAATGTTATATGTCAGGAAGACATCTACCTAGCCGATTTATTATATACCAAATAGTTGCTGTGCAATGCCCAGAAGTATTTAGACATATACTTCCCCCTGTGTTCCCCCCATAACTTGACAATTCCTCTGCCTTTTTGCTCCATCCTGGGGTTCCTAGGGTGCTTATATATAATCCCAAGAACATTTAATAGGTGCTCAAGCCAATACATGAGGTTGCCATTAAGTCATTCCTGGATTACTCTCAAACATGGTTTTATTTCATTTGCTCAAACTCCAGGTAATTTACATAGTAGTAAGATAGACTACAGTGATGGCCACATAAGCTAAAAAAAATGTGCTGGTACAAAAAATTGTCAATGGTTTTTTCAAAGTGCCCTGTTGTCGCTGTCAATGGTGACCAAGACCCTTTGGGCAATGGTGGCAGCGACAATGACAACACATTGTGCTTGCTTCCAGTGGTGGTGAGTTGCATGTGTTTGGACATCTCATCTGGGGTCTCTGGCCAGGTATCCCTGAGGGGGGTGAGTGTACTGTGTTGGTGGTATGTCTTCGGACCACTGACAGATTCATAGGCTACAAGTTCTATTCGGACTTGTGGCCATTTTCTTTTCTTTTCGGTGTCTTTGTATGATTATGTAATCATCCTTTAGACGAAGCCTTCGGATGTGGTGTGACTCTTCTTTGTGCACTCACATCCGGCTTCAGGTAGATAGTTCCTTTTCTCTCTCAATAAAAGTGTGTGCACTCACATCCGGCTTCAGAGTGTTGCTAGAAGTCTTCCAGACTGTCTGTGCCCAACGCCTGTTACTGTTTTAGAGGCTCAGACAAGTCACTTTTTTGTTTGTTCACAAAAGAATTGGGCGCACCTACCATGCTACCACATTTACACCTCAATCCTTGATCGATTTTGGTTCCAAGGCTGGTTTTGAATGCAAAAACTGTGCACGACTTTTGGCAAGGATTGCCCATCACCACTTGTAGCTACAAATACATATTGGGGAGGGGGGGCAGGTGGGCAGTAATGTGCGAGGTGCTGTGGCTGGTGCCTTGTGATATGCTGACTGTCAGTAATGGCGGCAGGGGTATAGGAGGTAGCAAAGCAGCACGCGAACTGGTGGGGCCTTGTGTGTGCATCTATGTGGGCAGTGGCCCATGGGCATGCTAACCGAGGACACCTTGGTGTGTCAGTGCGTGCGCATGGCTTGTCCTCCAGTTGGGCAGCAGGGTACCCAAGACTATTGTTGCCATCCTTGGGCATGCCCACATTGCCAATTGAGAGGACACTGGTGATGTCGCTAGATGTGGTGCATGTGGGGGGAGTGGTTGGTACTAGTGCTGCCAAGGTTCAGTTTGGTTTGGTTTTGGGCCTTTTTCTTGGAACCATGATCTGAATCATGGGTTTGGTTCAGCGATTTCCTGAAACCAAACCAGAACCCATTCCAATTGGTTTGGTTTTGGTTTGGAACCTGTTTGGAGCCGTTTCAGCACATATTTCCAAATATGTCTAATATTTTTCAGACCTCTATGAAAATATATTTCAAAGCTTATAGTTTCATATTAAAATCTTATTCTTAGTCAATTACTGTACTCTGAGTAGCCCGGAAACAGCTCCGTGTATGGCTGGATGCAAACTCGCATCTTGCAAATTGACCATCATGTTACCTCTCGCAATTTTTTGTGATTATGTAAGCAGAACGCGAATGTGCAAGCACAAAAATGCAGATCACTGCATGAATAATACATAATACAAAAATTGTATCAGTGTGTCTTGAGAATTTCAAGGAGAACAAAATAGTATTAGTACAAGATATGGATTTCTGCATGCGTTAGCCCAGATATTGAGCATTGCGGCACACACACTAGAATGCCAATTACTATGTGAATACTACATGATAAGATAATTGTATCAGTACGTTTTGTGCCAAATTCTATGGTGAACACAACATTACTAGAACACACTGCCAATTTCTCAACGCATTAGCTCACAAATCGAAAATCACACATACCATTGGTTTTGTGGCTATGCTACATCTGTCTTGTGTGTGTAATGATATGGATTCTCTTGCCTGACTTCTCCACCACTGAAATTATTTTTTGATTTTTAGCTACTATTATATTCCTATAATCCTGTACTTTAAGACTGCCAAGTTACCCGCAGCCCTCGCTCGCCTTGCCTCAGGACGTACCTTTGTGGGTTCCTACTACAAGTCCAGAAACATCCCGGAAGATGTTTCTTGCCTGTGTGGGGTGGATGTCCAGGACATCCTGCATGTTTTCCTTGACTGCCCCATTACGGCTCCCTTCAAACACCTCCTTCTTGATGATGATGGAGACCTCGACACTTCGATCTTGTTTACCAACAAGCTCGACTTGCTCATTGAGTGGCTCAAAGCCACCAACGCCTTCACCAAGCACTTTGGCTTGGTAACAATTGGGACCCCCCCTTGTGTCCACGGTTCACCACCTTCTCCCCCTGTTCTTAGTGTAGTGGATTAGGTATTGTCTCGTTCCCCCCTCTGTTTCATTCTCTTATCAGTCATGTAGGCTAGATCCCAGATTTAGTCGCCCGCATAAACCTTAGGTTTCGGGGCTCTAATATACATGCGTTACAAAAAAAAAAGACTGCCAAGTTACATCATCACAAAACTCTGGGAAATCCCCCACAACACCACATCCTACCAGAAGGCACACTGCAAACAAATCACCCTAGTCAAGTTTGACATCAAGGGCTTCTTCAATTCAATCCCCTGCACCCACCTCATAGAACACCTCTGCCGCAAAGGCCTGCCCCACGACTTAGTCAACTGGATCGCCGTGTACCTAGATGGTATGCACACCACCTTCCATGTCGTCAGCATCGTATCTGACGAATTTGATATTGAGGAAGGCATCCCCCAGGGATCACCATCCCTCACTATCATCTTCACGAGTGATATCAAACCCTCCATTCGCCACTGCCTCTTGAGGATTAGGGGCATCTTGCACACACATCTGGAAGAACTCCTCATGTATGTCAATGACAGTCTATTTGTTCTTTGGGCTGGCAACAAATGGGCCAACACATTTGGCATAGCCATCAACACAGGCAAAACCAAAGTCATGTGGCTATTTGTAGACAACCGCAAACCCCCTCCCCTCCCCGGCCTTAATGTCATGGAAGTCATGTGCTGGCTTGGAGTTGACTATGACCAGAAGCTCACTTTCAACACCCATGTGGCAAATATCCTAAAGAAGGCTAATAAGAACATGGCCCCCCTTTATGTCATTAAGAGGCTCAGTGGTGGTGTTTCTGCTGTGGCTGCCCTCCAGTTCTATCTTGGCACCATTCACCCCATACTCACCTACTCAGCCCCCACTTGGTGGACTGACAAAGCCAACCACGGCACAAAGCTCAACTCCTACCAGTACAAGCTCCTCAACAGGTGCCTAGGCACCTTCTGCTCCACCCACTCCTGGGTAACCCATGCCCTCACAGGTGTCCCTCTGCGAAATGCTCACCTCAATATGGTTGTAGAACTATATGTCTCCCATGACCCATACTACTTTACCTCCCACCCCACCAGGCAACTCATCTACTCCATCCTGGACAAGCCCCTGGCCTCACCACCCACTATCCTAGAATGCTTGGCACAGTTCATTCGCACCCATGGCTTACCCACCCCGGCCATCATTCACCCCTGCATCCCAACACATCACCCTTGCTCCTGGATTGTAGATGACATCTGGAACCCCCCCCAGTTCATTAGAGAGAACTACATTGTCCCCCTCCCTGAAGCGGTCGCCCCCACAGGCACCCCAGTCCTCTTTGTAGGCATTGACCACAAGAACACTCACCTCAAGATTTTCCCCCAGTACATGCCACTGAACTCTCCGTACACCTCCACAGTGTACTACAGTACCTAGAGTCTGATATGAGTGTCTGAAGAAAAGGACACTACCCGGACTCGAACTAGTGGCCTCTCAAAGAGAAAGCCACAACTGTACAGTACATGAGACTAGGCAAATTATACACAAAAGATTTTTCGGAGTTCAACAAACCTGTGCTTGCAGAGTGCATTCCTGGCAGCCACCAGCTGTCATCCTCACACTGTTTGGTTGATGTATGCACCTTTGGAGTTGGCTTCAGGACATAGGATATTGAAAGGAAGGTGGTGCACACACAATGTGTGGCAGTGGATGTGACAGTATAGTGCAAGTGCTGCACTGTATAAGTGCAACACTGAATGGTGGCAAACGAGTGTGTGTGGTGGTTAGATATTTTGCAATGTGGAGTGTGTAACATGTGGAGCATACAACTAGCTATATGACACACCAATTTGGTAAGCAGTGCACTCATTTTGGCCAAGGTAGATAGTTTCCTTACACAGCAGTAAAGTCCATAAAAGAGTGCTTATTGCATCAATAGTATATAAAGGGGGCTGGCCAGTTGAGTGCACCAATCTGCTCCTCCCCCTCCCTTTCCCCCCTGCTACACTCTCCTCAGTGAGTCCCCCCTGATCGCCCTCACAGGTCGTCAGGCAGTTGGACAGCGCATTAAGCTCGCCCACCATTACCACCAGGAGTGCCTCTAGCACCCGTTGCACGTCACCACCCCTTGCCACCTTCGACAAAAAAAAACCCCACACTTGCCCAATGTGCCTCGCCCTCTCCACTTGCATCGCTCGCTCACCAGGTTGTACTGGATCAACGACCCCCTTCCAAACCAGATATCCTCTCCCACCTCCACCGCCCCCACTGCCCTCTCCAGTCACCATGCACCACATCACTGGCCAGGCTACCTACGCCTCACTCGACGGCGTGCCCTTCTTCTGCCCCATCCCCTGTGATCCCTGCAGCTGCCCAGGCTTCCACAGAATCCCCGACCCCGACTGCCCGTGCCACCATTGCACGTCTCTCTCCCACAATACCACTCCCATCAACGTGGTAGACCAAATCATCCAGCATCATTGCCACCTCTTCAATGCCACCAACCTTCGCCAGGACAACCTCCAAAACTATTCCAACTACAATCTCCTTGATCATGCCCAATTGCACCCACACCCCAGCCAAGAGAACCTCCCAGAACTCACCTTCCTCGCCCGACAGCGCGCCCACCATGCCATCGAGTCAAACGACCAAGATACCGCCCACTCCTGGGGTCGCTACCGCCGAACCATACACCACCTCTCCAACGACATAGATGGCCAACACCGCAGCCCCTCCCAGCCCAGACATGGATACAGGGGATATGTCAATCACTCTTCCTCCTTCGTCGACCGACATCTAGGCCAACATCAACAGCACTCTGTCAGTCCACCAGGACACAGACAATGCAAACATCGTCGCCTTAACAGCAGCAACATTGGCCTTCCTCCTATGTGAGTTCCACCCCAGGTCCACAGACATCCCTGGGGAGGCCGTCAATAGCATCCTTGAGATCTTCCACTACTCCATCCCCCGCACACAGATAGTCGACATCATGCTCGACAACCCAGACTTCATGGCGCTCCTCACCACCCACACTGTAACGGTGTGGTGATTGGCTCACTGGCTGACAAGAATATATGATGGACAAAGGGGGAAGATTGGGTCTGAATTGTGAGGTGGATGACGAGGTCATCGGCTAAGGGTTCGATGGAGAGGATGCAGATGATGGGAGCAGACTAGGACCCTGGTTTATACTAGGGGATGTTACATGCTGAAAAGTACGTTTTTTGCCAAAAAATGCCCAATGTCCGATGCAGAAAAGTCTGAAAAATGGGCTAAAAATGGCCAGAGGTATGAGGCCGAAAATTACGAAATTCCTTGATGTCCAATGCAGAAAAGTCCGAAAAAATCCGGTTTCGGGCAAAAAAACATGCAAAAACGGGCTAAAGTGGTGCCGAAATGCCAAAAAAAATCAAAATAGGGTAGTCTGGAGCAAGCCCCAATGCCGGATCACCGAAAAAAGGGCAAAAAATTGCCTAAGGTCCGAGGCCGAAAATATGCAAAAAGGGCTAATGTATTATGTTTTTGCACCGATTTTTTTGCTATTTTTGCACCGATTTTTTCCATTTTGGGATCGGACATTGATAAGCATAAACCAGGGTCCTAGCAGACTCAAGAGAGGGATCACTACTCAAGGTGAGTAGATCAGTGAATGTGAGAGTGAAGAGAGTAGCTATGATTGCAGGGGAATACAAGAGGCTGCTTGGAGGGAATCTGACGAGCAGCTCTCTCTCTTATATACACGCAGGGAGACTATTATTAGTATACACTATACATAGGACCATCCTCTGTGTTCGCAGCTGTCGAACATTCTAGTGTGGTTTGCTCCATCGCAGAGCATGGAGTGAGAATCTTGGGGTTAAGGTCTAGAGTGGAGGATGGGCTTATTATGGATTCTTCCGGTTATGGTTTCCAACCTTTTCGCTGACATGGAGTGGGAACCTGGTGTGGTTCCTTTTATTGATTATTGGTGACATCCGGGTACTTTGACGCTAGAGTCTTCGGAGAGCCATAGGGCGGACCTGTATTGAAGGGCGGATGCAAATGTCATACACATATGTTATGCTAACGCATAACACACACCCCCAGCTCCTTCTGTTGGTGGTATGTCTTCGGACCACTGACAAATTCATAGAGCACAAGTTCTATTCCAACTTGTGTCCGTTTTTCTTTCTTTTCGGTGTCCTGTATGATTATGTAATCATCCTGTACAGACGAAGCCTTCGGATGTGGTGCTACTCTTATTTGTGCACTCACATCCGGCTTCAGGTAGATAATTCTTTTCTTTCTCAATAAAAGAGTGTGCACTCACATCCAGCTTCAGAGTGTTGCTAGAAGTCTTCTAGACTATCTGTGCCCAACACCTTCCTGCTTCCAACACCCCAGCCCCCCCCCCCCCCTCAGCCCCCCCCTCTCCCGGCAGCTGTCGTGGCTGCAGCTTTTCATTGCACCAACTGGTGCCCAGGACAGGCTAAACCAGCCATCTCTTACGCACTTGCTGCGGCCACCACTCCCACTCGTGCTCCCAACCCCACCCCAAAAAGAATCACCCCCTTCATCACCAGGAAGGGCTCCAACTGCATGGCCACCAATGAGGCCACCTTCAAACCACTGGGCAGAGTTACCCTCCAAACCCATGGCACAGCAATCATTGACCACTTCAACAACAGTGCCCAGGCATCTGCCATTGAGGCACGCATCACCTCCGTCTCCTGGTCCAGGAACGGCAACGTCATCCTCACCCCCCTAGAGGGCATTTCACTAGCATCACTCTGAATAGAGTCCTGCCCCATCCTCAAAACTGTCTTTGGTGTCCCCTTCCGCGCCCTTTACCCAGGCGAGATCTTTGGCACAACTGTCAGGGATATTACCCTGTGCCACAGCACACAAGGGGATCAATACTCCATTGACGAACTAATTGTGCAGATCATTGACACACCTGTCAACAGGGTCGACCCCACCACTCTTGCGGATAACCACTGCCTCTCCCAATCAGCTGAACGCATCACCAGCAACCCAAACCAGCTCACAGTGGGCCTCATTGTCAACTTCATCACCAAAGAGGCAAGGAACCAGTTCATCACAGGCGTCAACAACTCCCACAAAATCGTCATGAACGGCACACAATACAGCATTGTCACTTACAAACAGTTGGCCTCCCACCCAGCCCAGTGCACCAAGTGCTGGTCTGGAGCAATGTCCAATCCCAAAACTCTGAAAATTTACACAAAAAATTGACAATGTCTGAGAATTAATTTTAGGAAATTGGCTAATGTTATATGCCTCTGAGCCGAAATTTGGCTTTATTTGGTGCTGATTTTTTCCATTTTTGGATTGAATATATATTAGGGCTTTTGGGGGTCCTCTTCTGGCTTCAGTTGGTTCTACAGAATGTTAATTGCTCAAGGAGCGTCTTGCAATATGCCTCATTCAGGATATTTATAGCTTGAAGCTCAAGTGTGCATCTTTGGAGATGGGCCACCTCCGCTTTGGACTCTCGCAGCGCTACCAGCAAAGCAGCCTTGGTGCCATTCATCGGTGTGATGCTCAGCACATTTGAATGGCTTGTTGCCATGATGGCAATCAAGTTTTGTGTGTTGTGTTGGGGGTCTGATGTTGAGTTTGATCCAATTAGGCAAGCCAGGGATGTTTCCAAAAGCTGCTGAATAGCTAACACAATTAAAGTCACAGGGTCTGTTGTACAGGTTGATGCATTTCAGCATCAGTTGGCTCTGTTTCTTCATAATTCACACACTCACCTGTATGCTTGTTGACATTCTTACCATCCCTCTCACCTGCTTGATGACTCCACACAGATTACAAATGAGCTGTGTGATGATCTGTACTGCAGGCACTGGGACTAGGGGCAGCTCCCCCCTACACAATGTCTCTTTTGATGGTGCCATCATACAACACTCGGGTCAAACGGCCAGACACCTGTTTTGCACCATAATGTTGAGGCCTTGAATTATGTGGGTTGCATGGGAGGGGTAGCAGAGCACTAAGATCTTGTGGGGTGTGCATATTGCAGGAAGCTGCACATGTAGTGAGAATTATGCCTGTCTACCAGGAGAAGTTGATACCACCCAGCAGCCTTGGCTTTGGTGAAGCTATCAAACCCCTTTATCCACTCCATACCAATACCCCAATCTATTTCATAAATCAGTCTCATGTTTTAGTGTAGTAATGTGGGATGTACGAAGCATTCACAGGGCTGTCTTGCTTCCAACTGACTTGATATGCACTGCCTTTGAAGATCACTGCAAGTTGGTGTTGGTGTGCCATCTCCACAGATTGCCACAATCACAGTGATGTTTTCACTGCTGCCCTCCACCTGCTGGCATTGGGGAGTGCCTTTGACTTTACCTATCACCCGCTCTTGCTGCCCTGTGGCCCCGTCACATCCAAATTCATCCAATCCATAGGTAGTCTTCTCAACAATATTATGCTGTTCAATTGTTTCCTCGAGTAGCCCAAACCACACATTGTTGGTATGAAGATTAACTGTGTGCACATGTTTTCAATCCAGAGGAGATGCCCATGACATGCTGATGCACTTGGAATGCCTCTCAACAAAGCAGTCTGTCCATCTCTTCCCTACTCCCCCTGGGGGAACTCATCTCCCAGCCATGCCACGAGAATTTCATCAACATGCTGCTTGAGCCTAGTATGGTTCCGTGGAATACCCCCTTTACTCCAAAAAAAAAAAGAGGACTCCAATTCCTCACACTACAAAGTGCCTTTTCCCCTCATCCCTGGTGTCCCCACCTTGGTTCCCATCAAACTCCACATTCAGTCCCCATCACTCCCTGCCTCCTCTGTTGTTGGCCCTTGGCCTCCAACATCAAGCCCTGACACAAACATGATGACAAACTGTCACTGGTGTAGTATAGCTACACTAATGACAGTACTGTAGTGTTACAACCATAGGTCCAGTCACACATCACACAGGCCGTGGGCGTGGACCTAAATGCCCCCAGTGTCACAGGTCACAAGCCCTCGCAGACTAAGCACAGCCACAAAGATAATAGTATTTTTCTCTGTGCCATGCACAATTTCCTTCACTAACATGTACACCATGAAAGATAAATTCTCATATATTGCTTAGAATGCATTTTGTTATTTAAGAAAGGGTTGGGAGGCTCCCTATGCATAATCCAAGTCCAAACCATGGCTTGACACCAGATTCAAGCTGATTATAATCAAAAATCAATTCCCCCTGCAACATGATGACTGTCCTGTTGGGCACAGAAAGTCTGGAAGACTTCTAGCAACACTCTGAAGCCGGATGTGAGTGCACAAAGAAGAGTAGCACCACATCCAAAGGCTTCGTCTGTACAGGATGATTACATAATCATACAAAGACACCGAAAAGAAAGAAAAAAGGACACAAGTCGGAATAGAACTTGTGCTCTATGGATCTGTCAGTGGTCTGAAGACATACCACCAACACAGCATACATCCCAGGGCATTCAGAAGTCTGCAAAGGCAGAAGGATATTTTCACAGTTACCAAGGCTCACAATGATTGTGTTATCCAGTAATCTTGACCCTTTAAGGTAAGGCATTTGGTAGATTTTCACAAATGTGATGATTAGTTTCCATATATAGACATAGAACTGAGTGAGCACTTTTGGTGATGTGCAGAGAGGTTGTTGAAAAGTCATGTGTCTTGTTGCAATATAGGCCAAAGTGAGCCAAATATGCCACAGCATGTCACTTCATCAGCAACTTACAGGCCCCTCACATGACAAAGTTGACACTGAAGGGTGTTTTGGGCTAGGGGCATCCATATCTGTCCAGCTCTCCAAAAAAACCATCTGCAGGAAGCCATATTGGGCCACTTAAAAAGCCGTATACATTGTGGGCACAGCTAGAGATAGTATTGGTTCCCTGGTTCAACGGAATAACACCCTGAGCAATTGGTAGACTGCCTGTTTGATCCCTGGTGCTGACATATTGCTATGCTGTGCTGTATGTTTGCATACATGTTGTGCCTGGCCCCAACAAGGCCTTGAAGCAAGGCTACAATGATGATGTGATTGTTCCCCCTTTTGGCCTACATGTGAGGGGCAATGCTTACAAATATTACCATAATGAGCACACTGCACCTATAAGTCTTGTGCTGAGCAGATCCTATTTTCTATATGGTGTCCTTGGCTCCTGGAGAACTTCGTAGCGAATTGTGCCACAAAAGATGGTTTCCCAACTTGAGCACCAAGTTGCTGGTGAGTTCGCCAAGAACTCGTATTTGGTTCTGGGGTCAGAAATCGATTTTGAATTTTACAGGGTTGGGTGTGTACTTGTGCTTATGGCCATTATATGCACCTTATATGCTGGATATTTGGGCAAGAAAGTGATTTTTAGGTACATATAACCCCTGTAAGTTGCTTATGGGCACTTATGGGCTATGCTTATAAGCATTCACCTAGGTTGCTGATGTTGCGGATGTTGCTGGTGTTTCACTCACCACATTGTGACTGATTTTTTTGGTTGATGATATACTTTTTTTCCATCTGCAGAGCCAATTACTATCAGTTCCAGAGGAAATATCATGCACAGCTTACTTTCTTCTCTAAGCCCAAAAATAGGATGCTGCTCAGCACTGATACTGCTGCGAATTTTGACTATAACAGCAAACTTTCCGTTGTCGAAGGTGCACCCTTTTTTCCAGAGTAATTTGGTTATTTAGTGAGACAATACACAAATTTTAGACTTGGAGCCTGAAAGAGGGGAGCAAGAAAGATGGATGACAAGCTGAGGTCGCTTGCAAACTTGCTGGTTGGTTCGAGTGCTAGCAACACACACGCAAAATCATCACCTTCAAAAGATTTTCTTATATCAACACTGCCAAGTCAAGCATTGCATCCACTAGCCTACCCTCTACCAGTAAGCGGGTTGTGAGCGCTGCAGCCACAAAACTTGCCAAATTCAAGACGAGGAAACCTTCGAATCCATATGTGACCTTAGTCCTTCCTGACACCCAGCTAGGGATATTATCCAAGTGCCCGTTTGTGACACTTCTTGGAGTACACAGAAGACAGCAAAAGTCAAGCTCAATCATATCTGAAAGTGTGCGAATTCAAACTTATGGGGCAAGGAGGTGGTCAAGGCCAGAGTAGAGCAGGCGGTGGTTGAGGCAAATGACAAGAGGGATGCCAAGAGTGTGAATAAAGTTGATGAGGGGCTGATGGGGACACAGACACTGCTCAAAGCTGTTATAAAGGGCGCAGAGCTGAAAAAGTGGATGGGTGTGTGAAGGAACGAGGAGCCTGTGACAATGGTGCAGGGCATAAGCAAACGTGCAACGTGATTCTTGACAACGCGTGTGCTTCTCTTTGGGAGTGGGCACAAGGATGTGACCAGAGGGTCACACGCATCTGTGGTGCGGGCGGGTCGTGCCTCAACATCAACCTCTGCCTCTTGCGAGCCTGAGCCAACTCTCGAGACCTTGCTGGATTACGTGATGGGAGAGACAGGAACAGACAGCCCACTCCCCAGCCCAGCCATTCACTTCTAGCAAAATTTCCTATCGGTTCCGCCAAGCATCACCTAAGGACCCTGGAAAGCCCTAGGAAATGTGATATGCTGGGTCTCCTAATTTTGGGGAAATTTTTCAGATGTCTGGTGCTGGAAAGTCTAAAAATGGTGCAATTTTGGGCAGAGGTATGAGGACTAAAATGGGCAAAAACCACCTATGTCCTATGCCTGAAGGTCTAAAATGCTTGGAAATTGGGGAAAAAATCCTAAAAAATGAAAAAAGGTTAGTCTGGAGCAATGTATGATCCCAAAACGACGAAAATTTGCACAAAAAATTGACAATGTCTGAGGACTAAATTTAGGAAATTGGCTAATGTTATGTGCCCCTGAGTCGAAATTTGGCTTTATTTACCTCCGAAATTTTTGATTTTCGGATCGGACATATATTAGGGCTTTCAGGGGTCCTATCACCTACCTACAACCTCGGCTGACCTTCCTCACCTGCTGGCGGAGTTGACGACGATGTGGCTATGCGGCTATTAACTCAGCCGCTGACCCTAAGCAGACTCTCCTCCACCCTCAGCATGGTGGGCAGCTGCCCACCACAAAGATGACCAGGAGGAACATGAAAAAATGCCACCTCCAACAGAGGCATTTGCACCAAGCCATCTTTCTGCAATCATTAGTACAACCTCACAGACATTGTCCATGTCCAACACATTCCACTTGAGCGTGCTTGCTGCAGCATGGCTGCGCCAGGACCCCTGAAAGCCCTAATATATGTCCGATCCGGAAATCAAAAATTTCGGAGGTAAATAAAGCCAAATTTCGACTCAGGGGCACATAACATTAGCCAATTTTCTAAATTTAGTCCTTGGACATCATCAAATTTTGGCAAAAATTTCGGCTTTTTGGGATCATACATTACTCCAGACTAACCTTTTTTCATTTTTTGGGATTTTTTCCCCAATTTCCAAGCATTTTAGACCTTGTGGCATGACATAGGTGGTTTTTGCCCATTTTAGTCCTCATACCTCTGCCCAAAATTGCACCATTTTTAGACTTTCCAGCACTAGACATTCAAAAATTTTCCCCAAAATTAGGAGATCTAGCATATGAGATTTCCTAGGGCTTTCCAGGGTCCTGCCGTGCCCCAGTGCATCTGTCATAGCTGCACTTGATTCGCTCAACTCTCCATCTGCATCTACTGCCACCCCACCCTTGCATCGCCACTCGCTCCTGGCAATCCCTCATCAGGTTCAAAGAACATCGTCAGTATTTGAATTTGCTTGCAATACACACTGAGCAAAGTGTGCTCCCTAAAATAATGTAACATATAACAGACACAAATTGACCACTAATTGTGGTCCAAAAGAGGCATAAAAATGCCATTTTTGGTACTGCAAATGATAAAAATGTGACAAGGGCACCTTTTTCATAGGAAATGTCCCATTTTTACCTTTTGTGGTACATTTGCAGTACATTAATGGGCCCTGACTCCCCAAACAGACAATTAAGGTTTTGATGTTCTTCCTAACTGGGAATCAACTTGGCCCTTATTTTCCCATTTTTGGATCCCATTATAATGCACAAAGCAATTTTTATATGATGGAGCCAAGTATGGAGAGCAAAAGCAGCACAATGGAAAGCATGAGGTGGCAGAGCCAAGTGCAGGAACAGAACAGTGGAGAGCAGGCATGGAACAAGGAGACATTGAGAAATCTGAAAAGCGTAAGGTGAGGGCAAATATTCCCTCAAGCACCATCCAAGTGCTGTGCAATAGAGATAACAGGCTGTGTGGAAGGTGGCATGAGTCAAACACAGGGGTGGGAGGAATGTGAAGGTGGGGCACCTTTGCAGCTCGGTTCTCAACAGCCTTCTGAACTATCTTGGCTTTGTTCACGGCCTTGACATGTTTCACATCTACAGCATACAGTGTGCGTGCTGATTCAGTACATCCGTGCGGCAAAGCAATAAATGAGTAACTCTGGTTTGAAGTTGGCACGGGTCACCTACCTTGTCCCTGAATGATGCCACTGTGCATTGATCATCTGGGACAGCCTCTCCCCGCTTCCTTTTGGCTTTCTATTGAAGGTAAAATAAAGGATTGAGGAGGGATGAAACAATATGGCAAAACTTACCGGAGATGCAGGTGCTGGCAGGAGTGTCTTGGGCACCAGTGAGTTGGGAATATCAGATAGAGTGGGCAATGGTGCTTTATCTGAGATGTCAGCTAGGAAGGCAAGCACCGAGCAGATGAGCTCACCACAATCTTCACAATTAGTGACACTCCCCTCATCGAACTCTTCATTAGGCCCATCAACATTGGCTCCATCAACATCGCTATCACTGTGGTAATTAACATCTGTGCCATCAACTCCGTCAACCACCTCTCCTTTGCTGGCCTCATACTCTTCCGCGCTCTGAGGATTGGCAATGATGACAACATTTTCTTTGTTGTCATTGTGATCCATGCCATTGACTTTGTTGGGAGTGGGTGCATCCGGTGTGCCACTTGCAACTGTGTGGCCTTCTGGGCTCCAGAGTGATGTTGGTAGAACTACGGATGGGTGGGCCTTTGTGAGCAATTAAATCAGCAATTGCTATTAGGAGTGAAAAAGAAACTTACATCAATGAAACCAAGTACTAAGGAGTACCAGGAAGAAAAGAGGATGAGCCGGTGTGTTGAAATTCAGGTTGACAGTGGTTGGACGAACAAAGAACAGATAGATTCGTGTTTAGCTTGAGTGTGGAACACTTGCTGTAAATGCGTAAAGAAGAAAATACACAAAAACGTAAAGATTAACAAAAGCCACTGCTTATGTAAGAACTGCAATCTACCATGTGTGAAACTGCAAAACCAACACGGTGCAGATCATTGCTGCCACAATTGTCAATAGCAGCTTGATCTGTTGTCTTTGGATCGAGGGGAGATGGGAGTGCAAGTGGTGGATGCAGGGGGTTGCTGCAGAAGTTGTGGATGGTATCCAGGAGCTTTGCATGCCAAGCTCTGTGACAGGCAAGAGTAGCAGTGATCAAACAAGTCGCCCACTCACTGAGTATACCCAGTACACTGCATGATTGACCGTTCCATGTGTAGCCTTGAGGGGATTTGGGATGGTGCTTGTGATACAAAGCGAGTTGAGTCAGGAGGTATTGAGCCAGATAGTGAGTACCACGGGGGCCAGAGAGGAGTGCGAGTGGGTGGTGGTCGCGCTGCCAGGAGGTGCAGAGGTTGCCGAGGGCCTGTACAGCTTTGAGTTCATCCGATTCTCCCCAGCTATTGGTTGCTAAAAAGTTGACATGGGTATCAAAATCAGGGTCAGCAGACACACCCTGTTACAAAAGTGTATTTAGCCAGCAGTGCAAAAAGGGGGCCGAGGGTGTGAGGCACGGCAGAATACACACATCATATGCAATACCTGCATCCATTTCCCCTACAATCTCATCAACCCAACAACAGAGTGTGGGAAAGTGTGGGAACTGAATGAGACGTGGTCCAAAGGCAGATTGTGCTATATAAGAGATATTAGCAGTAGTCCAAGGCTCAAGCATTGTGAGAGGCCTGACCTTTGTTCCATCTGGCTTCCCGAATGCTAGCACTGGATTTTCGGATAGGATACATGACCTTGTCGTCGTCAATGAACTTGATGTCAAAAAGACTGGCCAGTGGCTGATCCACAGGTGAAGTCGCTTCCAGCATGTCATCATCAAACAAGTCGAGTGAAGGGAGAATATACAAAGGTGTGGATGTGGATGTGGATGCAGATGTGGGTGTGAGCACGAGCATAAGTGTAGGTGCAGGCATTTGCACAATCTCACCCCGCAGGCATGGTTTGGCCTTGCAAAAAGACAGAGGGTGTGGGGACGTGGCAACAGAGGGCCCCAATGAGACGAAACAACTGGTTAATGCTGAATGGGTGGGTTGCACCTGGGAAGTGGCTACAGTGAGTGTGGTGTGTGGCAGTTGGCCAGATGACATACCTTTTCCACCTTGACGGAGTTCCCGGTCTCAGCGGCGGGCACAGTTTCCTTGGTGGCTGCACACCCGCACTCTGCCTTACTGGAGTGGATATCGGTTACAAACCAAATTACCAGCCACAATGGCATGGGTGATGTCTTGCACCTCCCAACCACACTGTTCGTGATGTAGACATCAATCTATGAATACCTAGTTAGCACGTACAACAAAGCGAATGGCATATGGATGGAACTCACCTTTTTTTACACCTTCTGATGGTGGTTTGCTTTGATCTGGTTGAATGGCAAGGCAATTAGATCTGTGACAGCATTCCAAAATCCACTCTTTAGACAAGACTAGTCACGGAAGATGGAGTTCTTGAGGTGAGGAGTGACCTATTTTGGTTCGGCATCTGAGCTGTGAGTTGAGGTGAAGATGTAGCATCTACACTCATAGCCACTAGAAAAGGAAGTTATTGATTCGCACTGTGCAGCCCGAAATGGTCTGATATGGTCCGTGTGAACCTTGCATTTCTCAACACTGCTTGAGTTTATTTTCAAGCTCGCTCATTTGAGCCTGGAGGGCAGTAGGGTTGACCATTCTGAGCAGAAAAGAAGACCAAAGGAAAAAGCAGGGGTGGCGTATGGAGAAATAATTAGGACGCAACAGGGAAGTGAAAGGGAATTTTCAATTTTCAAGGTTGCAGGTGGAGGTTTTGTATTTATGTCTATTTGTACACCAGTGAGCCTCAAGGCTTTGTCCAGAATAACCCAGCCATCACGCCCCAGACACACAGCCGTACGCTGGCAGCAAACACGTGTTGGTCGTGTTTGGCCACATCCATCATCGACTCAATGCCAGCCCAGCCCAGCAGCAATCCACATCGCGAGTCACAACAATACGAGTCACAGCTTGCCACACTGTCACCATTAAGCCCCTGGAAGATTCACAAGATACAGGCATGTAACTCTTCCCCTTCTTTTTGGGAGGGGATTTTTTTTTCTGATTTATTCAAGCTTATTTATCTCTTTTCAAGTAGATATACTCCATGCTTGAACTGCAACCCCCTTCCCCCTCTCCCATACTCGCCTCCTCACCCTCACTGCCTCGCCCTTCTGCCGTGGGAGGTAGCAGGCAACATGCCAGCAAGATATATTCGCGTTTAGCCTGAGCAACCGTACGCTCGTTGTAAACGTGTGAAGAGCAAAATTAAGGACTAGCATGGATTCATCCGGATGAATCCATATCCAACCACATGTCATCCGTGAGACTGGCATCCAATCTGCATCCAACCCATGCTAACACGCGTGGATTAACTCAGATGGAGTGTGGATGAGTCACAGATACGGATTTCGGGCGGATGAGCCCGAGAAAGTAGCACCGCTGTACTTGATACATTAGTCAGCCAGTATATACAGATTAATTGGACTCCTTTGGCTTCACAATCATTTCAGCGACCTCAGGAAGCTTTGGCAGCAGTGGGGTATTTGCCCAGGAGCCCACAGCCATCTGAGCCCTGAATGCATTTGCAGACATATTGTGTTGAAGGTGGCTAACCATGTTGCGGCCATCCGAGAAAGAGCGCTCAGCATCAATGCTTGACGCTAACATTGAATAAAAGTCTTGTCAGGGTTTGTACCAGTGCATATAGGGTAAAGCCTACCTGGTGCAGAGAGAAAATCAAGTGCCATCTGGCTTAGCTTGGGTTGCTGTGCGTGTGCACACTCCCAGTAGGCTAGGTACCCACCCCCTTCATCAATTATTTTCTTGGACAGAGGTGGCTCATTCAGGTATGCAACCATTGTGTCATCGTCCTGCAGGATCTCAGATGGGAGAACTTCAAGATACTTGGATTGGCTCTGGAATCCCTTAATTAAGTAATTGGTTCAGGATTCATAAGTTACTGAGCTACGCATGCGTTTGGGGGCAGCAGGTGCTGGTGGCCCTGATTGGCTATTATTATAGGAGTTATTGAACCAGCGGGTGACTGTCTCCTGAGTGCTTTCAATCTCATCTGTGGATTGGTTATTGTCCGCAAACCAGCTTAATTTTTTGTCAGGGCACAAAACTGCGCACAAATAACAGATGGTTAGAGAAAGTCTAGTACAAGGGTGCTAGGTAAACCAACTCAATGCGATTTGGTAGACCTCACACTCCCTGGTGAGGTGATAGTACTTGTTTTGTACTAGAATCGCGGCTTGAGCCGCAACGCGAACAACAGCAGGAACAGGGCCACAATCCTGGTTTACTATCCGTTTGAGCTGTTTCTCTATGTCTTCGAGAATCGGGATTGTTTGGTGGACCAGGGGCACCTCTTTTTTGGAAAAAAGGTTGGTAACCAGGTCAAATATCGAGATTCTGGCTAGGTTAGATTGCTGCATGACCCTGAGATACTCAATCGCACACACTGCGAGTACCTGAACTATTCCGCCTCCAAGATCCCATTGTTCTTTGGTCATCTCATATGCTTTGAGATCGTTTTGAGTGCCTGCAGTTAATTTTTCCACTACAGGTCGGAATAGAATGTGCGTTGACAAGCAATCGAAATCGCAATTCCATCGTGTTGGCTCATGTGGCCGCAAAATCTTGGCATCGCTCTGGATTGGTTTATCTGTTTTATTTTGAGCCATAAGAAGGAGATCAAACTGCGCCCTGAGGGCTGGCACATCTCGCACATGCTGAGCAGCCCCCACAGCCTAATATTGAATTTAGTGTGCTGGCAATGATTGTATTATAATTTATTAGTATGTAAAAACATACCTTTGGGAAAATTCCCAGCACTACTTTTTCCTGCACAGGTGAGATCTCGATCCCAAGGGCCTTGGCAGCAATAATTGCTTGTTGCTTGATGGACCAGACAATGGCTTTATCGTGCATGGTCGTCTTCCCATTTTCAGCAGCCTGCTCTGGGCTCTCAGTCGTGCCTGTATGTGTGGCTAGCTCAATATCATTGTCACATGCAGTCTCGAGTGCCAAATCGTCAAGGGCCTTGTCACCCGTCAGCTCGTCACCGTCAATGTTGACCTCAACAGTTTCCTTGGCCTCTGGCATGGGTTCCAGCTGCCTGCACTTCCTCTTTTTGGCTTGGCCCTTTTTGATCTTAGTCTTCTTCTTTTGCTTTGGTTGGAGAAAAAAGAATGAAATGAACGCCTAATTTGAACAGTTAGACATAAGGGTTGAGTATTAAATCTGTCTTGCACTCACCTTTGCCATTAAGTTGACAATATGGGCGAGACAGCGAGTGCGGGCATCAACACCCCAGAACCCTGGGACCAGCACAGTGGTTCCCATGTCAAGGTGTCATTGTTTGATGCATTATCCATACAAATCAAGTGAAGCTATAGCAAAAACACGTTTAGCACAAGGGTTCTATGAGTCACAAGCGAGCATACCTTCTTTTCTAGACCAAAATGCCAGAGACATTCTGCTGTCACCTTGGCAAGCTGTTTTCCACTATGCTTCTCAGTTAGGCTATTTTTGTGAAAATCAGTCTCAAGTCTCTGGAAATTAAGTCAGTTCAGTTGGCACACTACCGTATGAATTCAAGAACAGTGCAGTGCATCTTTCCAGCTTCTACCCATATAATCACTAATCCCAGAAAGGCCCAAACTAGTGGGGAAGTCCATCCGTCGAGTGTAGGGCAAAAAAAGAATTACTATTCTTACTCCTGGAGTGAGGACATTCTGGAGTGAGGACATTCTGGAGTGCAACAGACTATTTGTATTCCTATTCTCATTCCTCACCTGAGAGGTATTTGTGAATAGATTATTTGCAAATATGACTGTTTGTAAATAAATATATTCTGGAGTGCAGCTGTTCTGGAGTTCAAGAACTTGAGAATGAAGAATGTATTCACAAATTTGCCATTTCTGGCCACAGGATCCTGTGGCTGTACAAGCCCGAGCGAAAATGCTGTTGGTGCTTTGAGCTGACTGGCAATCGCAGATTTTACTTTATTTTTACTTAGCAATCAAGTATTATGTGGAGGATGTTTATGATATTATGCATGGTGCCATCCCTCAAGATTAAGAATAGTCGCTAGTAACTAATAGAAGGAGATAGCATTAAGGTGCCAGTGTGAGTGAACGTGCGAGTGAGTAAAATTATTGCAAGTGGGTGGGCATGTGAATGTGGGTGTAGGTAACTGTGCAAGTAAGTGAATGGGTATGTGTGCGCGTGAGTGTGGGAGCATGGGGGTATGCATGCGAGTGGGGAGAAGGACGGACGAGTGAAAATGTTTTTTTTGTTGGTTGAGAGGTGAGGGCGCGTGTGAGTATGCGTGTACAGGTATGGATGCATGGATGTGGGTGTGGGCGAGGAAGTTGATGAGTTGGCGTGTGAATGGGCGTGCGAGGGAGCCCGTCAATGTGTGAGTTGGTGCTTGAGAATTTGTACACGCACCTTAGAAAAAAGGGCCGGCTCACCTGTAGGCTCACTCACGAGGTCAACTTTCCACCGGCATTATGGTGGTTATCAAGCATGACCAGTACGCGTTCAGCTAGCAGTCGGCGATCGTTGTGCGGGGCGAAAATCCTGTGTGGTGCCGTAAACAAACGCGCGGCTCCGTGCGTGGAATCGTGGCCTGCTACCTGTGTTGTCTTGTTCGAGCCGTGTGATCGTGTGTGTACTATGGTAATCGGGTGTTTTGCATGGCATAGACAGACAAATATTGACGTAGAAAATGGCACCAGGTGTGTGCGTGAACGAGTGGGGAGCGAGCAAGTAAGTGGGTGGTAATAAAACTATTATAGGAAAGCTGGAAAAGGAAACAAGAACCAGAGGAGAGAGAGAGCCAAAGACACAGTTGTGTCAATGCCAGCAAGGCCTGGGACTCTTAGGGACACTCATGAGGACTTGTGAGCCAGAAGGCTGAGGGGGGCTTTTTGCTGAGGTTTTTTTTTTTTTTTTTTTTTNTTTTTTTTGGAGTAAAGGGTGTAGTATTGCCAGACGAACGAAGTAAACTAAGTAAGTGGTACAAAAGACTACATAGGTAACGGTGACCAAGGCCCTTGAGCGTAATTGAACGGTGCGTGTAGGAGAGGAAAAGAGTCTAAGTACAGAAGTTAAAAGCGAAAGATGCGCAGCCCCCAGATCAACTACCTATGGGAAAGAAGCATGACTAAAGAGGGAGGAGAGGAGAGGGGGTCCAATCGCTATGGTGGGCGATGACTATCCCCGTTAAGCTCTCTTTTTTAGGGAAAGCAAGAAAAATTCATGTGGGGAGGCGGCAAGGAGGAGTCGGACTTCCATGCCCCTTTTTTGGAGGGAAGAGGGTAGAGACGACCAGACTAGCACCGGTCTGGAGACGGGTCTAGAACAGGAAGCCCCTGGACGAAGGTCCAGGTTCAGTGGAGGGGAGGCGGGGGCGGTTGACGCGGTTCTGAGGGAGGATCCGGCCCGCATGGTCGGTGGTGAGCAGTTGTTCGAACGCTGTGCGGAGGCGGCGGTAGTCGTTATAGGCGTCGCCGTAGGAAAGGCAGCTCGGGTCCGGGATGTGGGCGAGGAGCGGCTTGAGCTCGTTGTAGGGGAGAACTTTTTTGTCGAAGGCGTAGAAGGTGATGGTTTTGCGAAGGACGCGGGTGGCAGGTATGTTGGGTATGGTGGCCCATTCATAGCCAGATGGGAGCAGCCCCAGGCGTGCCAAGTATGTGCTCTGCAACCCATCTCCATGTGAGGAGGTTGGATCGTTGGAGGCGGGGGAGCCAGTGGGTGATGTCGTCACAGAAGGCGCGAGTACTCGTCGATGGGGGACCGACAGGGAGGGGGGTGGTGGTCCATTCGGCCCGGAGGGGGCAATCGAGGGCAACATGAGCAGAGTCACAGATCTGGTAGCCGCACGGACACTCAAGGGGGAAGAGCTCCGGGTGCATTCGGTGGTAGTAGGCGGGTGACGGGCAGTGCCCGGAGAAGACCCTGCAGGCGAAGCCGAACTGCGTGGCAGGGAGGGAGGTGGGGATAGGGAGGATGATCCTTCTAGGCCGCACACCCACATGGACGACCTTGATATGGGAGCCAAAGGCGTGGGAGGTGTGGGTGAGTGGGATGGGGTCGAGAGATCGAGCGAAGGAGAGTATCGCTCTTCCTTTGGTGTTGGTGTTACGCCAGGCGAGGGTGGGGGCGAGGATGGGTGCCACGTGGCGATGGGGGAACGCCAATGGACCGAGGCGGCGGAACGCCTTAAGGGGGCGGAGGGCGCGGGTGGGGTGGGAGCGGGCGCCGGTTGCGGAGTGAGGCTTAGCAATCGAGGTGATGAAAAGCGACTTGCGAGATAGGCGCTGCTCCATATACGCATAAGCGCGAGGAGGAGATGGGAGGATACGACGGCTAGGAAGCATGCCAATACAATTTGCCAGTAGGAGATTGGAGACGAGGAGTCCATAGTGAGGGAAGCGATGGAGTTCGAAGTCGGGATCGTCGAGGAGATTTAGGAGGGAGCCAGCTGTGATTACTGGTTGGGACGCCTGTTGGCCTGTGATCTTTATGCAGGCGAGGGGGCGTATGGAAAAAGTTTGTTTAACGAGGATTCCCACCTTTAGGTAGGCCACGTCATCGTCGGCTTCTTCGCCGGAGGAGGGGGTGAGCTCGGCAACCAACGGGGCAATGTCGGTGCGATCGCAGTCCTTCAAGAAGGAGTGCACGTGTTGGTAGGGTTTCTCATAAGAGAAGGTTTCACGGAAAATGAGAGATTTGTTGTGGTGAGGGGGGGCCCACGGGGGGACCCGAACGTGGAGCTGTTTGGAGAACTCGGGGTGGATATCCGGGACGTCCTCCGAAGGGAGGTCCATCTGGGCGGCGGCGACTAGTTGGAGGACCGGTTCGCCGTGAAGGGGTTTGTCCAGAGCCCTGGCCAGGAGGGGGCGGAGGGGGTGCATGAAGTGAGAGTTCGTTTTCTGGGTGACATACTTGTCGGTGAGGTAGTTCAGCCAGTTTTCCACAGGGGGTATTCTGGTGAAGTTCTGAAGGAGGGCGACTCATGTGGTTGCATAGCACCCTGTGATTCGCCTGAGGTATTTGTTCTGGAGGATGTTGAGCCTGTTTGCTATGGTAGGCTGGCCGCTCCACCAGGCTTGGCAGCCGTAGGTGAAGGTGGGGCGTATTATTGATTCGTAAAGGCGAATGGCTGATTCGGGTTTCAGCTTATTGTGTCGGGTGAGGAGGTTGATGTTGTGCAGCTTCCATTGGGCCTTTTTGAGGGTCCTGTCGAAGTGGGGGCGCATCGAGGGGTCGGTGCTGAAGGTGACTCCGAGCCAAGTGAGGTGAGGTACTACCGAGATTCCCGAGTTGGGCGGTGGGGGGGGTGTGGGGTTTCGTCCCTGGAAGATAAGGTGACACATCTCGGACTTGGAGGGGTCGAGTGAGAGGCCGAATTCCGTGGTGGTGTTCTTGATTATGTCGAGGGCTTTGATGGCGAGCGCGACATTTTTGTGACACGAGTGGGGGGCAGATAGGATTATGAGTCCGTCGTCCATGTATAGTATCAGATCCACGAGTTTGGATCCTTCCCTGGTGGGGAGGAGCGTTCTGAGCCTGTGCTCAAATGCGTACGTATAGAGGACTGCAAGGATGGGGGAGAGGGGGCTCCCCTGGGGCAGGCCGAAGGTGGGGACGGGCTCGGCTATGAACCCGTCCACCTTGATGGAGCCCTTCCTGTCGGTGAGGAAGGCCTGGATCCAGGCGGTGGTAGTGTCATCGTATCCAAGAACCGATAGCGCGGCGACTAGGCTGTTTCTCGGAACTGAGTCGAAGAACCCTTTGAAGTTGAACTTGACCAGGGTGCAGCTACGTTGTTTGGCCTTCTCCTGGGCAAGGAGGAAGCGGGCGCAGGCAAGCGCGTCAGTTGTGCTTCTGCCCTGGTGCCCACAATATTGGGCGGGAACCAGGCCGAGGGCCTCAGTGTCGTAAGCCAGGCGGTTGGCGATCACTCTTTCGGCAACCTTGGAGAGGCATTCAAGGAGGGCGATTGGGCGGTAGGCACGCGGAGTGGAGTAGTCGGCTTTTCCTGGTTTCTGGATGACCGCCACGAGGGAGAGGAGCCAGTCGCCTGGCAGGGTTCCTTCCTCTATGGATGTATTAATGACGAAGAAGATCCAGTCCTTGGCAATGGACCACGCTTCCCTAAGGACGCGATAGCCGACGCCGGACCTTCCTGGGGCCTTGCTTATGGAGGGGCCGAAGACCGCTGATTTGACTTCCTGCCGGGTGACAGGTCTAAACTGGCGTTTCTCCCTTGTGAGTTCAGGGATGTCCGGGATTTGCACCGGTGGGTGATCCCCGGGGAAGAATGCTTCTCGAAATACATCAGCTTTTTCGGAAGGGGAGGATGCTACTCTCCCGTTATAGTTGAGGGGGGGGGGACGGGTAGTCCCTCCCGCCGAGTCCCCAGGTTTTGAGCCTGTGGACGTTCTCCGGTGGGGTAGTCTCGATAAGGAAGTCGAGGAATTTGAGGCGGGCAGCCGAGAAGTGACCCTTGAACCTGGAGCGGGCTATTCGAAGGTCCTCCATCGCTTGCGCCTTGTCAGGGTGGAAGCGGGGGAGGCGGCGGTATTTTCTAGCGAGAAGTTCCTTGTCTCTGTGGAGCAAGGTAAGTTCTGCGTTCCAGAAGGGGAGCAGGTTTGAACGATTCGAAGTCGGTCCCTCAGCCGAGGCGAGGGCGATTTTGATGTTGGTGGTTAAGACGGCCGCGGCTCGGGAGAATTCCTCTTTGTTGAGGAGGTGTCTGTAGGGGTCCAGGCATTCCTTGAGGTTTTTTCTGAACTTGGTCCAGTCCAGGGCCCCCTTCTCGTAGGTTTTGGGGGGTTTGTTGGTGGAGTTCTCCCTGAATCGTGGGTGGATAGTGAGGAGAGTGGCGACGTGGTCGTTGGGTTGTCCGATGGAGCCGTCTAGCTCCCAATGGGTGGTCCAGTTGAAGTTGAGGCCAGGGTTCGTGAGGGTAAGATCGAGCACCGCGGGCTTCTTGGTGTGATCGGTTGGGTAGTATGTAGGTTTTGTGACGTCGTTGTGGAGTGAGAGCCCCTCGTCGGTGGCCCAGTCGTGAAAGTGGCAGCCCTTGACCTCGTCATTGGCCATGGCGTCCCAGGAGGAGTGGTGGACGTTGAAGTCCCCCAGGATGATGGTGTCCTGCAGGGGGACCTCCCAGTTTTTGAGTTTCTGGAGGATGTGGGACGGGTTCGTAACGGAATCTTCTGATGGGGGGCGATAGACTCCGACGATGTTTATGCATTTGCCGTGTGCCGTGAGGGAGGCGTGGATCGCATTGGGCGAATTGAAGGTGATGGGATTCACCGTGAGACCCGCGTTTGGCAGGAGCTTTTTGTTAACGTAGATCCCAACCCTAGGCTTTGCGTCAGCAGGCCAGGGTGAGAGAGGGAGTGCGAGAGTCCAGTCGCGGTGCTTGGGTGCGCCCTTCTGTCCTCCTCTGATGTTTGTCCATGGTAGTTCGGTGACTACCAGTACGTGGTGGGTGTCCGAGATACGATCCAAAATGACGTGTAAGTTCAACCGGTGTGTGGAGATGTTGACGTTAGCCACTCTAAGAACCATTGGGTGAGGGGTTCAGGGGTGGGAGGAAGGTTGTTTTGGTCGGGCCGGTGGGGACGTTAGACCAGTTGGCTTCGCCTTCCGGGGAGAAGGTGATGACGGGGAGTTCGTTGTAGACCGCCCAGAGGTGGAATTTTTTGACCAAGTCTAGGTCGGAGATTTTCGAAATGTCCCTGCCGGGGTGGCCGGGGCGATTGGCTGGGATGGCCCTGATAAGGAGGGCTGCCTTCCTGGTGGGGGAGTCGGCAGGGGCAGAGCTGGCTTTTGGGGCGGCCTGCTTTTTCTTGGGGGGATTGGCTGCCTTCTGGATCTGGCGTTCCTGGCAGACTCTGTCCCAGGCTGGGTGGTCCTGGGCGCAGATCGGGCATTGGAGGAGAGTGTGGGCGCAACGCTTTCCCTTAACCTTGCACCCTTGGGTGGGGCAGGTATGGTCTGGGGTGAGGTGCTCTCCGGAGCAGAGGGCACAGACGCCGGCCTTGGCCGAGCATCTCCACGTGGGGTGGCCTACTTTCCAGCAGCGGGTGCACTGGTTGAGAACGGTAGGCGGGGTGGAAATTTTTTTAAAGGAGATCCTCTTTCCATTAATCCAGTGGGGGTTGTTGAAGAGGAGCTTCGCCTCTGCTTCGTCGGTGGCGACGGCGAGGAGAAGAAGTGGGGGGCGGGAGGTGTTGGATTTGGGCCCGACGAGCCATCGGCTCTTTTCCTTGATTATGTCGTCGGCATCTATTCAGACGGCAGTAGCAACAGACATGCAGATTTCTTTGACGTTGGGGAGGCTGCCGTGTTTGGCAGGCCACCCGTGAAGGATGAGGTCCTTTGAGGGGACCGGGGTTCTGAGGGCGAATTTAACCTGGCAGAGGTGTTCCAGGACGCCGGGGCCGTGTTTGGCCAGGATGTCCCACTCTTCGGGGGAAGAGGGGGTGAGCAGTACGTTGCTCCTTTGGGTCCACCTGATGCCCTTGATGGTGCAGGTGGGAGTGAGGAGCCCTAGGGCCCCGTTGATGAGGTTGATGGCATTTTGGCCGTCAATGGTGCCGGCGTTCCCATCGCGGGTGATGGCGGAGAGAGGGGCGAAGAGGAGTTCCCCTGATTCGAGGGGGTCTCTGACCTTTTTTCGGTATGCAGAGGCACGGTTAGGTGAGGGGTTGAACTTGGGGGTAGTTTTGTTCTTCCCTTTGTTGGCTGCCGCAGCGTAGGACTGGGCGGGCTGGATTTGGGTGGTGATGGTTACAGCGTCTGTGGTAGGAGCTGCGGTGGGGGGAGGAGGGGGAGCCCCCGGGGCCGAAGGTCCCGGGGTAGGTGCTTTGCCCTTTCCTTTGTCCTTGGACTCAGGCTTGTTGGAGAGGGCCCTCTTGGCAAGGGCCTCGATGCGCGCCATAGATTCCTCGATCTTTGAAAGGCGGCCAGTTGTTTTGATCCTGAAGACTTCGTCTTCGTCAGGGGTCTTGTCGTCCGAGTCGGTGGTTGCTTGTGCCACGATCTTGGCGATGGCGCCCTCCATGAGGGGAGGGATGTCACAGATGGCATCGAGCAGCTGGGTGTCGTTCATTGCCGTGGCCTGGGCCGCAGAGAGGAACAACCGGGTGATGGTGGCGCGGTTGGGGGTGAGTATGTCTGTTTCCAGATATTTGATATAAGTGGGGACACCCCTAAGGGTGCTCATTATGCCGTTGATCCACCTGGTTTGGCAGGCACGGACAGAGGCGTGGTCATCGTCCGACATGCGGTCGGGGTCGAAGACGGGGAAGGGAGCGTTCAGGTCGAGGGGGACCGTCTCCTCAAGGGAGTTGTTGGGTGGGACTTCAAAAGGGGGCATGTTGGGTGTATAGGTGGTGCAGAGAGGGAGAGCTCGTGTGGCAAATCGCAGTGGGATCGTCTCTGGGATTGAGACACCTCGCAGAGGCTTGAGATCACTGTTCACTGGGATGAGAGACAGGAGGAGGAGGATGGGCTTTTTGCTGAGGCTG
This sequence comes from Botryobasidium botryosum FD-172 SS1, assembly GCA_000697705.1. Lineage (NCBI taxonomy): Eukaryota > Fungi > Basidiomycota > Agaricomycetes > Cantharellales > Botryobasidiaceae > Botryobasidium > Botryobasidium botryosum. The sequence goes on along the minus strand of KL198024.1, from coordinate 597,173 downwards.
AGGCCCCCTTATATACCTTTTTTATGTTTGCTCTTGTTTGTGTCCTCTTTCCCATTTTGCCACAATGGCTCATGCTATGATTCATGCTATGAATCATGCTATGACTCATGTTACACTGCCTTAGCACTGCCTTGCCTTGTATAGTATTTACATGTGTACTATCTATAGAACATTCTAATAATAGATCCTTCTGCTTCTAGAACATTCTAGATCTTCTAGAATAATCTACATATTCTTGAATATATATTAATGTTTGATTCATTACATAATAGATCATAATACAATATTACATAATATACTTAATATTGTATTTATTATAATAATACTCATGATTATAATATTCATTATTAATCATAGTATATCAAATATTATGATCTCAACAGGCGGGTACTGTGCGAGGGAGCAAACGGATGGGTGGGAGTCAACGAGCGTGCGGGTTGGCGGTCGTGGGTGGACGCATGCATATGGACGGGTCAGCAGTTCTGTGAGTGTGTGTGCAACTGTGCGTGCATCAGCGTGGGACAGGGCATGTGTGCTGTATGGGAGAATGCGTTGCATGAAAAAGTGAACGAGCATGGTAAAGAGTGTGGTGTGGGTGCGCGAGTGAATTTATGGTATGGAATCAGACCTTTTACGCGTCCTTGCCACAGATGCCAGCTGCAATAGACAAAGGGGAAGAAACTCGCAAATTATCTTGTGTTCGCGAGTCGACCTAACCGAGAGTCTCTTCCAAAAGGAGTAGAAATGCTAAAGTTCAATGCCTATTTTTGTAATAGTCTTAGTAGCCGGGTTTGCAATCTCCGGTATTCAGGGTTCACTTACTATTGAATTCGTGTAGACATTCCGAGAATATGACTAATCGCTTCCATGCCCTAGTCGAGTGCAAGGTGGATCCCACCCGGATGTGCCTATACATACATTAGTGGTTAGATCTTGTGCTAATTAATGCCACAGAAATAGTTCCTCACCTCAAAATACTCCTTGACGTGCTTGGCTGCCTCGGAATAAACAGTGCTGATACCCCATGAGATTGTAGATGGGTGCGGGATCACTGTCCCTGGGCGTAGCATCTCCACCTCAATCTCATAATAGGGGTCCTTCACCATATTGAATGGTTGTTTTGACGTTGCGCATCGCAAAGCTAGCACCGCTCAATGCATCGCAGGTGTATATTGAAAAGCTGGGTCTGTTGTGGTGGCTTTGCACTCCGTGCGCACGGTGCACTTGTTCATGCGGTTGTTTAGATTCTTGGTACCGTAGCTAGTTTTCTTGAGCAGCTGGGAGTGTGTGTGTGGGTAGGACCCTGGTTAACGCTTATCAATGTCTGATCCCAAAATGGAAAAAATTGGTGCAAAAATAGCAAAAAAATTGGTGCTAAAACATAATACATTAGCCCTTTTTGCATATTTTCAGCCTCGGACCTTGGGGAATTTTTGGTCCTCTTTTCGGTGATCTGGCATCAGGGCTCGCTCCAGACTACCCTATTTTGATTTTTTTGGCATTTGGGCACCATTTTAGCCTGTTTTGGCACTTTTTTTGTCCCAAACCGGATTTTTTCAGACTTTTCTGCATCAGACATCAAGGAATTTCGCAATTTTTGGCCTCATACCTCCAGCCATTTTTCGGACTTTTCTGCATCAGACATTGGGCATTTTTTGACAAAAAACATACTTTCCAGCATGTAACATCCCCTAGTATAAACCAGGGTCCTCTCCTCCTCCCTCCTGTTGTGCCCCCATTTTTTCCATTTTTTCCCTCCTCTCTTGAGAAACTGATTCCTTAGGCTTTGTCAATAGATAATCACATGTCACATGCATAACACTTGCATCAACTACAGTATAATCGACCATGGTATGTTGCCTCATCTCGCATGCTTTGCCCTGCCCCTTCATCACCGATTCCTCCTCCCACAGCCCTTGGCACCATTCCAAAACCGTAGGTCACGAGACGACATCAATGATCGCATGAATGAACACCACCTATATTCCATCCCAACCAACACAAACATTTAGATATTCACATGTTCGGTTTCACTCCACATTTGGCACTTGCACAGAGCAGTTGGCACCCATGCAGTACTACATACCCCTTGATATGTAAGCTGCCTTCACTAACAATCTAACTGTGATATCACCACCTAATCCGCTGCTTCCAACATCTAATCATAGTCTCTGTAAGCATCCAGATCTTCCATCTTGCGTCACCTCACTGCTTTATCACAGGTCGCCAGCAACACCAGCACCAGCATCGTTGAACGTTGAGTACATGCTGACACTTCCACAGGTCCGATGAGGATAATAAAATAGCTGGATATCAAATAGTTTCATCCTGTACATACAAAATGAAAATATTATGAATGTTTCCCCATCTTGTACGCTTATTACACAAGATACAATCATTTGAAATAAGCATAAAATATTTTGCAATGCTCACAATTAGGTCAAAATCACAGCCCCCTTGACAATATTACAACTTTGATAAAGATTATATACATTGCATGGGATTCAGAATAATCCAACATTCATAATAATGCGGCACTCGGCCAAAGGCCGAGTGCCGAGACTTGGTGGCGGTGTGGCTTACAAAGCACGTGCGTAAACCTCGCGGCATGTGTATACACGTTTTTCCCGTCTACCCAGCATATTCGCGCTCGCTCGCGGCGGCACGCTCGCGCTCGTTTTGTCCCGCCCGCCCGTCCGCTCTGTGTCACTACACACCCACTGAGCAGCTGGCATTTTAGGTGGATTAGCTCCCTGGCCCGAGATGCGTCCCCACTCTGTTTTTCTCACACCAGTTTGATGTTTAATTTCTCTACTAACCTCTGTTCGCCGGATCAGTCCCCCCCCCTCCCCATCTACATACCTACCCCATCTCCCAGCTGTGCCAATCCTACCTACCTTACCTTATCTTTACCTTACCCTACTATGCCCTACCTTACCTTACCTTATCTGACTACCTTGCCCTCACCATTATGGCTGTGCTTCCGCACCCTCAGCTGCAGGCTTACCAGTGCCCTACCTACCCACCTTACCATACTTATTACGCAATATGGCATCTGCGCAGCCTCTTTTCTGGGCGGCCACTCGGCGGGTCGGCTGCTGCGCTGCCTCTTTTTGGGGGCACGTCCGCATGGCCGTCCCAGCCTCAGCGCTGCCCCCAGACCTTTGACCTTGTGGGGTGGGTCCTCTCTCCCACTAATTGTATTTTATCTCTACTTCTCCTCTTATCTACCTCCACGCGCGTTTACACTGTCGCACCGCCGCACCAAGTATTATGACTTTGGTCAGAAGCACATGTGACTAGGTGACAAATCTTTTCCTGCTTTTCCACCTTTTGATCCATATATGCTGCATATATGGCAATATGTGCATATACCTTATCCACTGATGATTATGCTCAAATTATTTTCCATTTTATTTTCATCACATCCCAGGCCCTTTTAATCTCTGGATTTGGCTTGCTAATGCCCCTCTCTAACACCTCATTTTTTCTGTGCTGCCAATGAGGTCCTGAGCTGACATTGAGTGCGAGACATGTCATTGGCCTCAGAATTTGATTCCGAGGCTCGGCATCCACAGCCAGACAACCGCCGTATGTATGGTGGGTATCTGGTGGCATACCCACCAGGTATTCCAGGTCCCCAACCTGTCAGTGGCTTGGTTGTCCTCGCTTCGTCAGTCTCCCTTGTGCCAATACTCACTGCTAGACCTGTGCACACTCACCTGAGACTAAAGTTCTTATACAACAACCCTCCAGTGTTAACAGGGAGTGGCCAAAGTGTTTATCCTGTTGTTCAACTATCACTTACGCCCCCTTTTCTCCTGTCCACCAGTGCTCAAGGCAGTGTATGACAAAGCGGTAGATATGTCAAATGGACAAGTAAAAGTTCCCACCCTCATTATTGTGATCATTCCATTCCCCGCTACTGAGATGGAGGAGATCAAACGCCTCAGAGACATCATTGTCAGTTTTTCCACTCAATGTGTTCGTGCTGACAAGATTTTCAAGTGCAACAATCAGTATCTGAATAATTTGGCGCTGAAGTACACCTTCTTCTCTTTTCTCTACCAATATGTGGCATACTTTGATACTCACCTACCACCACCCCTTCAAGCTTTGTCGGTTCATCTGCCATCTCACTCAATCACCCCCTTCATCATGCCCCTTCATTCCACCTCTCCAACCTGCCCCTTCAATATCTCAGTCTACCCCTCAACTTCATCACACCCCTTCATCATGCCCCTTCATCACACCCCTTCAATATCTCGCCAATCCATTGTTCACCACTCAAATCCTCAACAATCCATTGTTCCCCACTTCTGTGGTCCTCCGCCTTGCCAACAATGGGCTCTTGTGTCTTTCTGCCGTCTCCAGCTCACCCCATCTGCGACTCTGCATAGCCAATCTCTGCACATGTGAGTCACCGTCTGTACTGTATAAATAGCTCATTTGCCGCCTGCTAACCATATCACCATCATGCAGCCTTCCCAAACTTGTACTTGTGGCAACTGTGACTCATGCCAGCGAAGACGACACTGCTGGCAGCAATCCCTCCACACTGGCACTGTCTCCAGCTCCCCAGAGCTCCCTTCCTCCAAACTGCCCACTTCCAGCAACACACACTCGCCTTGGAGCTCCAACAATGATGCACCAGCTGCTCCACCTCTCAGACTCTTGGACTTGGATCAGCCTGACCGCCATCACTCGTCAGCGTTGTCACCCATGGATATGGATCCCCAGCCAAGCTCCAATCACCAGATGGGCAGCCCTCCTCCAGCGTCTCCACCAGTGTCTCTTTCCAAGTCACATGAATCTTCATTGTCAATCAACCTTGATCCGAGCGAAGTGGACTGGTTGCAGCGCGAGGAGTTGGAGCAGCAGCACAGGGAGGAGCAGGAAGCAGACAATGAGGAGCAGGAATGTGACATCAATGAAAGGAATGGCAACGGGGAAGAGGCACTCCGTGACCGCATTGCCAAGGCTATGATGGGCATGGACGCCTATATCCAAGGACTTGATGAGTTGGCAGATGCACAGGAGGTTGATATTGATCTCCAGCAGGAAATGGAGATTCATGATGGTTCGCACCCTTGCCACTTCTGTTCTTACAACATACTCACCCGCTTTGATTTTTTAGAGCTATGGACCTTGAGCCAAGCTGATGTCAACTCTATGAAGGCTTTTCTTGTCCAAGCCAATCAAGGGCATGTTGGCTCCAGCACCATTTACCATGGCATTTGTTCCGCCTACCCCAAACTCAACCTGCATAGCTTCTATATGATTCGGCAGCGTATCCGCAACATGTCGGGTCTCACACCACATGTGGTCCCCATGTGCCCCCAATCTTGCCGGGTGTTTATCACCAAAGAAGCCATTACTTTGGCACGGCCCATGGATGCCCCATCTGCCACAGTGATGTCTATACCCATGAGAAGAAGCCACGTCCCATCCTCACTTTCGACTACCTCCCACTCCTACCTTGCATCACTGCGCTATACAGTAACGTCGAGCAGGCAGTCATCACACAGACCTACTGCTCAACATACGCCACTGCTGAAGCCGACCCACTCCAAATTCAGGATGTATTTGACTCAGAGCTCTACAAGGAGCTTTGTCACACACCCGCATCGTATCGTGGGTGCCTCCTTGGCCACAATCATTTCTCTCAACCTACTGACCTTGCTCTCGGCTTCTGGGCCGATGGTTTTCAGCTTTTTAAGTGTGGCTCAAACGACTGCTGGCCTCTCATGGCCATTAACTATAACCTCCCACCACGACAACAGTTTCTTAAAGCCAATGTCTGGCTCCTAGGCATCATTCCTGGTCCTAAGGGGAGAGGGGAGAGTGGGCTCGAGGTGGTTGAGGCTGGGTGGGTGTGGAAGAAAGCAAGGGTAGCTGTGCTGCTTTCGTCCTAAGACTCATCAGCCCCTTTATAGCTTTCATATCGTATGAGGTCGTCAACATAGTCAGCACTATGTGTCAACGGGCCCCGAGTCTATCCCCAGCCTTTTCGGCCGGTGATTGCACAATGACTCATTGTTTGATTGGGCGACTCAAGAGTTTCCTTTGTTCACCGGTGTTCATACCCGTGCGGCTTTAATATCCGACGGGCATCATGGCTGGTGACAAAAGATGTGGCAATGTTTGTCCACACACATTCACCTTATCAGATCACGTGACTTAAGTCCATACTAGGTAATTCCTAAACAAGTATTTCCTCATAAGGTATTTCTACTTATGGTATTTCTACTTATAGTATTTCTACTTATAGTATTTCTATATAGGGTATTTCTTTATACGTAGGGTATACGTGTATGTACTAAATAGGGAAATAATGATAAAATTTGGGTATAGCAAGGCCCTTGCCCTTTAGGGTTGTGAAGCAAGGCTGCAGCTGTACCCAAATTTTATCATTATTTCCCTATTTAGTACATACACGTATACCCTACGTATAAAGAAATACCCTATATAGAAATACCATAAGTAGAAATACCTTATGAGGAAATACTTGTTTAGGAATTACCTTACAAGGAAATACTATAATAGGAATTACTAGGAATGGGAATTACCTAGTATGGACTTAAGTCATGTGATCTGATAAGGTGAACGTGTGTGGACAAACATTGCCACATCTTTTGTCACTGGCCATGATGCCCGTCAGATATTAAAGCCACATGGGTATGAACACTGGTGAACAAAGGAAACTCTTGAGTTGCCTGATCAAACAATGAGTCATTGTGCAATCACTGGCCGAAAAGGCTGGGGATAGACTCGGGGCCCGTTGACACATAGCACTGACTATGTTGACGACCTCATACGATATGAAAGCTATAAAGGGGCTGATGAGTCTTAGGATGAAAGCAGCACAGCTACCCCTGCTTTCTTCCACACCCACCCAGCCTCAACCACCTCAAGCCCACTCTCCCCTCTCCCCTGGGCCGATGGTTTTCAGCTTTTTAAGTGTGGCTCAAATGACTGCTGGCCTCTCATGGCTATTAACTATAACCTCCCACCACGACAACAGTTTCTTAAAGCCAATGTCTGGCTCCTAGGCATCATTCCTGGTCCTAAAGCGCCAAAGGACCTTGACTCCTTCTTGGAGCCGCTAGACAATGAGATGGGCCTGCTTATGGCCAGCATTCCTGACCAAAGGGACACTCACAGCCGCCGCCTCATCACCATCAGGGCCTACATGTTCATCGTCAGCGGAGACATGCCCACCATCTCTAAAATCATGCGTATGAAAGGCCATCATGGCCTTTCTCCATGTCGCACATGCCAATTCTATGGATGCCTCTGCATGCCACCGACCCCAGATAAGGGTAAGGCTGCTTATTATTACCCAATCACGGTGCCAGAGTCCCAGGATACTCGCCCCACACTGAGAAGAGACTGACTGGGTGGATCCACATATGACCCAGCCACGCTCTCCCTCCTGAATCACGCTGCACACACATGGCAAGTAGGGGAAATATTCAATGGCAACAACTCCGCCAAGACAATGCTCGCATATGGCATCACTGGCCGTGCCATCTTCATGAACCAATCATCCATTGACTTTCCCCAATCCTTCCCGCTGGGCTTTGCCCACCTTAGGGCATCAACATGAGTTTTTACATTCATGAATATGCACATTAGTGCTGCCAAGGTTCGGTTCGGTTCGGTTCGGTTTTGGGCCTTTTTCTCGGAACCGCAAACCGAACCGTCGGTTCGGTTCAGAGATTTCCCGGAACCGAACCAAAACCGATTGAAACCGTTCTAATCGGTTCGGTTTTGGTTTGGAACCCGTTTGGAACGGTTTCAGCACATATTTTCAAATGTATCTAATATTTTTCAGACCATTACAGAAATATTTTTCAAAGCTCATAGTTTCATATTGGAATTTTATTTTCTGTTGAGCAGAGCTCTGTGTGGCCCGGAAATAGCTCCGCGCACTGCCGGATGCAACCCGCATAAGTGTTTCGGAGGGCCCGGATGCAAAATTACATCTTGCGAATAAACCACCACGTTACCCTTCGCAATTTTTTGTGATTACGTAAGCAGAACGCGAACGCGCAAGCACAAAACCGCAGATTACTGCATGAAGAGTACATCATAAGAAAATCCCATCAGTGCATCTTGCGCAGAATTTCAGGGAGAACAAAATAGTATTAATACGCGATGTAGATTTCTGCACGCGTTAGCCCAGATATTGAGCATCGTGGCACACACGCTAGAATATAAATTACTACGTGAATACTACACGATAAGACAATCGTATCAGTACGTCTTGTGCCGAATTTTACGTTGAACACAACGTTACTAGGGCACAACCTCGATTTCTTGACGCGTTAGCCCACAAATCGCAAATCGTGCATGTCATTAGCTTTGTGGCTATGTCACATCTGCTCGCACATGTACCATTGTGCGTTCTCTCGCCTAATTTCTCCACCGCGGCGAGGTTATTTTTCGATTTTTAACTACTATTACATTCCTATAATTCTGTACTTTAATACTGCCAAGTTATAATTTCGTTTCCATGCTTTGTGACGACGAAATTGCGCACACGCTTGAATCAGTGAATTTCATGGCTGTGCTAATATCATCGTCCTCACGCGCGGACATTTTCTCTCGCGGCTTTTAGTAGAAACACTAGATAGATCACCAAAAGAATTAAATAACATTCAAATCTTTGTGGTTATTGGTTTCCGGTTCAAACCGAGTTCGAAACCGTTCCGTCAACCAAAATTTTTTGGAACCGCGAACCGAATCATCGGTTCGGTTCGAAGAAATTGCCGAACCGGAACCGAAACCGTCGGTTCAGTTTTGGTTCGAACCGGGTTCGGATCGGTTTGAGACCAAACCTTGGCAGCACTAATGCACATGAATATCCTTTGAAAAACCCATGAATATAAAGCTCCATGGATGCAAATATTCATGAATATTTGCATTCATGAATGTGAATGTGCATTCACATGTGGATCAATTTTTGCTTTGGGCTGTTCTGTTATGCCACCTGCATCAGGAAATAGTTTCTAATCATAGCCAAAAGGAGATGCTCTGGAGAGAACTCCAGAGTTAAGAATAAATTCTTGGGGGAAATGAGGGGGGAGGGGGGGAAATGAGGGGGGGAAATAAGGGGGGAGGGGTGAGAGGGGGGAAATGGGGGAGGGGGGGAAAATAGGAGAGGGGGGAGGGGAAGGGGGGAAGAGGAGAGGGGGGCAAAATGAGGGGACTACTCCAGGGTTTGGGCTCATGGACAGAGACAGCAGGGGTGGGAGTATGCCACAAGCTGCACTGCCAGCTTGGCACAATGTGCCCTTCCAATAGGTATATTTGATGTCACAGCAAAATGATGGATGGGGGCAAGTACTAAAAGTGAGACATGAGCTAAAGAGATAACCCTTT
>KL198024.1:508420-587501 GCA_000697705.1 Botryobasidium botryosum FD-172 SS1 | reverse complement strand
CCTCTATTTTCCCCCCCTTCTCCCCCCCACAGCATTCATGTATGAGCATATGTATTTAAGAATATATATTCTTATTTATGAGTCCAAGTATGCTGCTGGCACCTACAAGTGTCACAATCACAAGTATTTGTGGCCAGACAGGATATCATATTCATGAATGTAAATCCAGAATGAATGTGAATGTGAGCTGAATAGGGAGGGGCATTCATGAATTTTCCCAATTCATGGATGTGAATATAGGCTCATGTCAGGCCCTAGCCCACCTCATTTGTTTAAACACGATTCCTAACCTTGTCTGTCATGCTATTGGTAAATTCAACACTGTCTCAAATGTCGGCGAGTCCTACGCCATTGACACCCAAACTTGGGAGTGCCTTGCGCAGCAGCTCACAGCTGCAACATCCACAATACCCGCTGCCTTTGGAAGGCAATTCCGGAATCTCTCCACCAAAATGGGTTTGCTAGTCACTGAAGACTGGCTTAACTTTCTCCTTTATGCCGCCCGCCCCATCTTTGCCACAGTCTATACCACCCCGGAAACGCAACCTTGCCTGCTCCTCTGGGACCTCCTTGCCGAGACAGTTGAAGACTGTCTCCTCTTCTCCATGTGCCAGACAAACGTTGATGCCATTGCTTGCCGCTTCATACAGTTTGTTCAGGGGTATGAAGCATAAGTCTTCACGCACATTATTCCATGCCAACCCTCGAGCTTATATTCCCAACCTTCAGAATCTATTATAAAAGTGACACCATTCGACTACCTGCATGCCTCGCAACAATACATGCCCTCCTGCACGTTGCTGATTATATTAAATGGCTCGGTCCCCCTTGGGCCTACTGGGAATTTGCAATGGAGCGACTCTGTGGGCGACTGAGACAACTCGTGTTGTCCCATGTACACCCTTACTCAGGTCTCACACGCCGCACCCAAATCATCGAAGAGGTCTCACTTGTGAATTTACGGTACGAGTCGTGCCTCAACTTCACCTAATCTCATGCTTATCACACATCATCATGTATCATTACTGTAGCTTGACAGTCCCCTTTCTAACCACCACGCCACATGACAATCTACCTTCCAAATGCTTTCGACTACGACCACCAGCAACTAACTGGGCACTCTGCGGCGAATGAGATGAGGATGATTTGTGCCAAAACAACAATAATCCTAGCAACAATGAAGATTGTGAGGAAGGTGACAATGGCAAAGACTGTGAGGAGCATGCACTATTTGTCCACATCAGCCGCCATGCTACCCTAGACGATGCCACTATCATCCTGCTTGCAACTCATCTAGCCAGGGATGCTGATCGCCAAGGTCAGCAAGTGCAGTTTGTTACACAGATCTACCACCTCATCGACATCAGACTGCTGCATGCTTGGGGCTGACTCCCCTGTGTTGGTAAGAACTTTCGGATCTGCACCAAGGAGACTGAGCATGCTTCCTTCTGCGACCAAGGCCGCGATGCATCGTACGTTATAGTAAGCTCAATCAAATCCAAATATATTCACACTGGTTGCTGATCCAATGCAGTTTGATCAGCGCTCCACTTGGTCACCCTACGTTGAAAGGGTCGGCCAAGTGAAATACTTTTTTGCTTTTGACAGAGCCAACATCCCCCCAGGCTTCTTCAATGAATCGCCCCTTGGAGCTGATTCTTTTTTCCAACACCACCACTCCCGTGCCTTTTCCGTGATCACTGAATTCACCATGCTCTCCCATCCTTGTTTGTCCAGTCTCAAATACATTAGCCCCACCGATGCTGGTAAAACCTGTGTTGAGTGGGTTTGGAATATCAAGCGGCTTATTGGACGTCTGGCACTTGACAGAAAGATCTTTATAGTCGATCGTTACAGAGAGGAAACTTGTGCTGCTGACGTTCTAGGGCATGGCCGAGATTATCCCGGATCCGCGAATATGGCCGAGAATACACTATTGAACGGACCCTGAATACCGGACTTCACGAACCCGGCTATTCAGAAGTACACCCAGACAAGACCTGAGACCCCGTTATTCGGCATTCCTCTCAAGGTATTCGCGAGTCCAAGTATTCACGAATATCAGCTCAAACTCGCGGTCTGGTCAGGCCAGCATGACATTGACTGGCTTAGTGGCCAGGACCAGCCAGGACCTGGCCATTATTCACCCACCACAAGCACTAGTACTACCGCCTCACATGCCCGGCAACGTTCAACGACGGCCCTCTGCTCTTTTCGTGCCATCGTCGCCCCCTGCCGTCATCGTCGTGTCATCGCTAATATTACAGCTGGATCAACCGCGTCGCTGCTCTCGTCTCCCCACCTCCGTCGCCACTCTCGCGTCCCCGTGCACAACCGCTTTCGTGCCGCCCTCGCCCTCATCGAGCCCCCAATCCCCGTCTCACGTCCCCGCCGCTCTCAATCACACCCGCGCCCTCGGCCTCACTCTCTCGCTCCCTTACACTCACGCTCACTGCGCGTAGGTAACCACACACTTTTTAGTGCATCTATTCTGCGCATTATTAACCCTCTACCATGTTAACTATCTCGTTACAGCGTTTGTAGGCACTCTTTGCGTGCCTCTCGCACGCCTCACGTTGGTTGCCATTGGAAAAATGCTACAAACGTACGTATTTGAGCAACCACATGGTATCATTTACGTTCACTGTTATATTTTTTTTAACAGTGCCCGTTTCAACGGCTAGGCTTAGCAACACGCCGGCCCATCGCGCACGCACACGTCATCCAACCACCGCACCACCATTAAGCAGCAACCGTCCCCTTTTGCCCGCGTACAAATCACCCACGAGCTGAGGCACTGCGCGAAGGGCGAGTCTGAGCGACCACGCCCATTCCTCCCGGCGACCACGCTCGGACACGTCAATCGAGCCAAACGACGAGAATAACCCGGGAGATCGTCTCACGGACTTACACACGGAGCAGCCGTGGCATGGGCTCGGTGAGTCTCAAGCACGCACACACGCACGCGCGCTATCAATTATCATTACACTACTGGGGAAACGGTTTCCCGCACTCACATACGTGTTTCACATTTCTTATAGCTGTTTAAAATGAAATGGTGAGCACGGTTCGGGTGGCCGCCAGCTACATCGAATGGACGCGTCCCAAACGCGCTTATTTATGCCGCACGACAGTAACGACGGGCTCCTTGCCGTTCCCGTCACTCTTCGTCGCTTCTCTTGTGTCCGCGTCGCCCCATCGCGTCCTTATCGCTACACTGGGTCCGCGTCGCCACCCTCGCACACCTACTGCCACTTTCGTGTCCCCACCGCACTCGCTGCGTTCCCATCACCCATCTCGCGATTCCACCATCCCCTCGCTCCCTCACGACCTTCTTATCCCAACTGCGTCCGTGTCCCCCGCCGTCCCTACCGTCCCGCTCCCATCTCACGTCACGCCGTCCTCGTCGCGTCCCCACGAGTCAGCCGAGCCAAACGACGGCATCAATACCGGCGACCATCGCGCTTCAGGGATGGTCTTGGTGAACCACAAGCACACCGCGATTAGCCGCAACTTGGCTTGGACACGTTTCAAGCGTGCTCGCGCTTGAGCATCCGGCTCTGGAAACGGCCTCCCCGCCACATGCTCGCTATCGGGTATTGCCCAAACAACCCCAGCGGCTGTCTCCCTGAACCGAGCTCAAGCGACCATGCATTTCAGCACAGGTGTGCAGGGTCAAGCGCTTTCATCCACGCCACACGACGTCAATAGTACACGCCGCCTGCCCCTCTCGCCCCTGTTGGGCTCCCGTCGCGGCGTTGCCTTCCCATGACGCGACAGTTAATCCCACCGGCGTCTGGCACCTCGCACTCCTCATCCCTGCCGTCCAGCATTTCCGTACCATGTACATCTTTTATCATCTTGGCTTGCATGCTATCTCCTTTACTCGTCTTTCATGAGACTTTACTATATAATCTGACCTGTACCATACACTACCATATATAAAAACAAAAAAGTACATTATGCCATGCAACCAGCCCGAAATCTGAATACGCTCAACATGAATGGAATAAGTTGCTTGACTTAGAAACTTTGCTCTTAATAATCACTCCGAGTCTTATGATCATAGCCATATTAGACCTGTGGCCAGGCATGGCATATTCGCGAATACTGACTGTATTCGCGAATATTTGAATCCGGAACCAAGGTATTTGCAAATACAGGGTATTTGCAAATATGTCAAATCTAGAGTAAAGTATTTGCAGATACAAAATTATTGGGAATAAGAATAAGAGTAAGAGTACCTTCAGATATTTGCAAATATAAATATTCTGGGAGTAAGAATATGTAATCTTGTCATGCCCTATGACGCTCTGGCGGCTGAGGGGGATGATGAAGAAATGCCCAACTTGTGATTTTTCTGTTCCAATCCACTCCGCCTTTGTAAACATATAGAGATTTTGTACCACTAAAAGAGAGCTGCCTTATAAAACCCATCTTTGGTGTGAAATGGATACAAGTGGGACAAAGTAACTGGGTGAAAATTTCAAGTTCCATTCTGGACCAATTAGTTACCGCAAATTTAGGTGTTTTTCCATTGTTTGCGGGGGCATGGTTTGCTCAGTGGGGTGGGACTCAGAGCCTTTAAAGTTCTATGTTGACTCTCCGCATTTGAAGGATGTGATTAAAAGGCTTCATAAACAAGTATATCTCATTTTTTCTTGTGTCCTAATATCATTGCATACACACCTTTGTCCTTTGCATCAAGCAAAAAGCTGTCTGTTTTTCTATCAATATACCTAGTTCTACTTATTCAAAATTAGGGCAAAAAAAGAATTACTATTCTTATTCCCAGAGTGAGAATCCTCCTGGCCATGCAGCCTCGGTGATTGACTGTCATGATGGGACTGTACTTATAGGCAGGTCGCCTGGTGGTGAGAAACGCGCCCCGCATCAGCAAAACCCCCGGGGAAAAATAACCTATTGCTTCTGGGGGTAATTGACTGTACCTTATTATAGCCTTCATATATAACCCCATCTTCGTACAAGCAGTTAGGCCGCCTTACCAGCCTTGCCGGGCTTCCAGGTAAAGACCCAGTCGGGTGTCATTTTTCCAATTTAGGTGCAGTTGACCAAAAGCTGGCTGCAACCAACATTAAAACCTCGTCCAGCCACCCTTCGACTTTAGCACGGCCTGAATTCTCTCTGGCATGCTCTCGACGAGCCTCCGGCATAGATCTGGATCAATGTTGTCCCAAATCCCCTGCGCCCTGTCCCAGAGTTCGGCCATGCTGGTGGTGGCTCATTGAAATCATTTAGACAAGCCTTGATATACACCCAGAGATTCTCGATAGGATTGATATTGGGGGAGCATGTGGGCCACTCCATGACCTCCATCCTATGTGCTGAGAACCACCTCTTGGCCAGCTTTGATGTATGTTTTGAATCATTATCTTGTTGGAAAATGATGCTGCTTGGGTTAAGGTGATGATATTTGAGGGATTGCAGTAGCTCATCGCCGAGAATTTGTGTGTAGATATTGGCGTTCAAATTCCCCTCAATCTTTGCCATGAATCCCACTCTGCCCACAGTCATGCATCCCCAGATCATAATGTGACTGCCACCATGAGCAACCTTCTTCTGCACATTGCGTGGTTTGAGCGCCTCTCCCTTCATCCCCCAATAAAATGGGTTGCCATCTGGACCATACAGGTTGATCTTAGTCTTGTCAGACCACACAACCCGTTTCCAGTCCTCAGCCGTCCAACCAGCATGCTGTCTTGCGAAGGCCAGGCGCTCATGAATGTGTTGTTTCATGAGCAGGGGTCTTTTACAGCACCTGTACCATTTCAACCTGGCAGCATGCAAGGCTTGTTGGATAGTCGAGAGGCTTGGTAGGGATGGTGAATCATGGAACAGAGATTTCTGTGTGTCACAAACATTTTTGCACCAACCAATGTGGATAGCCTGAGCAACGCGCTTTGCTTCTTCAGGAGTCAATCACTTGGGATGGCCAGCCATGGGGATTGGTATATCGTGAGAAGACTGCTCTCAGATTTTCTGTACAGAGACATGGCTGATACCAACACGCTCTGCAATTTTTTGCGAGGACAAGCCTTGCAGGAGGAGAGCAAGGATGTCATCCTTCTGGCGGCATGAAATTGGCTTCATTGCAGGCCTGGTTGGTTCAGAGGGAAATTGAGCATCACAGGTATCATGAGTATCCAGGATATTTGCCTCTTACAAGTATGAGTTTTTGAGGCGGTGGTAAGAATAAAGTTGTGTGCTCCGCTCAATCACCCATCAACCAAAATTGGAAATATGAGTAGCCGACTTCTTGCCTTTGTGTTTTCCCAGCATCTTACACTATAATCCCAAAGTTATTACCTGTGTATGCCCCGAGGACTCACAAATATTTGTATGAGAGAATACATCAATTATATGAGAAAGTACAGGTGGGAGAACTCGAGCGGCACAATTGGTGCAAACACTTTTCCAATTTTGATTGGGTCTTTAGTACCTAAGAGGTGCGCCAACAGCAAAATTGAGTATCCCGTTCCTTCGGAAGCTCCCCGAACCTCCTTTTGCGCATGACAAACACATGGGACAGAACAGCCTTGACAGGGTGTGATTTTTGGCTAGAATTCCAGAAAATAAGTACGTGCCATAATCCGATGCGGACAGTGTTTCCCAATGTCTCCTGGTGCAATGGGTAAGTGGGACAGTTCGTGCTACGTTTGGCACACTTGACAATGAGCTGTGCAAGTTCGGTTCCCGGATGCGGCATTCCCTTGACATTTTGCACCTTGAAGGGCTCGCTCTGTTTTTTGGCCTCCGACCTTATGCTGCATACAATAAATCGGGGCGTTGTAAGCAAATTATAATCACTTTACAATCGGTATTAGCCCTTCACCGCTTTTGATGCATACACCGTTATAACCCGCTTAGATGCAAGAACAAAGCACGCGGGTTTTTTTGCTGATGCGTGAGCGTGCGAGTCTGGAGGGGGCTTCTGACGACCGTTCTTGTCGTCGTTGTGCGAGAAAACTCGAGTGTACGAGTTGCTAAAGCATAAGTCGCCCGTGTGAGCTTACTGTGCGGGTCGAAACTTGCGATTGACGCGTACTCGATACGCCATTAATATTATTGCCAGCGCATGTAGGCGTTGAGCAGAGATCCCCGTCTGAGGACGACGTGATACGCATCGAAAGCTTCGGCTCGGCTATACGGAGTGCCCGAGTGTCGCGTATATCAGGCCCCCATCGGTATTACCGCGTCCGTCGAAGGCATACCATCCCAGCCACCATGTCCGACTCTCTCATTCACGCTGTGGCAGGCAGCACTGGGGGTGTGATTGCCATGACCTTGACCTAGTTAGCCCACTTGTCTGCCTCATGGTGCAGCAACGACGTTCTAACGGTTCAGCCCGCAGTCCCCTCATATTTCTCTCGACTCGTGCCGCAGTCGAAACTAAGAAAGAGCAAAAGGTGCCTTTTCGGCGGTCTGCTGCGCGCGCGCTCTTTATTGATCGTATTGGAACTTTGTAGACAACACGCCAGGCCGTTATCGACACACTCAAGTCGGAGGGCATTTTGGGGCTTTACAGCGGTCTCGGCTCATCTTTACTTGGCATCGCGGTGACCAATGGGTACGCACCTACATCCATGCGAAATGCTTGCTTTTTCCAGCCCATAAATAATCTTCCGTGGACAGCGTTTACTACTTCTTCTTTGAGAAAACCCGCGCAGTCCTCCTCGCCTCCCGAAAACTAAACGACTCTGACTTCAGAGGGCTCACAACTCTCGAGTCCATGTTCGCAGGGTTCCTTGCTGGTATGTCTTCCCGCGTGCCTGTGACCAAGCGCGTGCCCACCCCCCTTGCAGGCTCAGTAACCACCATCGCGAGCAATCCCATCTGGGTTGTACAAACAACCCAAGCGACCCAATCCATGTCTGAGTCCGAGGGGACTGTGACCGCAAAGCGCGGGATTGTTGGCACTATCCGATCTATTATCCGCGCCGGGGGCGTGCAGGCGCTATGGCGTGGCGTTGGCCCGGCTCTCATTCTGGTCATCAACCCCATACTACAGGTGGATACCTGAGCGTCCCTAGATGGGGGTGTGGTCCCACCGAATAACAGTCCGTTTTTTTTTTGCTTCACAGTACACATGCTTCGAGCAGCTGAGGAATCTAATCATTCGCCGACGGTTGAGCAAGGCGCGCTCTGCCACTTTGAGCGACCTCGACGTTCTCGTCATGAGCGCTATCGCCAAGCTTGGTGCGTGGTCTACGTGTTGCGCCGCACGCAGTGCCAAATTCAGCTGATGTCCATCCATTTTTACAAAGTGGCAACGTCAATTACTTATCCCTATGTCCGTACCCTTTGCGCTGCCCTGACCGAACCCTGCCTAACCAAACGCCTTGTGCCAGATCGTGCTAAAGTCGCGCGCCCAGGCCGCGCGCGCGAGTGCCGACGCACCGTCATCGATCGCCGCTTCGCTCATGGCCATCCTCAGTGCCGAGGGGCCGGCTGGGTTCTACAAGGGCCTCGGAAACAAGCTGATCCAGTCCGTGCTCACGGCAAGCTTCCTGTTTGTATCGCAGCGACGGCTGTACGAGGCAGCCAAGACGGTAAGTAATATTCATCCTCACGGGCTGCCGACACATGCCCGGGAGCGCTGACCAACGTGCGATGCTCTCGATGCAGGCTATGGGTCTCCGCCCGCACAGCCGCCACTAAGTACCAGTCGTCTCCATACTTGTGTTACCGTATAAGTACATACCCAGGAGAATGCCATTTGCGGATGTTTGCGCGTGCGGTGTCCGCGGTTGCTACGCTGTGCTGAAGTAAGCGGGCCAAACACACTGCCTCGTTGACCGTTGGACCCAGCCATCGCCGTTTTTGGACCATTCGTCTCTTTTTATACAAGCGCGTTGTCCTCGCATTTTCTCTGCCACCACCACCTCCCCTCCCTTTCTTTTTCTTCCCCGCCGCCGTCGTCGTCGTCGCTGTCGTCGCTGTCGTCGTCGTTGCTGCCGCCCCACTAACCACCACTGCTTGCTGCTCGCCGCCATGGCCGATAACAACAACCGCCCTCCCGGCCAGCCAGCCTACGGCGATCCATTCACGGACCGTCCCCTCGATGCTCCGCACACCCAGTTCGCCGACCAGGCGCCCTATGGGAGTGGTCCCTACGCGGCCCCCAACCCCGCCTTCCGCAACAGTCCCTACGCAAGCACCGCGTCTTTGGGCGAATACGCTCAGGGCCATGAAGCGCCCGACCACCCGCTGTACGAGGATGATGAGGAGCGGCCGCTCACCGGCGCTGCAGGCTACAGCGGCGGCACATATCCCCCAGGGCAAGCCACTTCCCGCCCTCTTCCCTCGTTCCTCCAGAACTAAATCTACTTACTCTTCTCTATCTAGTTCTGTGGACCCTTCGGCCTACGGCCATCCCTACAACCGTCCTCCCTCTGCCGCGTCGAGCACTCCTTCTGTGACCGAGGCTTGGCGTCGACGCCAAACCATCAAGCGCGGCGTGACCAAAAAGGTCAAGCTCACGCGCGGCAATTGGATCGTCGAAATCCCCGCTCCTACTCCGGTAGTAAATGCGGTAGAGCCCACTTATCTCAACAGTTTGTTCTTCTCTTCCCCCTTCCTCTCCCCCACATCTTAACTCATATTTTTACTTAGCGACCACCAATGAGTTCACCCACATGCGCTATACAGCCGCTACCTGCGATCCCGACGATTTCAGCCGGGAAAACGGATGGTCCCTTCGCACCAACAACTTCAATCGCCCCACCGAACTTCTCATCGCCGTTACTTCGTACAACGAAGATAAGACCCTCTACGCACGCACGCTCCATGGTGTCATGCTCAATATACGTGACATCTGCAAAAGCAAGAGCTCCAAATACTGGAAGAGAACTGCAGAGGAGGGTTGTCCTGCTTGGCAGCGCATCACCGTCGCCCTTATTGTAGATGGTCTCGCCCCCATGGATAAATCTGTCCTCGATCTCCTGGCCACTGTTGGCGTCTATCAAGATGGTGTTATGAAAAAGAACATTGATGGAAAAGATACCGTTGCACACATATTTGAAGTACGATTATCGCGTTCTTCTCCATCTGCCTCGCGCTGATGCCTTTCTTCTTTTGCCCTAGTATACCACTCAGCTCTCGATTGATGCGAAACCGCAACTCGTACTTCCCAACAAAGAGGGCGATCCGTTCAATCTCGTTCCCGTTCAAGTTATATTCATTATCAAAGCCAAGAACCAAAAGAAAATCAACTCACATAGGTGGCTTTTCAACGCAATCGGGAAGATGCTTCAAGTACCTATCATTTTCTATCTGCCTTGACGCGCCTACATTAACCTCCGCTTAACCTTCAGCCGGAAATTTGCGTCCTACTTGACGCTGGTACGAAGCCAGGCCCAAAGTCTATCTATTACCTGTGGGAAGCTTTCTACAACGATTCAAACCTTGGTGGTGCTTGCGGCGAGATCCATGCAATGATAAAAGGGGGGAAAAAACTACTAAACCCTCTGGTCGCGGCCCAAAACTTTGAGTACAAGGTGAGGATCTCGCGCGCTTCTAGCCCCGCCCTACCTCCTAGCTAATACGGTGAATACAACAAAGATGAGCAACATTCTCGGTATGTCTTTTTGGACAATCCTCAGATACTATCATCTCACCTTGCACATCTGTAGACAAACCCCTAGAGAGCAGCTTTGGATAGTAAGTTTTTGCCAAGACTCATAAGTAGCGATTAACGAACTTACTCTGCTTTATAGCGTTTCCGTATTACCTGGTGCATTCTCTGCTTATCGCTACCGCGCTATTCAAGGCCGTCCTTTGGAGCAATATTTCCATGGCGATCACTCGCGTACGCCACGCGATTTCTCTCCGTCTGATTCGCACTCCTGACTAAAAGCACATAGTGGCTGATCGTCTCGGGCCCAAGGGTATCTACGGGATGAATATTTTCACCAAGAATATGTTCTTGGCCGAGGATCGTATTCTCTGCTTCGAACTTGTCGCCAAAGCCAAGGACAAGTGGACTTTGACGTACGTTAAGCCAAGCAAGGCAGAGACTGATGTGCCAGGCGAGTAGTTGATCCTGTCTTGTTAACATATGTTCGCCTTTAACCATCAATAAATAGAATCTGCACCTGAACTGATCGGACAAAGGCGACGTTGGCTGAACGGATCATTTGCTGCCTCCGTGGTACGTATTTCCTCGCCCTAGCCGAGCCTATGAGTGGCCTCTTATCCCTTGCCTTCGCAGTACGCTCTTGTGCACTTTCCAAGGTTTTACCAGTCCGGCCATAACATCTTTAGGTAGGTGCAATTTGTAAAGTACGGATCACAGACGCTAATCCCTAATTTATTTCGCATAGGATGTTTTTCTTCCATTTACAAGCCATCGTAAGCAGCAATATGCCGCTACACTGAGCAGATTGTAACACCAATCACCCATAGTATAATGTCGCTTCGCTCGTATTTTCGTGGTTTGCGCTTGCCAACATCTGGCTCACTTTTTCCATCATTATTGACCTCCTGCCCGCACAAACTCCACCCATCTATGTCTTCGGCACTGCGGCAGTCGTGAGTGTCACCAAAGCTAATTGCACAGTATTCTCTGACAGCCTGTGCCACATTTTTCGCACTAGACGCACTGGTTTAATCTCGCATTCAAATGGATATACCTTTCCTTCTTAGCCTTGCAGGTTTTGCCCTCCTATTTTCTCTCCTGGGTATTCCTCATACTCACTCGTCTTCATTAGTTTGTCCTGGCTCTTGGTAACCGACCGAAAGGAGAAAAATTTGCATACGTTGCCACCCTTTGGTACGCCATTAATTGCCCAGAGAATCGGGCGCTCCATTGAAACAATTTCTCTCCGTAGGGTTTATGCGGTCCTATCGCTCTACTTGATTGTTTGCTCGCTCTGGTTAACCATCATGTCGTTGAAGGTACAAGAGTTCCAGCGCATAGGGCTCTGATCTTTTCTTCTTACCTTTCGGTCTACAGACTATATCCTTTGGGAATGCTACGACAATAGGAGAGAAATTAATCAATCTCGTCAGCGGTACGAATGGTGTGCTTCTAGCCGCGTTGGTGGCAACGTTCGGTCAGTGTGCAATATGCAGGAGCGGGAAGACACAGGACTGATTATATAAATATAGGCATATACTTTTTCGCCTCCATTCTATACGTAAGTTGAATCAGAAGCACGCATCTCAAGTTTAGTTACTAACCTCGACAAACATATACATAGCGCGATCCTTGGCATATGTTTAGTTCCTTTGGCCAATATCTCCTGCTGGCGCCCTCTTTCACGAACGTCCTCAACACGTATGCCTTCTGCAACTTGTACGTGCGCGCGCTATCCCTTGTGCATAGCCTTGGATACTAATCTGTATATCTCTACCTAGGCACGATGTGAGTCGGGAGTGAGAACACGCTTTCTAACTATCTTCCTCTCAACGCGTGCCGCTCTGTTATTCTAGGTTAGTTGGGGTACGAAGGGAAGCGACAAAGAGGATCCTTTGCCCGTCGTCAAGTCAAACAAGGGCTCGGCCGACAAGCCTGCGGTTGTCGAAGATCTGGAGAAATCGCAGGACGAAATTGATGTCGCGTTCAAAGAAACCGTCACCCGTGCCCTCGCGAAGCTTGAGGTTGCCGAGGAAAACGAAAAGCCAACGCCAGACGTATGGTTTCCCTCCTTCCTATACGTACTCTTGGTCAGACGCTGATCGAGACTCCATATATGTAGGATTCCAACAAAACGTTTAGAACTCGTCTAGTCGCTTGCTGGATGTTGTCCAACGCGACGCTGGCACTCGCGATCGAGAACATGAATGGCCTTCCTTCGACAAACGAGGCACAGGATGAGTCGGAGCTAAAGCAAAAACAGAACTTGTACTTCAAGATCATCCTTTGGTCGACATTTGGTCTGTCCATGGTCAGATTCCTTGGCGTAAGTCATATACACTGTCTTGCTCCCCGTGGCGTGCCCGCTCACTACATTTTGACCCGTGCAGTGCCTATTCTACTTCTTCCGCCGAAACTTGTTCAGATGGTGTCGGCGCAACTGATCGGGGAAGAGTGTGCCTTGCCCCGCTCGCTGGTTTGCTTTGCCATGTTATTCTTTTTTTACGCCCTACCATCCGGAAATACTCAGTCTCCGTTTACTTGCCTTCCTTTGTCGATCGTGCTGTCTTTTCTTTACCTGAGTAGTCGCTCTTTTTGCGTCGAAATACATCGCGTTCTGCGTTCGCTATGAGTTTTAACTTCCGTCCCAAGCGAGAACGAGTCCGAAATATTATTATTATGTAATGAAGAGTCCAGCCGGAGACCAAGCGGTGCCACACAAGCCCAACTTGAACATGGCGCATCCGGTACACTGTGCTCGCTCCCCCCTCCATCCGAAACCGTCGTCCGTCCGTGCGCCCGTCGCTCGTCCCGCCCACTCGCTGTTCCCTTCCCCGCCCCGCTCCATCCGCTGCCATGACTATCGACCCCCTCAGGAGAAGAAAGATCGTCGTCCTTGGCTCCCGGTCCGTTGGTACGGCGCCGCGCTGTATCTAGGCTCTCACCACGCTGACTTCGTTTCAATTTTCAGGCAAAACCTCCCTTGTCATCCAGTTTGTCGAGAATCAGTACTACGAGAACTACTGCCCTACAATCGAAAACACATACTCCAAGTCCATAAAATACAACGGCGTGGAGTACGATGTCGACATTCTAGACACCGCCGGTCAGGTTTGTCTCCAAACAGTCTGGCTATACTCCGCCACTTCCCGTCTCATACGTATCACACAGGATGAATACACCTTGATCTCGTCCGCACACACTTTCGGGGTGCACGGCTTCGTGCTCGTCTACAGCGTGACGAACCGTAACTCATTCGATTTAATCCAAACCGTTCATGATAAGATTATCAACTACTCCGGCATGGGATCCATTCCATGCGTCGTTGTGGGCCAGATGTGCGATCTAAATGACCAGAGGTCCGCCTCTCGCCACCTGCCCTCGCTCAACCAAGCCCGCTGACAAATCTGCATCACTGTCTCACCAGACAAGTTAAGCCTACCGAGGTTCAAAAACTTGCAGAATCTATTGGATCAGCATGGGTCGAGACTAGCGCAAGGCAAAATACCAACGTTGGTCCGTGGCGTTTCTCACGGTCTATGGTTGCTACCAATTGATCAGATTCGCATCTAGCCAAAGTCTTCGATTTGTGCCTCGCGGAAATCGAGAAATCCATCAACCCCCCACAGCCAGCCCCCGGAAAGTGCATAATTATGTAGACAGCACTTATCATCCATCTTGCGCTCATCCTGCCTCTGTTCGTTTTTCGCCTTGACTTTTTGCCTCTTCGTGTGCGAATGATCTTCCAAGCCACGTAAACCTAGACAAGGAACCTTTTGAAGTCCCTTTGTGTTTTATTCATCGATTTTCTGGGCTCTTTCTATTTGTCCCCATCTTCCCCCTCCGACTAACCTGCATGGACTCCACAAGACGTAATCCAGTTGTATATCATCTGTACCGTACCATACCGTACACCAGTGGGGCTCATTAACCACGCCAATTTCACGCTGCATCTTTAATAACTTGGGCCCTTGGCCTTGCTTCGTGACTTCGTAGCTCCAGAATCCGACGTACTTTCTATCTACCTAGCCCCTATCCATAGACTTCGCCCCAATCTCAGGCGCTCCCATCGCCTAAAAACCGAGTATGAATCTTCCTGCCCTTTAACCCCCATGCCTGGACAACCTGTTCGTCGCCCGGAACCAAGTCAATAGCTTGGTCGCTCCATTTGACATCACCTTCACCCTCGACAGAGAGCACGATGCCTTTGATTGGACGATCGCTCGATAGACGGATCTGCTCGGCGTCAGAGGGCGAATCTGGTTTTGTCACCTCAAGCTTCAAATTAAGGGCTTCCACCGACGGAAACTTGATGTACTTGAATGGTTCAGGCCTAGATTAAATGTATCAATTTGAATCAGCTACTGTCAAGCGATGGCTGCATACTAGGAAACACCAACCAATTGACATATCTCGCCAAAACCGCCCCGTCACCGCTCAACAGCCGTCCAGATATGATAATAGTCCTGACAGGCTCGCTATACCCGTGCCTGAGAGGTTGGCCAGGGACTTGACCTTTCCAGAGCTCGGTGCTCGAGTTGGCTGCAAGGATCACTTCTTTCTCCTCTTTCCATCTCCACTCCGCCACATCCAAATCAAAGGCCTCCAGAACAAGTTTGGCAGGCTTGTCGGACAACTGCGAATTGGTGCCCCATACCTCCACGCTGGTGTCAAGCGTGAAGAAGGCGGCGCTGCGACCATCCCCAGAAGGTAACTTGACCTCCCTCCGTGTCATACCAATGGTGTGCTGGCGAAGTTCGCGAGCTATCGCGAAGTAGGCTGGCTTGGGCCGGAGAAAGTAGTCCACGATCGCCCAAGATGTTACTGGCCAGCAGTCATTGAGCTGATAAAACCTGTCAGCGACACTACTTTTCTAATAACAATAAGTCTAGCTGACCTGCCACACTAGTGCACCCGCGGTGTATTCCCTGCCTTTTCCACGCCAGTTCCTCCTCCACAGCCGATAGGCCGACGCGAGCGTCTCAGCTTGCATCACCTGCGTATAGTAGACGTAGCTGTGCACGAAAAGAGGCATGAGAAGCGACGAAATGAAAAGGAGGGCTCGAACACAGTACCTCTCTATATCGAAGGCATGCTTGAAATTTTCCACAAGGTAAAGCTATGGGAAGTAGATCATATAAAGAGCAGATCATCGCCTATTTATCCTGGGACATACCTCCAACCGACGTTCAAATCCGTCTGCTTTATTATGTTGATTCATGGTCCTATGGGGTTCTTTATATTAACATTCTCGGCTGCGACCGTGTCGGCAGCAGAGTGTCACCTCGATTGCGGGTATCTCTCCTCCTTTTTACCGTCTAGCCAATAATCAACGGTGCGAATATCAGGAAACCCTTGCCTAGAGTGGCTTTAGTCGACAACAATTCGCATCTGCTTGCAAAGTACCATGCGCACATTCCGAATTCACTGACGAAACGCCCCGCAAGGATATCCCAATTATGCCAAGGTTCTTGTGAGCCCTAAGTGTGAATAAACGTGAGGGTGGCTTAAAAGAGAGAGAACGTCAAGGGCGCGTACATGCCACACGTTCCCTGTACGGAACAAAATTATATGTAAGTAAGATCGTGATTCATAGGAGGACACCGTACATTGATGTAAGTCTCCGTAATTTTTGTCGGTGGTAGGTTTATGGAATCCGGAATATGGGCTCGCGCGGTGATAGTGAACATCAGATAGCCTCTCTACAATGTCTGGAAGTACGCGTTCGTAGATGTAGCGCGCGGGAAAATTAGTACTGCGGAAATCGGACGTTTCATCGCTGTAATCCAACTCTAGCTTTAGAGACTCGGCGACTTGGTAATCTAGCAGGGGCACAGGCACAAAATTTCGATTAATGTAGGGTTGCGGCGGCAAGGAGGTGGGGTGGTGATCGAACCTTCGTTGTTGCCCGCTGGGAAAGGAAGTACATCAAGTAAAGATACGATTTGGTGCAGACGGCTGATACTTACCGAATATGACAAGGGAGGGGTGATGTCGCACTCGAACTACGTTTTGCTCGGCTTCAGGGATCAGCCGCTCGATGAATTCGTCGTACGCTGGATACTGCCCACATCCAAATGCGAAATCTTGCCAGACCATGATGCCGAGCTCTTTTGGTGATGGAGGGAATACCTAATGAGCCCAGTGAATAAACTGGACGAATGTCGTCTTACCATCGCATATATCATAAAATATATCAGACTCGTAGATCCCGCCCGCCCAGACGCGTACCATATTTTGGTTTCCGTCAACCATCAACTGGAGCCAAGAGCGATAGCGATCTTCAGGCACGCTACAGCAAAATCATCATGACATAGCGTGTAATCGAAGGGACAAAGATAAACTGACGTAGTAAGGAAAGAATCGGCGGGAATCCAGTTTGAGCCTGCCATAGGATGTGGACATCAGTCAAACCAAGGCAGGGCAATGTGATCGCTTACCTCCGCAGAAAATGCGAACGCCGTTAACTTGGAAGAGGAATGAACGACCCTCCTGATCAATAAGGGGTTCCTGAATGACCTGGGCATCCCGAAAGCCTATCCTAGACAGAAGTTCATCTAACATATCGCCCCGCTAACAGCTAATTCAGTTTTGAGCATGGGATGAAGTACGCATGAACGTACCTCGTCTATAACCTGAATCTCGACGTCATAGAGCTTCTGCTCGCCATATCCTACCGGCCACCATAGGTCGACTTCATCTTTCTTTCCACCTATAGGGATATTCCACTCTAATTTCCCGGCGCCTCCTTGACTCCACTTTATTTCCTCCTGCCTCACTACATTATCGGAAGATTTGAGTGTGACGCGCGCGGTGGCAGTAGCGATAGGAGGAGTGAGGGTAACCGCAGCAAACAGCGTAGCTTCGCTAAACTCTGGAGATAGTACGGTAGAGAGCCGATAGTCAGATACATAAGCCGTGTAGGTGTGCAGATATATGGGCCGCCATGGGCCAACTGTTAGCAACACAGGGCCCTGCGACAAAGGCCTGTTCAAAAACTTTGCAGAATTGTTGGCGGAAAGATCTACTCACCCAGTCCCAGCCGTAGCTACCGGGCAGGAGCAATTTAACCATTGCCCTTTTAAAAATGAACCAAAGGGTATCTTACTTGTACTGAGCCTTTCGGACATGGAGTCTACTCGAGTCACCATTCCACAAGGCAAGCTTTCCGTGCCTTTCCTCTAAATCCTTCCCCTTCAAAAAAGTCGAAGGGAAAGTGATAACGAGGACATTAGAGTCCCCGGGCACTAGAAGCCGTTTAACATCGGCGCGGTACGTGACGAATTGGTTATTCGTTCTGTGAGGCAGTCAATGATCAGCCGTCTGCACTACCGTTGGAAGCACAGATGATATGACCAACTCCAAGATCTGATGTCCATTCTGAGGGGAGAATGATTCAGCGCATCTCTGAGTGCTTTGGAAATAAAGCGCCTCACGAGGTTGACACTTGCATAAGTATCTAGGCCTTCAAAGACCAGATTCGCCCCGCTCTTTTTAAGCTCTTCATCAGAAACAGAGAAGGTTGTCTTGAACACCCAGGTGGCCTCTCCAACCCCTAGACGCCAAGTCCCAGACCTCAGCTTGGACCACAAAAAAAGCTCGGGTTATGTGCTTACATTGCACCTCCCATTCATTCATGCCGAGGAATGGGTCGGGTATCTTTTTCTGTTTGATAAGCTCAGCATGAACCGTGGTGGGCATTTCGGAGCATGATAACCATTCGCCAAAGTCGCCAGACGAAGTGTCTTTGAGCTGGGCGAACGTCCAGTTTTTGGATAGGTACGACTTTGTGGATGTCATGAGGATAGCAGAAGGATGCGATAGCAGGAAGCTGTATGTAACGAAAGATGTTATATACGGCTGCTTGGTGGCTTCGCGCTTCGGTTCCTCGCAGCGGTGCTCGAATTTCGTAGGCGCTTAATCGCGAGGACCGTACGAATCACGATCAATATTGATGATCAGTGCCGCAAGGAGTAACTTGGCATATTTCTCCGCGTCAAGCCCGGGAGGCCGTCCGATTGGAAACCAGCGTAGTGGTTCAAGTTATCGATTGGCACGTAGGCCTGCAAGCAAGTGCTTGGGACAATTTCGCCAAATCTTGAGGCTCGGTGGAGCGGAGGGGCCGGGAAAGTATAATGCGAGAACACGCGTATATAAGCATGGCGAGTACTAGCGACATGTAAGTACACGCGTCAGAGGTGTGTGCGTTTGATGGTGCAATTCAGTGGATATATAGGCCCCCTGCGAGGGTCATTTCATGTTCGCAAGTGTGCTTCTACAAGCGATTATAAAGCACAGGCCCGGCGGCCAATGACTTCAGAGGTCAAGACTTGATGAGGCTTGCAACGGCCAGCCTTCTTTTCTTGAGCATGGCACTTGCGCGATTGGTCCGGCATGAAACGTGCATGAAGCGCTTCCCAGGCGCCGAGCGAATAAGTGGCGAACAATGTCTAACTACCCGAGGACTGGAGTGAAGTACAGATGTGGACACGGAGGAGAGTGATATGGTCATACAGAAGGAGCAAATAAGCGGATGGCAGGTGTACAAGTAAGTCATGAGCCATGGCAGGTGGATATGCGGCTACTTGGATTCGTTCTTGCCTGCGTCTTCGTCGGATTCGGCGGTCGTGCCAAAGGAAAGCGGTTTAAAGCCGGCCCTGGGAGAAGTCAAAGTTCATGGGGATATATGGAGCTTTCTGGGGAAGACAGCACCAACTTTGCAAAGTGCTTCTTTTTACTTTGGTTGAGTTTTGCCGAGCAAGGCGTCATAAGGTTGTCCGTTGGCGAGACCATCTTTGGATTGCTGTGTGGCAAGGAGAGCGTGAGCACATAATATCACAACGAGAGGAGCACAACGTACACTCCTTTGGCCATCTTCTTGGCAAGCAGAGCCGCTTGCCCCATTGCGGGCCCTGTGCTGGCAAAGCCAGCAGCAGCAGGCTGGAACGTGTTGGCAGACGAGGAGGAATCAGACATCGTAAATTGGGCTGGGGCAGTTGGGTCAAGACTTGGGCTGGAGATGGTAGGTGAGCGTGCGTGCAGAGCCGACCGCGCGCGGCTCGCCACTCTTTTCAACTCTACGCGTCGAGCACGTGACGCGCCCCAAACAGCAACACACAGCTGCCGGCTTGCCGCTTGGACCTCTCCTCCTCGTGCAGCTCCTTTCACGGCTCGGGGGGTCTGAACTTCTCGCAAGGGCCAGCATATTGGACATTAACACACCGTGCTGGCTAGCCGAGCGAACGTCCATTAATCGTTTCCAGGTCCTGGGGGTAAATTGTCGCTGAATCCTCGCCGCCGAGCCCGTCACATGCGTCACTGAGGCTTCGGAGGGCCCAAAGCACCACGCATCGTGTGCTGTATCTGGGGCGTGGAATTTGAAAGCAGATGCTCCTGCGAATTTCTTACCAGCTCGACCCTCATCCCACTAATCTTGACATGGATATCTCCAAGGATTCTCATGACGAACCTCCCCACGTCGACATCCAGTCTGGTACCGAACGCGATGCTGAGTTCGGGGGATCGCAGCAAAGGATGATCCTGGAGAAAAAGTTCTTGAGGAAGCTGGATGCTCGCATGTCTATCCTTGTGCTCATCTATATTCTCAATTACGTGCGTTGTTCTCTTTTCTTGCATCAAGTTGGCTCCATAAATTGGCTACTACTGCAAAACCTTGACTAGATTGATCGAAACAATGCTGCGTCAGTTTCTTGCCGCCTACCTAAAGTGATGGCGTCAATGTTCAATAAAACTCTTCTTTTCTAGTGCTGCGAGGTTGCGAGGCTTTGAGGCCGATCTGGGACTTGAAGGCCAGCAGTTTGCAACGTCAGTCCTTCCATTATGTCCACTACTAGTGTGCTCAGCAGCCGACCTCTCCGTAGGCTCTTATCCATTTTATACGTTGGATACATCTGCATGCAGGTACAAATATCTCCCGTTACTATGACCTTTGTGAGATGGTTACTTATGCTATGCATGCTCGTATCTCTAGATTCCAAGGTGCCTTTAATTACATTTCAAGTACAGAACGTGCTTTAACCCAAAAGTACCTATAAAGCAATATGTTTCTCCACTACACCGGGAAGGTGCATATTTACATCTCGCTGGCGTAACGTGCTGGTTCTCAGCCTTTCCTATCCCAGCCGTCGCTTTATCTGCCGGCAGCAATGATCATATGGGGTGTTATCTCGCTGTTGACTGGCTTTACTCATAAGCAAGTATTCTTTTGGTTATTTTAATGCCCGACTTAACCCGATTATTCGTCGACAGTTTTGTGGGCGCGCTGTTGACGCGCTTTTTCTTGGGATTCGTCGAGGGTCAGAGCACCAGGATCGCACTTTAGCTGCTCATGCTGAAATAGCTATCTGAATTTCGGACAGCCGCCTTTTTCCCTGGAGCTCTTTTCCTGCTTTCGAGGCAAGTAATCTCGCTTTTAGACGACTAGGTTACACATTAATCGTGTGCGTCTAGCTGGTACCGCCGGGAAGAGCTTGGCTTGCGAATGGCAATCCTATATTGCGGGAATTTGATCTCAAATGCTTTTGGCGGCCTCCTAGCTGCAGGTATCTTGAATTCCATGGAAGGAAAACTGGGACATGCCGCTTGGAGATGGCTGTTCATTATCGAAGTGCGTTGTTTGTATCCCTGGCCGACCAACTCCTTACTCCCTACCTCATAGGGCGCAATAACCATCGCCGTCGCCATCATATCAATTTTTATACTTCCTGACTTTCCTTCCAATACTCGATGGCTTTCGCCTTTGGAACGTCGGCTGGCTGAAGTCCGGCTGGCGGAGGACGTGGGAGACGTCAGCGAGGAAGGAGAAAAGCAGAGTCGATTGCACGGCCTGAGGTTGGCTGTATCTGACTGGAAGGTATGGTGGCTCGCACTTACTTTGACTGCGTTCACCGTCGGTCTCTCGTAAGTCATTCACCACTGCGCCGCCCTTGACCCTTTTCACCTCCACAAATACCTAGGTTCAATGCGTACTTTCCAAGTGGGTGGTTAGCTTGTCTTAGCTTGCCAATGCGATTACGAACTCTGAAATCCACAGCTCTCGCGGCAACTCTCGGTTACTCTCGTACTATTACACTCCTCCTCTGTGCTCCCCCGTGGGCATTTGCAACACTTGTGGGCTTCATTACCGCCCGGTATGTCCTCTTCCGGACATCTAGACAGCAATCATTTGACCTTTGATTACCATCGCCAGGCACTCAGATAAGACGAGAGAGCGATTCTTTCACATTGCAACTCCGATGCTCATCGGTATTGTCGGTTCGCCTGTCCTCATGCCTTATTCTTCGTCTTCAGCGCGTGACCATATATGTCTCCAGGTTTTATCATTGCGCTTGCAACCATGCACATTGCTGCTCGATATGTCGCATTGTAACGGACCACCCTATCACTACGTAATAACGAACCATTAACCTACGTTCTCTAGGTTCTTGATGGCTCAGTCATATGCTGGATTTATCGTTTTCATAAGGTGACTTTGTGGCGCTCAGACCTTTTCTTCTTGATTCTTTAATGGAACGACTTTTTTTTTTTTTTCAAAATTCAGCTGGATGTCCAACTCGATACCAAAGCCGCCTGCGAAACGGGCCGTGGCACTGGCCCTCATCAACGCGTTTTCTCAGCTAGGGAACGTCGCCGGATCGTGCGTCATATCCTAATCAAAGCTGACCATGATCCCTTCATCTGAAACCATTGACGGTGCAGATATGTCTGGCCTAGTGTCTGGGGCCCAACATACCGGAAGTCCTACGGCATATGTATCGCCAGCTTTGGCGCGGGTATTCTCATGTCGCTTATCTTCCGTCAACACCTGGTCTCGCTAAACGCTCGGCTGGCCAACGGAAAAAACATTGGGCGTGATGGCAATATGGCAGGAGCAGCAGCCACTGTAGGGGATGGCCATGACATGGAGCAGCCTGATAGAGCCGGGGAGCGGGGAAAGACCATTTCTGCGCGCGATGGTTTCCGATACGTATACTAGTTAGCCCTTTGTAGCTCCTAGATGATGACAAGCTGGCCGAATTATAATATCTTCACTCTGACCTCGACAAATCCTATGGCTGTACGATTACCTAAGCGCATGCACAGCTTCTGGTCAGGACTCAGGAGACCTTGGTATCTCGGTGGTATCTCGCGAGTACTACATAGTACTACTCACTGGCCACTCAGCGTCGTCGCCGCCGCCAGCTGCAGCTATGTCTTCCTTCTTTGGCCTGTGAGTCGCAGAAAAGTGCGTCTCGTCCTCTACGCTCTGACAGAACAGATCAGCGCAAAAACACGTACGTTCAAGCCAAGGAAAGATGTTCCAGAGGGCACAAAACAATATCAACTGCGAAAGTACGCCGAGGCAACCCTCGTACGTCTCAGATCACTCCATCACCTCATGCACAACCTCACGTCTTTCACTAGGGCTCGGGAAATCTTCGATTGGCTGTGGTGCTTCCAGACGGAGAAGATTTGAATGAGTGGCTTGCCGTACATAGTGCGTTGGTTGGTTGGTCCCTCTCAAGCATTCTAGCTAAACGATGGTGCTGCTGAGTATTCAGCCGTCGACTTTTTCAATCATCTAAACATGCTCTATGGGACAGTGACAGAGTTCTGCACGCCTAAAGAAGTACGAGGTGATTGTCGTGATGTAACGTCGCTGTCCTTACCGATCTTTCCTGTGGTTGCTAGTGCCCGATCATGTCCGCAGGACCGAGGTGTGTGGCCTATACTCTATATCTGGCTCTGACTCTACAGCTTTCAAGCTCAGGTACGAGTATCTGTGGGAAGATGGCGTATACTACAAACGGCCGACCAAGCTTACGGCTCCCGAATACGTCGATACCCTCATGAGCTGGGTACAAGGCCTACTGGACGATGAAACTGTATTTCCGAACAGAATTGGTGGATATTTCTCAATTGTAGCATGTAGAAATGCACCCTGATCCCATCTCGTGAAGGCGTTCCGTTTCCTCGCACTTTCCGCGATACAGTGAAGACCATCGTTCGAAGGCTATTTCGCGTGTACGCCCATTTGTACAGCAACCACTTTGAGCAGATCTGTGCGCTAGGTATTGAGGGTATGTCTCCCGCGCTTTCCTTCTAGCTTCTGCTCAGCTTCAACCTTGCTTAGCCCATTTGAACACGAGCTACCGACACTTTTTTCTGTTCATCCATGAGGTAAGTGCCTTGCACCTGACGACTATGTTGCACTCAACGCCACCCTCCCCACACAGTTTGGCTTGGTGGATAAGAAGGAGCTTGTCCCGCTTGATGAACTAAACGAAGCAATCCTCGCTGAGAATTCCAAGGCTACGCGATGAAATGATCACCCAACATGATTCTTATGTATTCTTTAGCTTGAAGCGGTCCCCTACTTCCGCAGGCCCGCATTTTCTATACTCGCGGTACCTGTTGCATGAACTCAGTCTCACAATTATCAAGAGTACTACTTTGACATTGCGGTCATTGCGTAAATGTACTGCAAGACCGTCCTCTGTATGGTGCATCCACGCATCCCGCGAATGCCCTCGGCCACCTAGCACCGTGATAGCCTGTATATCTTCTGTACCAGCGCTGGTACTACATATACTAATAGTATAGCGTTAATATTAAATATTAAACCACTACTGCAGCGTGTGCTTAAACGGGACACGACCCGCGAGACCCCGGAAGCATATCCTGGCCAAGTCCTGCCAATATTTATTATTTGCTTCATCCGAATCGCTGCCACCAAGTTTAATGTCGTCGAGCACACCAAACCCAACGCTCTATCTCAAGAATCTGAATGAGAAAGTGAAAAAAGAAGGTATGGTTTCAGCGGGGCATAGCGCGCAGATCGATCACTTAAATCTTTATCGCGGCGAACAGAGCTACGCACCCAGCTCTACGCGCTATTTAGCTCTTATGGGAACATCCTGGACATCGTCGCACAGAGAGGTCTCAAGATGAAAGGCCAGGCCTTCATTGTCTTTCGAGATTTGGCGAGCGCAACAAGCGCCATGAGAGGGTTAGATGGAGAACGGTTTTACGACAAGCAGCTTGCAAGTACCATCTCCAGATAGCAATACTACTCTCCCAGATCGCTTCACTAACATCTATTCCAATCGTGAAAAGCATATTGAATACGCGCGAACACAATCGCACGCAACCTTGCGCATGGTTGATCCCAGCTTCGTGTCCCCAGCCTTTAGTGCTGTGGGCGCGTCTGCAACTGCGTTTGCCAAGATGAATAACGGGATGTCGAAGGTGACTGTATCGCAGGCTGAAAATGAGCAGCGAAAACGCTCTAGGGGTGACGCGGGCTCAAGCCGGATGGATGAAGATGGAGAGGGTGGAAATGAACGAGAGAGAAAACGGGGCAGAGATGACGCCGACGCAGATGACATGGATATGGACGAAGACGATGAAGACGAAGCAGGCGGTGGATCGAATCAAGGTAACGTCCTTGTGCCTTCATTCGTAGATTCACTTGCCCAAGCTCTCGTTCCTTTGCCCACCAAAGCATTCAGCGCCGTACCCGACCAGCGTCCGCCATCGGCCGTGCTTTTTTGTCAAAATCTTCCTGTGGAGGTAACAGATGACGTTCTCGGCGTGCTATTTCAGCAGTACGTTGGCGCAATTATTCGTCGAGTCTGCTCATTTACAGACGTTCTCCTCAGATACTCTGGGTTTGCAACGACGGCCGTATCGCAGCCGAATCCGACAACGAAATCCAAAACGGCTAACGTTCGGTATGACACGCCAGACCAGGCACGAGCGGCTCGGGAGGCACTTGATGGATTTATGATCAAGCGCGGGTGGAAGATGAAGGTCGATTTTGCATGATAGGTAATATGCTCCATTCACAAAAAAATGAGCAATGGCCTGAACGACTCTGAGGATTACAGGACAAACCAAGTTGATGAAGTTGATGAGAATAGTCCAAGCTCCCGCTACTTGCCGTGGCTTCGAAGGAATATAGTATCATCACGGCTTCCCCTCGAGGAACCACTTGTAAGCCTCGCGCCACACCGCATTCCCATCTTTCTCGATAACGTCACCGTGACACATGATCACACGCTCAAAATCCCATTGGGCAACAGTCTGCGCGTCGCGTTCCATCGCTCTAAGTCAAGGGAATCAGGTCGAGGCAAGCGCCCGAGGACCGGTGCAATGCGTACCTTTTATCCTCACTTTGGCTCCAGAGGAAGTACTTGTGAACTTTGCCATGTGGTCCAAAGGTGCCGAAGAAAGGAACCTTGGACGACGCCTTGGACTTGGAATACTATGGGGTTGGAGCAAGGCAGAGCGCTTCAGGATTGGTCGCAAAATAAGGTGTGAAATGGCCTGCCTGCTCTGTCCCCGGGAGGTTGGATAAAAGGTCAGCCACGATGAGCGTTCTGGAAGGCGCGTGGCAGAAGGCGACATCCTTATTCGCAAAACCCGAAAAGTATCTGTTTATGGCGTTATATAATGGGGGACGAGGCATCACTATACTTATGCCCACACAGCGGTGATCTGAAGCCGAGGTAGAGCGTTAAGGCTAATAAATAATATAGTATGAGGGGGGGGACAAACCTCGGGCTCGAATCCGTAAGTAGTATTCGGTGCATCCTTGCCATATACTAGGGTAGATTAACACAGTGATTTTAGATCAGCGAGACTGCTCACTGACATCCATCAAAGGTAAGGACGTCCTTTTTCTTGGCCTCAAGGGGCTCCACGCCAACCACCTTGGCTGCGGGGTACTCTTTTTTATAGTCGGCTGACATAGGCAAATGTTAAGCATCAGCATGCACTGCGAGAAAGACCCTTTGACAGCTTACCGAGGAACATGTGATGAACAGCATCGCCAGCTACGATATACCTTGGGATGAACATGGAAAGGGCAGGCAGGGATACATAGGTGAATTTGAAATGAATCGATGAGTGAATTGAAACGAACTTTACGGGCCCGAGCTTATCCAGGGCCTTCTTCGTCTCAGGGGACATGGGAGTGGAGGCGAGGAGCCAT
This sequence comes from Botryobasidium botryosum FD-172 SS1, assembly GCA_000697705.1. Classification (NCBI taxonomy): domain Eukaryota; kingdom Fungi; phylum Basidiomycota; class Agaricomycetes; order Cantharellales; family Botryobasidiaceae; genus Botryobasidium; species Botryobasidium botryosum. The sequence continues at coordinate 560,910 of KL198024.1, read as the reverse complement.
TCTCCAGTTTAACAGCGGTAGAGCGGCCACCAAAGGGAAATATGTGAAACCGTGCGAAGGGCCTGTATATGTGATGCGTGCAGCTGAGCGAGGAGAAGGAATAATGACCTTGAGCCCACTTGGAGAATATCGTGATTGCGGGCGTGACCTGTGAAAGCAGGGGTCAGCCGCGGACTCGACAAGCACCAGTCGATGGCAGCGAGCCAACCTCGCGGATGACAATGTCGGACATGGCGGGCGGCGCAGGAGGCTTAAAAGCAGACAAACGGGCATATGGTGATGCTGATGGACGACAGGTTTTATATCGGAGAGCGCCAGGTGATATTGGAAATGACGGCGATGGTGAGCCGACAGAAAGAGACCGAGTGGTCGCAGACGTGCGAGGAGGACGGAGCGGAGCAGCACACCGCCGCCAGCGCCAGGCCCTCCGCGCGCACCCATCACGAATAATACTACATATCGGATTCATAGCGCCTACAGATCACATGCACGGGCACCCGGCAAGCGTAAGGAGCGAGCGAGGAACCGGAGATGCCGATGTCGGGGGCCACTGGCACTCGGTCTATCAGACGGCTACTTACGTAAGACCAGGACCAGGGGCGAGACGAATATTCCCGCAGGGCAGCGAGCGCGGGAAATCTGCAGCGACGGATCCTCGCTGGTGCTAGCGCCATCCGGCGGGCAGAAAGGGAGCCTCAGGGATTGGTCCCACAAATTAATATCATATCAATGGCCCCCCTTCGAATTCGCGGGGATTGGGCGAGATGCGTGCTACGTACATACGTGTGCGCGACCCTCGAGCAAGCGACGAGTGCTGCACTGATCCCCGACAGCGCACCATGGCGTGCACGGAGTGGTAGGTCCCGCGCTCGTCCCCAGTGCCCACGGGCCGCGTGCCCAGCGAGCTGACCCATGTCTCCCGGCAGCCGACGTCGAAAGCTCAAGTGCGACGAAGCCAGGCCCGAGTGCGGCCACTGCACCCGCAGAAACAGACGACAGCCGGGCAGGAGTGCCTGCGAGTACGACGAGATCCCGCGCAAACGCGGACGCGACAGATACCCAGGCTCCCGCCTCGCAGCAAAGGGTCGATCACACCTTGAGGACGATGACACTGGCCTCGCAGGCACGTCCAGCCAGGCCATACTTATTTCTCCTGGAGTCCGGCGCTCCAAATCTTTGTCCTTGACGACAATTCATATGCCAGATGCCGCAAGCCATCTGGAGTTCAGCATTCCTTCAGAGCCTTCGCTGGATTTTACGCGCAAATCTTGGTGGGACCACCTCTTGTGGATGTATTCCCCTGATCGGGCCATCGCGTACGTACCCCCAATTCCCCAAAAATTATCGACAGTTCGCCAACAGCTGTACCGGCTCACATTTGTGCCTTAAAGCGCGAGACAAATAACAGCAGACCTTCGGCACTTGTAAGTACGAAAATGATCTCGCTCGCCCGCCTTGGCTGCAGCTCACCACCCATCTCCCGCACAGATTCGTTTTATCCGATCACTGGTTCGCATTAATAAACGTGCCCCTATTCATGGAGAATTTTCATAGTCCTGTCCGTCGAGAGAACATGCAGCCCAGTGTCGTCCTTGCTGGGCTCGCGCTCGCTGTCATGGTACGGTCCAGCGAGACCAGAATGGGATCTCAAGGGCGTGCATTCGCATTAAAACTGCGCGATACAGCACAAGCCGCGCTGGAGGCATCAATCAACGCGCAATGGATCACTCACTCGCTCGCTCAGGCAGCATGGGTGCGACTTTCAATACACTTCCGCGTCTCGCTGCACTAACGCCCACGACTCTCAGGCGCTCGCCCTGTTTGAGTTTGGATCTCATCCAGAATACTCACTGACGCGCGCAATGTCTTCATTAAAACGGCTCGATGCAATACTCGCGGCCTTGCACCCCGCATTCGTGCACGTTGTCGATGCCAGCGCGTTTCTTCTCTCGCCCCACTCCGTCCCTACACACCCTCGCGGCGGCGCATTGACCGACGCCGCATCAGCGCCGAAACATCGTGCTGCCTTAATAAATCGTGATCCTCCCACGACCGTCGCTGTAGCCCACCTTGAATGGGATGCGGGCTGGACACTTGGCGAAATCCAGCGGGAAGAAATCCGACGGATCTGCTGGAGCTCGCTTAAGCTTGGCGCCGCTCACTTGGGCTTTCACGCTGACTCCGCGAAATATATAAGCGGCCTTGCGCTAGTTCAATCAGCCAAGGTAGGGCTCTCTCGTCATCCGAGTCGCCCGGGTTAACATGGTATCTGTCTCCCAAGTATGGCCCTCGGTCGTCTTCGACCGTTGCCGGATCCCAAGCCAGGTCCCCGCCCATAGACTCTATCTCTGCGCTGCTCTGCCAGTCAATGCTATTGCTTCTCGAATGCATGTCACGATCTCATGGCGAACGAGATAACAACGACGGAGTATCCAAAGCCGAGCTTGTGTACACTGCCTGGGACGAGCTACTATTGCTTGAAGACGCTCGAAAGAAGGAGACTTCTGTGGACCCTAGCGATACCTACATATGGCTCTCCGCCCAGTATCTGTTCTTGTGAGCGTTGTTTGCAAGCAAGTGTGCGGTCAGCGCTCAGGCCCCTCGCGCATTTTTTTTACAGTGCGCGAATCATCATATCCGAAGAATATAACAAATATGTGTCTCACTCAGCGATGTAAGGATATCTCTCGACGCGACTTGTTCGCACCCCACCGGCCTTATGTGATTGCAATTATAGCGGATTCAACGCGGTCTTGGATCGCCAAGCGGCGGAGCAGTGGCGTAAGTTCCCTACTCTACTGCATTGGCACATGAATCTGCATATTTGGAAAACCTTTGTAGTGAATACTCAAAGGAAGATGCCCGCAATGAACCTCGGTGAGTGTCGCGTTGCGATCGTCTGACTTTTCGGAACCTGCCTCTCAAGCAAAGATCACCCCAGACTGGTGCAGAAGGAATGTACGACCCGATTTCATATGGGCACAGCTACATATGGTTTCAATGTGAATTCGGGCTACCAGACCTGTGGCATGATTCATGCTTATGCCACCATGTTTCAGATGCTACTTGCTCTGGCAGAAGGACCACTCGCTAATCGCTGCTCTGGAGGTGGCTCGCATGTTTGTCTACGTTTCCGAATACATGGGTTATTTGTGGCCTTGCGCAGGTGCGTTCTTTTGACGGTGCGGTAGCTTGTACGTATTCAGCCGCTTTTTATTCCTCCAGCGCAAGAAGCGGAATCCCGGCTCTGGAGAGAGAGGATTACGGGTGCCTGCCTCTCCAGTGGCCTCGAGCCTCCTGATGATTTTCGACACACTACAAATATCACGCCGCCTTCGTAGTATGCGACTTGGCTACCACGGAGCAGGTCTTTTTTTCCCCCATCTATTTATTTGCTTTCCTCCCCTGCTGTCAGTATTATCGGAAGTCCCCCCACTCTGTAACTTCTCTACAGGCCCTTTCCGAGCTACTCTTGGAACCATACTTACTGTTATATCTGTTCTATCCACGTGAAATGCGGTGGGGAAGAGCATCGACCTCCGTTATCGGGGCTGTGTGTTTGCCAAGACAGGGCGAATCTCTTGCGAATCTCTCATCCGCGGCGTGCACGTACTTAACGCCGTGCCAACCCACCAGCTGGCCTTCCTGAGATGCGCTGGCTGCAGCGCCTTCTGCGACTTAGGGCCGGTCTTCTGCAGCCTGCAGGGACTGGCCGGCAAGTCCTCGCTTAGAACGGCAAGCCTGTTAATCATCTTCCAAGCCTACTTACTTATCTATTTCGTCATGTGCGGACGCACCATATAACACAACCGGTGCCGCACCTGCACGTCCGTTTTCCCACTGGCGATACTAGTACGTAGGATGCATCTCCCTGCTTTTGTGGTCGCGCTCTTTGTCAATCTGGGTGTGCTGGCCGCCGAATCCGAGCCAAGCTGCCAGCATCTCAAATTCAAACACGACAAGCCCAAAGTGGCTGCTGGCCTCGCCACACGCGTCATACAAAGCGGGCTCACCAAACCTCGGAGCATCAAGTTTGACTCTGCCAGCCCTCCAAACCTCCTTGTGGTCGAATCTGGGCTTGGTGTATCCGTCCTTGTGCCCGGGGCGCAAGGTTGCCAAGATGGATGGGCTAGAAAGGTTGTGATCAATAACACGGCCCTAAACCATGGACTCGAAGCAGACGGGAAATGGCTGTACGCGAGCTCAAGCGACGTGCTTTGGATGTGGTCGTATAACCCCACTACTGCAAGCGTTAGCGGACAACCTACTGCCCTTGTCAGAAACATGTCCACCGCCGGTTCGAGCTCAATTTGTGCATTCGGCGCCCGTTCGCTCTAACGCCACCTTTTGTAGATCATGACACTCGCACTCTGTTGCTCCAACCTCCCTCTGACTCGAGTTCTGGCTACATCATCATCAATAGAGGTAGCGCATCCAACCTTGATGCCGACGCCTCAACCCTTCCATCCGGCCATTCTCAAATCAGGCGATTTCCCCTCCCTACCACTCAGCTCCCGGCTCCGGTAGGTGGATACGACTGGTCCGCCGGTGAGCTCCTTGCTTGGGGAATGCGCAATGGGGTTGGACTCTCCTTGTCTCCAGATGGCTCCCGTCTGTGGGAAGTGGAGAATAGCGCAGATGATTTGCAATGGAAAAATCAGGATGTACATCAGGACAACCCGGCAGAAGAATTGAACGTGGTCGATTTGAAGGGAGGTGGGGCAGGCGGCTTTTACGGATATCCGAGCTGCTTCACCACGTGGAGCGGGATGCAAGGTCTCAGTACTGGGGATCAGTTCAGTATCGAATTGGACAAGGGCGGGAGTGGCAATGTCACCCGGGACGATTCATGGTGCTCCAACTCGGCTAACAACGTGAGACCCGAGATGAACTTCCAGGCAAGGCGGCTCCTTGAGCTTTTTCGACTGTGTTTGACATTTTACACACATAGGCTCATTCTGCGCCGTTGGACATTACATTCTACGCGGCGCCGAGTTCAGGAGACACGTCTTACGCCTTGAACAAGGACTGGGATGGGCACGCCTTCGTCAGCTTTCATGGTAGTTGGAACAGGGCGCCTCCAACGGGGTATGGTGTGATTCGGTGAGTACACCTGATCCTTCACTCGCAGGCCATCTCTGAGGTGGTCGTGGCACAGAGTCCCGTTTTCCTCCGGCGCGCCTGTTGCATCTGCAAGCTCCACGACGGGATATGCTTTTGTTCTACAGGCACCCGACCTATCAAAATGTCCCAATGGATGCGCACGCCCTGTAGGCCTATCTTTCGACCAGTTCGGACGGCTATTTGTCAGCTCTGACACAACGGGAGAGGCGAGTGCAAGCTCTCAAGTTATCTCGGCGATTGGGCCGCCTTATTCATGCCGATTTCATGCAGGTCTTTTTGATCGAGTCGTCCACTGCGCCAGATGCATCGTTGGCCATTCGCCCTCGGACTTTGAGCCTACGATATCTATTCTGCTCCCTCGCTTTGACTATTTTCGCTGGTGCGATATATTAAATCCCGTGTTAATCGGACATGTATCGAGTGTATTGTTCAAGTTGGGTCGCCGTAGGCTTTTTAATGTACATGACCACCCCGTCAACGTAACTAGCTACTTACAGCGTGTACATGTGTAGGGGGAGTTGAATTCGTCTGTTTTTCCGAAGTTCGGGTGAAATAGCATGTCTGCATCCCGGAACTTAGTCACCGCGCGGGCCAGCGTAAAGAAGATTTGGTCACGGCTTTCCATACTTGCTGCAGCTTGCTTAGCGGGGAGAACAGCGCAAACCGCTTGGGAAGAAATTAATGTTCTTGGCCAGCACTTTGCACGCTCTCCTCGTTATGTGAGGCGACCTAAAATCGGGCAACCTATTCAGTATTTGACGACTTAGTCTGGCCCTGTTCTAGTTCGTCATCCTCTCTTGCAGCCTGTCCCTGACCTTTGCCTTTCGCCGCCAGCGGCCACCCTCGAGCATTCGATCAGGAACTTTCTCTCGGCGGCTTTCAACGTCTATCACATCAACGCCTGTTGTCTCCCCTTGCGTCGCTTCTTCGCCCCTCCTCCATGGCTTGCACCGAGTGGTACTACTTTCCATTGCTCCTACTCACCCCCTGGGTCTCATGCTCATGCCTTTCATCTAGCCGCTGGCGTAAATTGAGATGTGACGGTTCAAAGCCTGAATGCAACCACTGTGCTAGGCGAAATAGGAAAAATCCTGGTCGCAGCCTCTGCCAATACGATGCTGTTGTCCACCGTCGTGGCCCCGACAGAAAACCTGGTTCCCGTCCGCGCAATCCCAAAGCGAAGCGGAGGGCTGTGAATAACGAACAAAGTCAGTCACAGGACCTCGCTTTGATGTCACCTGCCAGTCCCACCGCCAGGTCTCACTATCATTCGTCTGAGACCGCTACAATCGCGCCTGAACCTTCGCTTGATTTCTGTCGCAAATCGTGGTGGGATAATCTTCTAGTGATGTATGATCCAGACAGGGCAACAGCGTTCGTATTATTTTCATGGGTTTTTAGTGGTGAACACTAGCGCGATTCTCGAAACCTTTTAGGTCGAACAAAATATCAGCCGATATCACTTACTTGTACGCCACAGCCACTTGCCATCTACCTGGGTTTCGTTAACCAATCCGAGTCTCTCCAGATTCAGTGGATCCAACCACTGGTTCTCCTTTGTCAATGTCCCTATCTTCCTTTCAACGTTTCGGGATCCAACGGAGCGTGTTAGGATGCAACCCAGTGTCGTTTTATCCGGCCTTGCACTTTCCGTACTCCTCCAATCAAGCGAGGCTGGACGCGGGGAGCGAGGAAGGAAACTCGCTTTAGATTTGTGCGACGTGGCTAGATCTGCCTTGCAAGCATCGGTGAACGCAAGATGGTTCGACGCAGGACTTGCTCAAGCAGCTTGGGTAGGCTTCACTTCACAGGCGAATCGCTTGCTACATCTGATACGAAATAAATCACTACATAGACCCTTGCCTTGTTTGAAACTTGCGCTCATCCCGAATTTTCGCTATCTCGCTCGCTCTCCGCCCTTGTTACGCTTGACTCCATCATACGTGCTTTTCGGCTTACGTGTATAGATGTCAACGACGTTACCGCCACAGTATTCCTCCCTCACTCCGTTCCCTCTATCCCTCGCAGCCGACAGGCGACAACGCCTTTGCACCGCGGATCGCTCCCACTTATTACCAGCAGCAGCGTTGAGCACCACCCTTCTGCCCGAGCCTCTTCCATTCCTGCTCATACGCTGAGTCCTGAGCTGGGACTGTCTGGTTCAATGGTCCGCGTCCCTGAAACAAGTATCCTCCCCCCTTCTGCTGCCCCCTCTACCCATACCCCACCTCTGGCATCTACGCCATTGGCCGTCTCTCCGGCACTATTATATCCTGCTCCTGGCATTTCCTCTGCCTCTGCTATGTCTCATCTTGTGTCGACAGATCTTCCCTGTATCAGGTTCTCTAATGTCGACTCGCCTTCTTCCACTCATTCAGAGATTCCGGATGCCCTTCTTTCATCGACGACGGGGGCAACTTGTACCACCCTTTCTGATTCATTCACGTCGGAAGATGCACCACGCACATGTTCGTGCTTAGCGGTGATGTCGGAAACAACCGATATTGCACCCACCTCACCGACGAGCCCTGGGTGGGACAAATCTTGGTCGTTGGCCGAAATTCAAAAAGAAGAAGCAAGAAGAATGTGCTGGTCTGCTTTAAAGTTGGCTGCTGGTCACATACCTTTTCATCCTGGTGCAGCGGAACTAATCAGTGAACTCTCATTCGCTACGCCGGACAAAGTAAGTCCGTCTACAATTTGAGCTTACCTGTGTGCTGATCACCTCTCAGTTTGGGCTATTTTTTCCGGGCGAGGCACTTTTCAAAACGGGAAGATATCCCGTCTCAACCCTGCACTCTCCCAAAGAGTCTATCTGGGCCATTGCCTCGCGGTGCATGCTTCTCTTCCAAAGTTGCGATATGCACTCGCGCACTAGTGCCCAAGCAAATGACACTACGAAAGCCATGTTTGCTTTCGATGCATGGGCTGAAGTTAAATCGCTTGAGGAGGCAATACAGGAACATACGTGTCTGCATGGGCCAGGATATCAATTTCTGTCGAAGCAATACTTATTCTTGTGAGCTGTCTTTGTATCGCATCCTCTGTAAAGAATTGCCGTATTTTGACCTACCGACAATGGCCAGTACGAGGATGGTGATATCTGAACACTATGGTGTATACATCCCAAAAACCACTGGGTATGTGCCGCGCCTTCGACACCTGCCTTGCACCTATACCTACTTAGTGACATGATTTACAGTGGATTCGATGCTGTCTTGGATCGCGCACGGGCAGAAGAATGGTGTATGTGTTATATAGTCCTTTTCAAGTAGTCCCATCTTACGTATACTATGCCAGTGGATTATCATCGGGCACATGGGATGACGCTGGAGAGTGAGTCCTAAATGCCTCTTAGTCTGGGTCTCAGCTCTTACGTCCCTTGTGCTGACATCTTTAGACTTCTTTACTTCGCCGGCACAAGCGAAGCCTTATTTCCACTGGTGGATGATTCATATTTTGACAGTGTAGGTGCGATAGTGTCAACTGTAGCTTGCATTGCCTGACTTTCTGCCCGCTGTTCAGCTGCCTCTCCCTCTGGTCTCGAGATCATACATTTATAGCTGCCATTGAAGTAGGCAAAATGTATCTCGCAGCGGCTGAATACCTTGGTCAGCTTTGGCCATGTGCAGGTATGCCGTACTCGATACTATCTTCGTAATGCGTCTAACTCTCCGAAATAGAGCAAGCGTCTAGAACCAAACCTTTGCGCGAAAAATTAATCCTCGCTTGCATTAGATCTGGCGTAGCGCCGCCTCCATCCACAGCGCGGTCCGATTAGTAATTGGCAATCCGATATATACGAAGTTGGTCTTGAATCGCATCCCCGCGTTTTGAGCCCTGGAAGCTAGTTAAAACGGCTTTCACTGGCGTTTCCGTGTACCCTTCCGGATAATTTGCGATGGGCGGAACTCTCTGGCATATCCAGACTATGCGCACCATTAATGGTGTGCTCTTAGCTACGACGACTGTACAATGATTTTATCCACCCTACTGAACTGGCCACAATCATTTAAATGACTTGCCTAGGAAAACATAGGCAAATAGCTAGTGTGGCGATCGAGGTCACCTGGATCTCCACCACGGTGTGACCAAGTGCGAAGAACATTAGCCGAGTATGTCCTATGAGAGGAGAGGGACAGCCGGGAGGACTGGATGGCAATGCTAAGCCTGCCGTATACAACAAAGACTTGAGCCGGCGGCTCGCTTCAACTATAGGCTTGGAGGATGCAGGAGGGAAGCAAAGTCAAGCTTGCGTGTGTCGCACGCCGGCTTGAGTATTGCTCGCCACCTCGAACATTGAGAACTGTGCTCTGAGGGAGAAGAACCGGCTTGATAAAAAATGAACGCATTCTCATAGGGGGATCCTCACCCTGAGAGGGCCATAGCTTGCCCATTTCTTGCGTGGATGCGAGGTATTTAACCGCGACTTTGAGCGCAAGGTCTAGCGTAGTATCCCGTTGCCAGAGAGTATAGCATCTGCAATTGGGTGTCCTTAAATTGCGGCAAGACTATGACACGTGAGTAGGGAATTCTTACACATCTATCAATTGCATTTGTAGCCAGATAAAGTAGGGCTTTCTTCTCGAAGGATCGGCGAGCCAGACTAGAGTGTGTGCGCATATGGATATTAGTATCATAGTGAACCCGTTTAAATTACATACCTTCAATGAAGAGACCTGTTGCAAGATGGAATTGCACTGAGAGATGAAAAGAATGTAAGAAGCGAGTCACCAAGTTTGGCATGGCTAGACGAACACCATTCTTCGACCGAGGAACGATCTAGTGCATATGCGCGTTTTCTAAAGGAGGAAATTAACTCGGAATAGAGATGGCGGTTGAGATTGACCCTACATGTTTGACTTGACTGGGAGTTTCTCGACGATTTCGGATATGAGGATGCGTGTACTGAAGGCAGCCCGTGCTGGTAATTATGGTGCAGAACCGCGGAGGGTAAGAAAACGACTCACAAAAATAGATATTGCGTTGATAGCCATTGATAACCGCTCTCCCTCGAACACACATGTCCACTGATGTTGCTCTGAATTGCGATTACCTCTGCCCAGGCGGAGGCTGCAAATAGAGTATCATCCTCATCCTCGCTCTCCGCAGGCTTCTTTCGCAGCCGCGATATGCAGCTCCGGAATAAGAGCATGGATCGATACAACAATGCCCAAATCGACTCTTTGGGCGAGCCGAGGAGCTCCGACCGGTACATGGTCTCGGCTGGAAATAGTAGTCCATACTAATAAGTTGACGTAAAATGGATGGCATCAGCATTTCTCCCCCTTGATGAAATGCGGTGGTGATACTTTGGATGGTTGCACATATGTAAGATCCTCCACATAGTGAGCAGAGGCCGAGGTAAATCCAAGATGACCTGCGGCAAGCTCTAGGGAGTTCCAACAAAGCCGTCGTATCTCCTCTTGCTGAACCTCTGCAGAGGTCCAACTCGGATCCCATCCTGGGCTACCCGAGGATTTTGATACAAGATCCAAGCTGGAAGCCATAAAAGTAGAGCATGTGCACGTTGTCACCTTGGGAGAATGAACGAGGATTAGATGATCGAGTGCGTCGGCCATCGAAAGACGCGACGGATAAACGGACGGGACAGCGTGCGGAAGGAATACGGAGGAATTCGCGTCATCGACGTCTATGCAAGTCAAGTGATACGCCGCAATAATGGAATCCAAAGATCGAAACGATGAAATAACGCGGTCCGCCGAATATTCGGGGTGAGTGCAGGTCTCGAAAAGGGCAAGTGTCTAGGCAAGTGAGAGGTTGTCAGTGTATTATCATTTTTTAACCGACAAATTATGACGAGCACATAGGCAGCCTGAGCAAGCGAGGGGTCCACCCAGCGCGCGTTGACCGAAGCTTCAAGAGCAGATTGAGCTGTAGTGCGTAGTTTGAGGGCAAATTTACTGCCCCATGTGCGGTGGCTGTCGTCGCCGGATTGCAGAAGGACGGAGAGGGCGAGTGCGGCAAGAACGACGCTAGGCTGGAGGTGCTCTCGACAAAGCGGGTCATAGAGCTTGACGAAGAATGACGTGACGTTGATCAAGGACATCCAGTGATGAGAGGACTCAAACCTAGCCGAGAGCGCGTTTAAACCAAGGGTAACTGGCCCAGCGAAGTGACGCTCCTTACAAATAACGTAGGTCTTGGACGACCTTGTTCAATCTGCCCGTACGTACGAGGGTCGGAACATGGAAGCGGGGACGAAATGGCAAGGCATGCACGCACGCGATATGTCTGTCCTGTGAGTATATGCGCAGCAAGTCGTCCCACCAGGACTTGCGGTTGAACTCGAGCGAGGGCTCGAAGGGCAGGGGAGCCCAGTGGCACTTTGCTGACCTGTTGGTCGGCTGGCACGCCGGGGGGCAGCGGATTGAGACAGCGTGGGACGGTGACGTGTCTTCGTTGTCCTGGACCTGATGCACGCCGCCGAGCCTCTTGCTTGGGCCGCGCTTGCGTGGGACCTCGTCGTACTCGCACAGGCTACGGCCGGGCTTTCGCCGGTTGCGCCTGGCGCAGTGGTTGCACTCGGGCTTGGTGCTGTCGCATCTGAGTTTTCGCGTTCGACTGGAGGGGAGCGGTTAGGCCAGCACTGGCGGGGAGCGAGAGACGAAGACTTGCCATTCGGTGCAGGCCATGGGAGTAGCGGTGTGCGTGCAGCGCTGGACGAGGCCGCATACATGCCACGGCGCGGCGGTGGCGGGCGCTTGGGCTCTGGGACTGTGGACGTAGCAGGTGCTCGCGCCTCGCCCTGGCCTCGCCCAAGCCCACCGAATATTTAATACTAGTGCTTATAAGAATATTGCTGCGAGGACTCAAGCGTATACCCACTTTCGCCAAGTATAATATTAATGTAGCAGCTTCCCGCGCACATTTCGTCCTTTCCCACCCAAACTGGACCACTTGCACCTGTATAAGCCAGACCCCGGACACCCCATCGAGCGACATGGTCTGTAAGCGAGCGGATGCTTGGCCTAGCGCTGGCCATGGGCCTCGAGGCGATATCAGATATCACGATGTATGCGCAGTTTGTCGCATTAGTGTTAATATTCGTCCATCTCGGGCGCCCTCACGGTGCGGTTTATTCACGCGGGCAAAAATATTAATAGCTGGCCCGCCAGAAGGACGAGGCCGGCCAGGGCCATATCGCATTTCCCCACTCGCCGAGATTAAGAGTAATAAATATTGGCGCCGAGCCTCGAGCGTCGGCAGGGCACTGGCAGGGCACACCGTCCAGAGGAAATAAGTGCTGTCCCGCCTGTTCCCACCCGCGACGCAGCTGCAGCTGCGATGGCCTGCACAGAATGGTGTGTCTGCAGCCCGTGCACTAGCGGCCTTTGTCTCCCATGGCTTATATGCATACGCCCTCGCCCAGCCGGCGGCGCAAACTAAAGTGCGACACCAGCAGACCAGAATGCAACCACTGTGCCCGCCGCAACAAACGGAACCCGCGGAGCAGCGTCTGCGAGTACGACGGCGCGCCCCAGAAGCGCGGGCGGGATAGGGCCCCTCGCCAGCGCATGCCCATCTCCGCGACCGCCCATCCATCCCCCAAGCCCGCGCCGGCCAGCACGAGTGGTGCCGCCTCTGCCACATCGCTCCTCCGGCCACAAGACGTGTATCTCGGGGGCACCATTCCGTCCGAGCCGTCTCTCGACTTTACGCGCAAATCGTGGTGGGACAATCTTTTGTGGATATACTCGTCAAATCGTGCTACGGCGTAAGCGGATCCAAGCTCAAGCTGTCCTTCGCTTCATTATCATCCTCAGCTCTTCCATTTTCCACCAGGGCGAGGCGAATATCCGCAGACTTGCGATACGTGTACGGTCTTTGTGCCCTGGGGATCCTTGCTGCAACTTGATGAACCTCAACGACTCATTTACAGATTCAACTGCAGCTCAAGCCTCTGGTTTGCCATGTTGGATCCGTCCGCTTTCTGGCTCGAGTTCCAAGACCCCGCATCGCGCCCAACTATACAGCCGAGTCTTGTTATCGCGGTCCTCGCCATCTCCGTTCTGATCCAGTCTAGTGAACTGGGCTGGGGATCAAAAGGCAGGGCCATGGCCTTGACTCTCCGCGATACCGCGCAGGCTGCGCTGGACGCTTCCATAAACGCCGGTTGGTATAACCACTCTTTGACGCAGGCAGCATGGGTAGGAGTCTCTTCGCTAACCAAAGAAGGGCTTCACGCATGGAATAAACATCTCATTATTCCAGATACTTGCATCATTTGAGTCCTGTTGCCACCCACTTTTTTCGCCCGCTCGCGCAGCCTCCGCTTTAAAGCTGCTCGATTCTATCATCGCTGGATTCCAGCTCACTGAGATCGATGCCAAGAGACGCATCGGACCTCCACCTGACACTACCAGCCCCTCCACCGCGTTGAGTCGCGGCAAGAGGGAAAGCCCTCCTCTTTTCCGGGTCCACTGCTCATGCACCACCGTGTCTACGAAAGGCCGGGATGGCTTTGCATATCTGGTAGGCAACCCTACTTGGGATCCACGCTGGACTCCCGAAACAATATGGCAGGAAGAGACGCGGCGACTCTGCTGGAGCTCATTAAAGCTCGGTCTCTCCCACCTTGGCTTCAATTCAGACTGCTCCCAATACGTCACCGGTCTCTCCATCCTCCGACCTGCAAAGGCAGCGTATACGTCCTCATTTCTAGTGATCGAGCTCGACGTGCTAATATTGCTGTCCTAGTTCAACTTATATTTTCCTGGGGAGGTGCTCTCCTCATCCGAGGTCCCTTCACAGAGCGCAGGAGAACCAGTCTGGGCACTGTACTGTCGCTGTATGCTATTATATCAACGGTGTTTTGCCCAAATCCCAGTGAATCAAGCCGTAGACCGCGTAGCAAGGGCCAACTTTGTCTTTGCTGCTTGGGACGAAGTAGAGCTGCTTGGGAGTCAACTCGAGCAGCACACCTGCTCCCCGGAAGGGGGCTACCAATGGATGGCCGATCACCACCTGTTTTCGTAAGGAACTTTCTTATTACGTGTTGTCATCTTTACACTGCAATCTCATTCTCCTATAAAAGCATACGTTTGCAGCTAGCAGAAGAGTATAGATATCTAATGCCGACATCGGATGTGTACGTACATGGGCCGTACGGCAGTGACAACAGGCCGAACATTCATATTCATCTACCCAGCGCATATAATGCTATTCTAGACCGACCAATGGTAGAAGAATGGCGTAGGTTCTTCCCTTGGAATCTTCAGTCGAGCTTGATGCATCGTATATCGCCATTCCAGTGAACGGCCAGAGATACTCATGGTCGATATTAGCAAGTGTGTCGATATCAACCTTTGTCTTCGTTTGACTGGCTGATCGATCCCAATATCGTAGATCATTTCGAGTCCAACGTCATGCCGCCGTACTTTGGGTGGTGGCCAATGCGCACCGTCTCAATGTAAGCCTTCTTCTCTGCTGGGACATGACCTTCTCATAGAGATTTCAAAAAGATGCTATTCGCTTTGGGTCAAGGATAACAAACTCCTACTCGCGTTAGAGGTGGCCAAGGTGTTCTTGGGGGCAGTTCGCTACATAGAATGGCTGTGGCCTCCCACGTCAGGTTCGAGAAATCCCAGCCGCAATCAATGTCGGCATTGGCTGACTTCTGTTTCCCTTATGAGCAGCAAAATCGCTGTACCCGCGATGGCTCAACCTCATCACAACAGCGTGCATATCATCCGGTATCGACCTTCCAGAGACGGGTGTGATCACGTACGCTCATATCGACACTCCGGAAGAGCCTGAGAGTAAGATCCGTCCAAGTGGTCTTGCAACCTTCTAGTGCTAGTCCCTCGTACTCGTCTCCGCTATTTCAGACCCACCGTGTTGCACGTATGAACAGACATCCAGAAGGCTGGGTATATATGCTATATAATAATAGTGCCCTGTCACTTGTCCTTCTTACTTTCCCCAGCGCCTTCTCCCGCGATCTTCTTCTTTTCTTCTTCGCCCAAAACCTGACCGAACTCGTTCACCCGGTTTGGATCTACTCTGTATATCCAACGCTTTAGAGATGTAATGTGAGCAGGACCGCCACTTCCGAGAAACACTCGAGGGAAACAAGGCGAACCTGATACAAGAAGACGAGGAATACCAGATCATCTCTGAAACACGCGAGGCGATGGAGGAAGGGCATTTTGATGCAAAATCTAAGGGACATTCAAGGTGAGAAAATGCAGAGATACTGGCTCATCAGGGAATACTCACGCAAAGAAGTCGTCTACCACAGTTGAGAGGGTTTTGAAAATCATTGCCTTCATCGGCATGTGAGCAACGCTCTGCAAAAAAGACAAAGTGAGTCAGTGGTGGCGCTTATATTGGGCAACCAATAGCAACCTTGAGCTTGTAGTTGATGATAAGCTGGGGTATGAGCTGAGCCTGCGCACGTTGTTAGTGAGAGTGTATAGTGAATATATTCCCGACTTACGAAACCAAACATGTACACAAAGCTCGTTAGGGTGCCAATGACGAAGGAGTACCATCCGCGATGCGTCTCGTACACGAGAGAATAAACGGTGTAAATGGCAAGCATAGGATATGCAAAGTAGGAAACGTAGCGAAAGGCGAGTTTGTCATATCTGTCAAAGAGTCAGGGAAAGAGCTTCTTGGTATAGAGTGAAAGAAAGACATACTCTTGGGTTTTTTTCTCATCTTCGCTTAGGACATGCTTATCTGGGGGGAGAATCAAGTCAGCTAACAGCAACAGTGGGCCTGGTAAAAATCGACTGACCCGTAATTTGAAGGCGATATGGCAGCGTCGCTCCATTTTGCGAAGGTACCAGTTTGATATCCACAGCTTTGGTAACCTGAGAAGCTTGATTGGTACTTGGTTAAAAGTGCAAGGTATATCAGCATACCTTCCATGCCTCGATCAATATCCCTGTGCCCTGCCCAAACAGGATCATCCACGACGTCTGGGCATTATTATCAACCAAGTAAAGCAGAATAACGAGCTTTGAAGTCGTCAGCGCGCTGCCGAAAAGGTACAGATTAGAAAGGAATTACCTGCACGAATACGTTAGTGATGATGGTCCTGCGAGTTCAACAGCTATCAGCCTCCATCCCATAGAGTGGTCTAAGAAATTTACCTGACAGACACACCGACCATCTCTTCCTTCTTCCGCCAGTGGCTCACGTCCGACGTGAATGCCAAGAATTCAAACACCATATGAAGCGTACTGACGACCGCGGTAGTTATCAAAAGCCACGGCTTTGTCTCGCTTAGCATGCGCTTCAGCTCATCGAGCTCTGCCATACCCGCGGTACCCTGTGTTTCGGCAGTTTGCTCCATTCCATGGGTCATGGAAGCGAAAAGCTGGAACTTGAAATAAGATATAGGGTATAACACAATGCGAAGCGGGACGCTGCTGTTGTCTGTTGTAATGGGGGCGTAGTGGTCTTGCAACTACGTAATGGATGAGAAAGGCAACACGAGGGAGCAATGGTTTTGTAGGACGCACATGCCAAAATTCATTTGGAAAGAGGATGGGGTAGTGATATCCAATCTGCCCCGTGGCGTCGCGAAGGGAGGGCTCAAGATGAACATCTGATAGGATCAAAGTATATGTGATGCAATCTTTCGAAACCTGAGTTAATGCACTTTACGTTTGAAGAGGGGAACAGTCAGCTGTGTATATGGCACGGCGGTGGCATCAGACACAAGGCCGAGTGTCAGATTCTAAGTAGAAAAAGGCTTCGAGTGAGCGGGCTGTGGCAGACCAGAGACAGATGCAACCCACTGGGTGCCAGTATTGGAGCAATAAGCCGTCCTTGGGAATTTCGGGATAAGAGTGAGCTGTATGTATGCCATGTTTAATATCAAGGAACTAACATCCACGACTTCCTCCGTTTCCTGCACGTCGCTCTCGTCTGAAGAAAGCAAGCTTTTTTCTTTGCGTATTTTGCGCCTGGGCATATACTTGGTGAGTCCTGTGTAGGCGCTATCAGCAGAGGCGCGTAAAATAAATGGGGTTTGCGCGCACGTTTCTCGACATGGTGCACATTTGCGGGATTGTAGTGAACGGAGTAAGGGTCTGGAGTCGAGCCGTTCGCGGTGATGAAGATGTGAGCCCACAAGGCCGAGGCATTTTGGTGAACAGACTGGAGAAAGGTCGCGGTGTCGGCTGGCCGCGCTCTGGAACAGAATTGAGATAACTCACCGACGGTATATCCAAAACAACGTCCTTCTCGTTCTCAAATTTCCAGTCGCCATAAACAATATCATCCCAAACAAAACTGGGCAGCTTTTCTGCAATACCCCTGCGGCGATAGTCGAAGACATCCGAGCCTGAGGAGAGGGTAGAAACGTGTACGTGAAAGGAGAGGTTTGTTCCAAGTGGCCAGAGGGGAAGGGCAGTTGGAGGGTATAATGGGGGACCGTTTGACGCTAATTCGGGAGAGATGGGCTGGGGAGGAGGGGCCGACGGGGCAGATTTGGGCGCCACATTATTGGCATAAAACTTTACCGCTAAGTACGTCGAGCGATGAATGTTAGCACAATTCGTTGGGTTGCTCGATATCTCAAGACTTGAGATGGGTACACACCTGCCTGGCTGGGGGTGCGCGTACTTTACTTAGTTCCAAACTCACGGGGAGCAAGTAAACAACTCACCAAGCAAAATAGATGAGCGCCGATTTTACCAAGACATCCACTATGCCTCTCTCTTGCGGTTGCGGTTGCGGCTGCGGCTGCGGCTGCTGTCGCTGGGCATTCTTTGCTGGCGCACTCATCATCGCCGTTACACTTTACTCACACACTATTAATAATAATATTCCTTACTAGTACTCGAACGGAAGCAATGGATCGGCTATTCTTTATGTGATTGGCTATTATTTACAATGCACAAGAGACAGCTTGAAGTTGAACTAATGGTAGGTGGACCTCAGTCTTTGAATGAAAAGGTCAGTCTTTACCGGCACTGTCCTCAGTGGGAGGTACACGTACCGCCCGACGATATACGCTTCTGTCTCGACTGGTTCATACTTGGGCCCGCTCCCAACGCAGGTTGGAATGCACTCAATTATCTCATGCGCATTGGGATTGCAGAAAAACGCAATAGATTGCCGACGTGGCGTCGAGTCATCTTGCGCGGCACTTCCAACTGGGGGCGCCACCACTCGGTGAAGCGTTCTACGAAGTGACACTGGGTTAGAGAGGCCATCATCTCAAAGGACGAGGGAACGTACGAGCGCAAGATGTCATTGGACCACCGAGAAAGAAGATCACCGATGTTGACGACAATTGTGCCGGGCTAAGGATAACCAACGCTTCAGCCCCGAGGTCGGCGGAAACGGAACCCGTGTACTGACGATAGGTGTGGCCGCGTGAAAATGTTTTGTGTGTGGGTTCTGAACCTCGAGTCCGCCGACCTACATTGTCATGGGAAGCATGAAGGCCAACCTCCAAGTAAGATATCCGTAATGGCGCGTGCTTACACTGTCCTGGAAAACGAACGTCAGAGTGCCGTAATCTGGATCTGGAGATTAATTGTCTGCTATTCGCGGATAGACGTGCTGTGGCTTGCCAGAGTGAGAGCCCGCGCGTGCTTGCCCATCCTGCTCGAGCAGCTTTCTTTGGACGGGTGGATAGTTCAGCAACCGCAGGTTATGCGACTGCTCGTCCACTTTTGCATCAAACCATCTCTCCTCCAGCTCCAGCCCCAGTGCGATAGCACGCATGACTTCTACGTGCAAGTCATGGCAAGTACGGTAAAAATCGAGGAACGTCTGCTTGAATCCCGGGGCATCAGTGTGCTGCGGCCACATATTTTTCCAAGTCGGATCCCAGTCGCGGCCGATCTCTATGGACTCCTTTGAGTCGGGGGCGCTAGCACGAAGACGAGCTATCTCTGCAGGATCTGAGGACTGCGTGACACGCTCTCTCCCGGGCTGAACGTACCCTCGGTTCGATCGAGGATCTTTGGGAATAATGACTGTGAGAAGCGCGCGTGCCGAGTTGTTTATACGCCGTACCTTCCCATGCTAACTTGAGCTAGGGAGGGTATCACGAATGAGAAATTTAGGCCGGTGGATGCAAGGTTCGTGGCGCGTAAGTACCTTGGTTTCCATGGGTAGGTTGAAGAACCGCGCGCTCTACGGATGTCATTAATATACAGCAGCCACTGTTCAAGGGGCATGCTTACCTTTTCAAACGCGTTATCGACCACGTCGCTCTCGACCCCATGGTTTTTCAGATAAACAAAGCCGACCTCCTTGAAGGCCGTAACGAGCTCGTTGGCGGTGTGTCGCCTGTCATCCGTCGTCTGCCCACGCCGGAAAGGAGCGAAATCGATAACGGGGATCCCGAATGTCGAATCGGAGCGCGTTCGCTGTAGCGTTAGTACATGTTACATAGATAAGTACTGGAAATGCGTGGATTCGAATGAGCCACACACGCCTCTGCCAGTGTGGACTGCCAGCTTCGGCCGCGCAGAGTCCATTGCAAGGGGGCAAGAGCCCGGGGCAAGCGACGCAGAGCAAGCATTTTCGCAAGCAGCGATATCTAGATGAAAGTTTACCACAAGAGGCGTACGGTATATGAACCTTTAGTCGGGCTTGGGTTCCGGTTCAGCTAGCCCCGTGTCGCCGTGTGAACATACTACATCAATGCTCCCACTACATAGGATTGCCAGAACCAGCAGCTCGCCGGCTGATGCTTGCTTGAGCTTGCTCTGGCCGGCGAGGTTGACGGCGACTACCAAGAAGGCTGAATGTACTTACATGTAGAGACTAGTGCTATGTAGTGCTAGAGGCAATGCGTGTTGAATCCGCTGCGTGAGTAAGTCGCTATCAGCGGCAACGACGACCCGGACACGCCCAGCAGCGCCGATGGCGACGACCGAGGAGGGCCCACGGAAGAAGAAGCGGGTGCTCGCCGCGCCCCGGCAGAGCAGGGGCAACGCCTGCCTCAAGTGCCACGACCGCAAGCTCGCAAGTCGCCTTTCGCTTTTCTCGCTCTTTTTGTGCCCACACGGCCAGTTCCTAACCGACGTTGGCTGCAGCGCTGCGACGGCGTGCGGCCCATATGCGGGCCCTGCACGCGGCTCGCGAGGCATGTGCCCTGCACCTTCCCCACGTACCACGTCAAGGCGCGGACCGAGATTCTCGAGGACAAGATCCGCAGCCTCGAAGAGCAGATCGCCCGCCTGCAGACGGCCAGCAGCCCCAGCCCCGATCCACAGCCGAGCTCCCCTGCAGGCCCCGATGTCCTGCACGCGTCCCCGCAGTCCCCGGCAGCCATCCCCCTCGACGGTCTGCCGCAAACTCTCGCGCCCCCCGTCCCCGCGATCATCGGCAGTTGGTGGGAGACCCAGGGGAACCCTCCCTCCGGTCTCACGACACTCTTGTGCGGCCTGCCTAAGTTCTCTCCTCCCTACCGTCACAGCGCTTGCTCAATCACCTCCCACAAAGGAAAGCGACGGTCTATAAATCCCGCTCCCACTTTATCTTCCACGCGCCCCAATTTCTCAAGTCGCTCGCCTTGCCGCACGGCGAAGCCCCCCACCCCGCGCTCCTCAACGCAGTCTATCTCATCGGCTGCTATTTCCATGGCTCCGAAAAGCTTGCCAGTCTCGAGCCCCTCTTTCTCCAGCGCACGCGCCGGCAGCTCACGCTCTCCTTGCAAAACGTCGACAATCTGGCTTCCTTTGTCAAAGTCTCCGTCCTTCTCTCCTGGTACTACTATGTCAAGGGCAGGTCAGTGCCCGCGATCGCAATGCTCTGCCAGTACTAACCGTGAGCCAGGTTTATCGAGGGCCACCACTGTAGCTCTTGTGAGTGTTCACCCCAAGAGCGAAAGAGAGATTGTACTCATGTGTCCGACACAAAAGCCACGATGCGGTTCGCCGTGGCCTGCGGACTAAACAGGCTTCCCTCGTCGATATCCCAATCCACAGACGTGGGTGGACTGCTCGAAGCCCCTACTGACATATTCCAGCTGAGCCAGCGCATACGGCTCTGGTGGCACGTCTTTCTCGTCGACCGTGGTGGCAGCGTTCTCACCGGACTACCCGCCGCACTTCCGGACGACGAGATTGACACCCCGTGGCCGGTGCCCCTCGCGCCAGACACCGTAAGTTCTCTTCTCATACGATCGATGCTATCCAAGACTTTGAATGCTGGGGATAGGATGGGACGTTTATCATGTCGCCGCTGGAAACGCGCACCGTGCGCTCGCTGTATCAGGCCGAGACCGGGGCCACGCTCGTCTCGGACGACCACGTCAACGTACTTCGGCTGAAGAACATGGCGCTCATGGAGCGCGCGTCGCGGCTCGGCAAGCAGGCCACCGACAAGGGCGAGTTTTGGAACAATCCTCGAACCAATTAAAGCTCACACCGCCATTACAGAGCGCATTCTAGACGACAAGTTCTGGGTGGATTTCTACACAACCGACCAAGCAATATCCCAATTCGTCGGCTCGCTCCCCTCCATCTACGATCTCCGGCAATCCGAGAGTCTACCATCTTCTCCACCGTCGTCCTCATCGCCGTCGTCCTCGTCCTCTTCGCCGTCGCCTCCCCATTACGAACCCCCGCAGGTGAACCTGTTTCTGATCATGATCCATACTCTCGCGCGCTCGGCCGCGATCGAGCTGCACAACGGACTCGCGCTCACCGACGTCCAGACCTCGTACGACATATGCCTCAAAGCGGCAAGAGAGGCGGCCGCGCTCGTGTACAAGATTGTCGGGTTCAAGGGGGAGGACATTCCCTTTTTCCTCCAGGTAACTACTCGCGCGTCCACGTTCTCAGTGAGAGAAAATAAGTAAGCTTATAGGTGGCAACCTTGTAGTTGTACTGGGCCCGGATCGTGCGCGTGCTCGGACGAGAGTTTGTCCGTCTCCGGCGAGTGGGCGAGCCCAACGCTGCCAACGCCGTGTGGTTCGAGATCGATAATCTCCTGCTCGCCATCAATCGCACGGTGGGCGCCTCTGCGGCCATAAGTCAGTCTCCTTCACACTATTCTATATTTTCCAAATGGGCTAATTGATCTGTTTCTTCAGATTTTGAAAAAATGTGCGACTGGGAAGAATAGTAGTCGTTTAGAGCGCATACAAGATCTTTTTCTTCTTTTGTTTCAGTCAGGTCGATGGTGTAGGTTATTCTCCTAGGAAGCTGTTGTATTGTAGTGTACCATGAACAAACCACTTTCTTACTCTCGGGCCTTTCGCATATACTACATGCGTTGTGTATGCGAAAGGCCCGAGAACATATTCGTGCACACGGGCGAGAGCACGATCGGGGTGAATATGTATATTGCTTGCACACGCTTACAAAAGTGTATACCCAAGAAAAAGAGAAGGAAAAACTATGCACTAGACGCCAAAGAGGGCCTGTATACGCCATGCCGAGGTTGAGGGGTATATAAATAATATTTGATTGCCAGTGATTGCGAGCGACTTGAGAAGAAATAAAAGAGAAAGAATATAAAATCAGAAGCCTCGTATGCCAAGCACACTGCGGACGTCGCCCGTAAACCTCAGCGAGTCGAGGACGGGGAGAAGATCGAGCAGAGCCTCGTCTGAAGGATCCGACGTCCATCCTTCGATCGGAATTCCGTTTGCTATAGGCCGAGGGGTAAGAGAGAGAAGGAAGGGGGGGAGGGTGGGAGCCAACGTGCCTTGATTGAAGGAGTAGCTGACGGGTGAGTTGTCGATGAGACAGACGCGCGAGAGATCGGTTTCGACAATCGCGAGGTCCTTGGCGTACGAGCCATTGGCCAGCTGAGTACACGACTGACGGCGAATGATCAGCTTCAAGCGGGTGATGCAGGGGCACGACGAGAACGTACTTCTCGGAACAGCCGACGACCAAGGATTCCGCGACCGCCGTCGAGCCAGTCAATGACGGGATCGGCGTACTCTTGCATGGATGCGGTGAAGATGACTATGGTATACCAGGCCGAGACCTGGCAGGCGAAGAGCTTAGTTCACGAAAGACTTGGAATTTTTACTGAAAGAGGTATTACCTTGCGCAAAAAATAGTCTACAAACGGACGCTTGTAGACGTGATAGAGGGTACTCCGGCCGCCCAAAACGACCTCGACCATGTGGCCTTTGACCCTAGAGCTGCCTCCTCCCATGCCGCTCCCGAGTAAGCCCCAGCTGCCCATACTGCCACCGAGTCTAAACCAAGAGCCATTGGCGGCGGGGTGACTGAGATGGGGGCGGGATGTGGAGTGGATGAGGGTCTCGTCGAGATCAAGGATGAGGGTCTTGGGGAGGTGGAAGGGAGTGATGCGTGGGACGGGAGAGAGGCGCGGGGAGGGCGAGTGGGTGGTAGGAGCGGCGTCTGCGGAACGGTGTCGGGAGTGGGTGCGACGCGACGGGCGGCGGTAGGGGGACGAGGTGAGAAGGGAGGTGGATAGCGGGTTGGGGAGCAATTTGGGACCCTGGACGAGAGCTGTGGAGGCTGCGGGCGACTCGGGTGGGGCGAGCTCAGTTGAGGAGGGGACGAGCGGGAGCGACTCGGAACCTGGGGTGGGGGGCGTGAGATTGAGGGCGGGGGTGGACGGCTCGAGGGACTCGGGGAGAGGTAACGGAGCGTCGTCGTCCTGCTCCAGCTTGACGGAGATGGCGTCCTCGGGCTTGACCTCTTGCCATTGGGAGAGGTCGTCGAGGCTGGAGGACGGCGGCTCGACCTCCTCGAGCTTTATGGTGGGAAGAGTAGTATCTGAATCCAGAGGCTCGTCCTTGGGCTCAACCTTGACGGGCGCGTCGTCGGTGGAGTCATACTCGCCCTCGGTGCTGGGGGCTGCCGGGTCGGATTTATGCGCGAGCGAGCGAGGAAGTGCGAGGGAAGCCCATGCGTTGAAGATGGCAGCACAAAAGGCGACGAGGACACGGATTAGGAGAAACGGGTAAGATGAGCGGCGCCGGGGTTTGGGTTTGGTGGGCGAAGGCGGCATGGGCTCCTTTGGGTCTGGGGGCTGGGACGAAAAGGATAGCTTGGACAGCCGGCGACGCGAGCGCGGGGTGGAGGATTTCCAGGACGAGGACGAGGAGGCGAAGAGGGGCGTGGAGTGGACACGACGGTGGAGGGTGGCCTGGGCGGTCTGCTCAGGCGGCGGGGTCGCGGTCGCGGGCGGGGCGGTCGGGGCGGGGGCAGCGACAAAGATGTCGAACTGGCGCGAGAGATAGGCAAGCGAGTTCATGCCGAAAGAGCGCAGCGTGTGCGCGGGGGGGGAGGAGGAGGACGCGACGCAGCGACAGCGGTGGTGGTCGGTGTCAGCTTTTGAGGCTGCTCCTGCTCCTGCTCCTGCTCTGCTCTGCTCGCCCATCACGGGACGCATAGATCTCGCTCCCGTCACTTGACCGCTCCTCCTATCTGCTCGCTCTTATCACCGGCCATCCATCTCCTCGCCTTCCCCCATCGATAATGTCGAGATGAATCCGCGGCTTCTGCGTCTTCATCTCGCTGCAGCGGATGAACGTGCTATGGACACCGAATTCAACACCGTCTGATCACGGCCGCTGTTTATTCGCAGTCCATTCCAACGTGCGCCGCCCGTTTGTCTACTTTCTTTAGGTCTTTGGGTCTCCAGGATCCACCGCAATCAAAGACAAAAGCAAACGTGCGTATCGCTGTGCTCTATACAATACATACAGTACACTCCCAAAAGCGGCCTGCCTTTCCCGTCCCGAACTACGGGGAGACGAGTATCTGGCCGGCCACAACGCCCCTTTTGTATCGAGCTAGCGAGGGACGCTTTAATTCGGAGGGTGGCTTCGCCGCTGGCCGCCAAGGAATACTCTCTGTCTGCTCAGCGCTTGCTTGCTATGGGCGAATCTTCATTTCTGAAACAGCTACGTCCTTCCGGTGCTTGGGTCACTTTCTCCACTAGGGAGCTTCCAAGGCGCTACTTATCGTAGTCTTATGAAGCGCCCAGACGGGCGTATGTCTTCAATGCCGGCAAGGTGATAATGTAGGGCGTGCTTGCTTGCCCGGAACACTCTCTCCCAGGACCGGCAATTAATATTGCAAGTCTCCAGATTGCTCGTACGACCGCAAAGCAGGCCGACATCGGTCTCGTGGACAGCTACTTCCTTCTTGTCTTCTCTACCAGGTCATTTCCAAATTTCAAGTGGTGTATTTTTTTCACAATGAGGAGGCGCTGATCGCGCTCCGCTCGGAAACTTCGGGAAGCTGTATGGCCCCTTTGAGAAGATTGGAGGGGAACCGAAGCAGGGGGCGAGAGAACTCATAATTATCGAGCTGACTCCGGGGCTGGGGTTACAATATTAATCATCCCGGCCTCTGGCTCTTGTTTTACCACTGCAAAAGCTATGAACAGGAATTACGCTCGGCGCCACACCCGCCATCCGTGGACGGTGCTCCGGACTTCTGCATCTCCAGGATCCTCCGGGAACATTGCCTAAGTGCAGAGCTGAGGTCGCGTTGTTGGATATAACTTTTGGGTCCCTCACCTTCATCCTCTCTGTTAAAAACTCTTCGCATCTCCATCCACGCGCCTCAGCCTTGCGGAAAAAATCGAGATCTTTCTCGGCCAAATGGGGGCGGTGATGCGTGTAGAATACCAGTAGACACGGTGTGCCATAGGGAGAGGAGCCTTTGGCCAGCGTTGCTTCGCATGTGTTCAACAACGCATCGTGCTAGTTGCTTCTGTGTGAGTACAGGCGATATCAGCTTTTATTCAGACTTACTTGGGAATGATTGAATACGAGATCGCTCAGTATAATGAGGTCAAAGGCATTATCTTGCGCGGACGGATGGGTGTCAGATACGGCTGCAATCAAGCTGTCCACAGCCTTGCCCCATGTATATCCCTGCGATTTCAACGCCTGCCGCCTCAGAGACTCATTTAGCCTCTCATGCTGTACGGCTTACCTGGACGTTGACGCGGTCTTGTTGATTTGGAGGGATATTTGTACGGACGTTTTGTTCAATGTTGTCGATTAAAGCACGGTCGGGGTAGTCGGTTAAAACAACCTGTCCAAAGTCGATGTTAACTCGATACTGGTATTCGATTTTGGCGGGGGAGACAGGCCTTTTTGGCCCCATTTAGAGCAGCGACTAATCCTGGGAGAGCACCCCCGGCTCCTAGCTCCAAAACCCGCTTATCTTGGCAGAATGTCGCAGCGTTTTGATCCAAATACGTTGCAAATGCGATCCCAGCGTTCCACCTAGGAGGTCGAGGTAAGTCACCCGCAAGCCATAGTATTACTTGGAAGTAGACCGACCTACAGATGGTGGCCCCAGAGAGGATGCGATCCTACAAGCCTGATCAAGAGCCGATCCCAGCCATCTTCCGAGCGTGTCTGTCTTGAGCGATGATACACGGCGACCGTTGGCTCGGGGGATGGTGGCCGAGGGGGCTCCTGAAAGGTGGAATGGCTGAGACTCACGCCCTTATTGATTCTATGAGAAACTATGCTCACTGTGAAGATGTCGCCGAGACCGATCTCTTCGTCCGCCATGGCGATTTGCTCAAGGTGTTGAGTGCGATCGGAAAGCCATAGATCTTATCTTATCTGAGGTGCGATAAGCTTTGGAGTACTCACCATCACCTCGTTGTAGCCCAGTCGCGTTCGTCCAGCAATACTCGCACGTACCAGCAGTACTCCTTTTGCAGGCCATGGCTACTCGAGCGGCTGCTCGCTCGCTGCTCGTGGACATCCACACCCATACATATCTTCCCCGCTACGCCGCCCTCCTCCGCGCGCGCTCTACCGCCCCGCGCATCCTCTCTCGCCCAAAGCAGGGCTCGAAGGATGTCCTCGAAGAGCGTCTCGTCATCCTTGACAATGAACCCAGCGGCGGAAGACCCGTGGGCCCGCAGGTATGGCTCTAAGCTACGAAAGAAGCGCCTTATAACGAAACCGGCTTCCTCGTGGACAGTACTGGGATAGAGAGCAAAAACTCGCGTTCATGGTGTGTGTATTCTCCCACCCTAATTGATCCTAGCTACAGTACTTGAAACTCACCTTTTTTCTCAGGATAAGCATGGTATCGACGTTTCCGTAGTCAGGTACGCACACTTAAAGCGCAAAGCCGGTCATGATTCACCCAGCGGTGCTCTTCAGCACGGCCAACCCATGGCTCGACTTTCTCCCACCGGACACGGCATCAACACTGGCCCGCGAGCTCAACGACGACCTCGAGTCATACTGCGCGACTTCCCCAACCTTCACTGCCACGGCTGCCACGTCGCATCAGATGAAACGCCTGTACGCCCTGGGTCTCTTGCCGCTCGTCCCGTCAGTGCCCATCGCTTCCGTCCTCTCCGCTATCGATCAAATCGCTACCCTCCCCCACCTTCGCGGTGTCATTGTCGGCACCCGGGGTCTCGGCAAGGGACTGGACGACGCCGCGCTCGAACCCGTCTGGCAAAAACTCGCCGCCAACTCCTTGGTTGTCTTCATCCATCCACACTATGGTGTCGGCGGAGCCGACGCGTGGGGAGAGCGTGACAACGGTCACGTCTTACCCCTTGCACTCGGATTCCCATTCGAGACCACCACGGTAATTTCCTGGCCGCCTTAACCATCTCCAAGCCACGAATACTCACGCTCTCTCTGCCGCTATCTTCATTACCAGGCGATCACTCGCTTGATCCTCGCAGGCGTACTCGACCGCCACCCCTCGCTCAAATTACTCCTAGCCCATTCCGGCGGCACACTGCCCCAGCTTTCGTCGCGCCTTGCCTCGTGCATCACACACGATCCGGCTGTTGCCGCGCGCCTGCAGCACGACGCCAGGTGGTATCTGGGTCGTCTTTGGTTCGATGCCGTCTGCTACGGCCCCGAGGAGCTCGAGTTTGTGGCATCCGCCATCGGGCGCGCTTCCAGGTATGCAGAGAGCGACAAGATCAAACCTGGCGACCAGACGCTGGTGGCCGCGGAGAGGAAAGACGGCAGCAAAAGGCTGCTGTGGGGTACGGACCACCCATTCTTTCCGCCCATTGGCGAGGGCGCTCAAGACGAAAAATGGATGAGCGTGATGGAGAACCTGGAAGCTGTCGACGCTGTCGGCCCCTGGGGAGCCGAGGAAAAGGATGGCGTTCGTGGTGGTAACGCTATTGAGTTGTTTGGACTGGATAAATGAGGCTAAAGAGCAAAAGCCGCTGGTCTTCTATTCCTATAGATATCTACACGCTTTCAAAGCAGCTATTAATCTTTAGGTTGCTGGATCTTGAGGCTGAAATCAATGTGCTGAACGGACTGGTGGACAGCGCTAGTGCTGATAATGTCAACATCTGCATAACCGAGGGTGTAATATGAGCGTCGAACACCGGCATTCAAGCGGTATGAATGGAAACGCACCATTTGTCGCCTTTTCCCTAAGGTTCCCTTCCTCCACGCCACCACTGACCTCAAACAGCCACTTGCGTTTCCCATCCCACTTCTGGCGCAGCTTATTCGCCACGCTGCTAACCTGAGTGGCATCCATATTGTCCAGCATAACGACGTCGGCACCCGCGGCAATTGCTTCATCGGCTGCCGCTTCCGTGTCCACCTCTACGTCTATCGTCAGAGTAAATCCTCCCACTGCGCGTGCACGCTCAATTGCAGCAGTGATAGACCCCGCGGAGGTGATATGATTGTCCTTGAGCATGATCATGCTCGAGAGCGAGTGCCGATGCGGATCGATCCCGCCAACCAGCATCCCGTACTTTTCCACAAGTCGGAAGCCTGTGAAGCAAGAAGCGGAGGGAGGTCAACATATAGGTTTGATGGCCCTTGTGACGGGGGTTCAGCATACCCGGGGTCGTTTTCCGCGTGCCAGCAATGATGCCCTTGTACCCGTTCTGTTCGGCAATATCCTTGAATCTCTTTGAGCTGTAGACACAAACTAAATCGTCATGAGCGTTTGACATTCGTGGTAAATGCGCTTACATCGTCGCTATGCCGCTGCATCTAGCGATGGCGTTCAGAGCCACTCTTTCGCCTAGCAGGAGGTGTCTAGCCTTTCCCCGAACGGTAGCTACGTGCTTCACGGGCTGGAAGGTCTCTCCTTCCTTCAAGTGCCACTCTACCCTGGTATTGGTATCCAGCCCGAACCGATCAGCGAAGAGCCCAAACGCAAGCAAAAACCTAGCATAGCGACTCAACTCGCACTCTAATCGCTTGAAGACCTCGTCGAAAAAGGGAACACCTGCTAGGACGGCCTCGGTCTTGCCTTTGCCAAAGAGGAACGCCTCTCGCTGGACTTCTCCTACGACGTACCCGCCCCAGTCAAACGACGGCGTGTCTTCGTCGAGCCACGCCTGAACTTGGGATGTCCATGATGGCGGTAAGAGATGGGCAAAGGAGGGTTCAGTAATCGGAGACATGTCTTGATTTTCTAGTGAGTTTCGATGTTGTGGTTGTTAAGTAGGATCGATCGAGGGTTCAATGTATTACTATTACATGTCCAAATATGGAAATATCGCGTACAGAATACTTCTATCAAAGATATCATCACTTTTGGTTCTGCGCATGCTGCAGTTGCAGCTGCTCTTTCTTCGCCCGGTAAAAGTCGCTAAACGACAGCCGGACGCCCAAAAACTTGCAGTCCAAATCTGGGTGGCTGTTGAGCGCCACAACGATGGCAAGCGCTCGATCGGAGAACGCGAGACTATAGTCCTTGATTCGCCGGAGTATCCGAGGAAGACTCTCGGACGGGTTCGCATTGCGCGCCGCGTCCTCGTCGAGTGGGGTTTCAAAGATGCCCTGTATGTGGCCTTGCATCAAAGAGAGTCTGGGGGCGTAGAGGGTGTCGTGCGAACGTACCCTGTCCTTGTCTCGAAGATTGTCCCGCCTCCCTGCTTCTGCCAAGGAGTGATTATAGAGGTTGTCCTAAACCGCCGGCATCAGAGGTTTGTTTCAAGTCGAGACAGCATTGCTTACCGTAGCCTCTCGAAACTGCAATATTATGTTGAACACCTCCCGCACTTGGGTAAGGATATTTTCCTAAGGGTGGTCACCATGCTAAGACGGGTTGATGGACACTCAACGCTTTTAAAAGCTACTAACCTCTTTGCCCGTCTTTGGGCTCAAAAGCAGCACCTTCTTGACCATTCTATCCAGGTACGAGTTGTGCGCCTCAATTAATCCATCCAGATCACCCTCTTTCTTCTCGATGAACTCCAACAGGCTCTTCCACGAGCACTCGATTACCTCTAGATGACAATATGCTTGTAGCTGTCGCATAAAGTGGATCATTTCGGCCATGACGATTCGCACTTGGTGCCAGCTTGCCTCAAGCTCTGCAATGCAGGTTCAATGCGATGAGTCAGTGTTGAACCGAGCAAAAGACGAAAAATTATAGCACCAGGTACTCGTGCAAACATCCTCGTCCCCTTCGTGATGCGTACCCACCCATGGCCAAGAGCCGCGTCAACTCGCCTCATCTTCCACAGATGGTTGAAGAGGCGAAGATATTTTTCCATGCTCACTGGGTCGAGCACGGTATCTATCGGAGCGTCGACTTTGTATTCGAGTGTGAAGACGTCCCATCCTATCTCTCCATGCGAGTACTCAAGCATTCGTGCATCGAGTCGACGAAGCACGTCGGGCGGATCATACTGTGCGTTTGAATTCCTTACTGCGCTCTCAAGCGTCGCAGTCAGGTTGTGTCGATAGAGTGTGTTTGCAGGGCGGTTGAGACTAGGTCTTTCACGAGAATACAGCCTCACTGATTAGTCTTATCCGAGACATTCATAGATAAGTGAGGCAATGTACCCAATGGTTTCCAGAAGTTGGTCGGCAAAGTCCCCCTGTCGGAGCATCAGGTAACTTTTCAGCGCACGGAGGTGATCTAGCAGCTTGAACTTGTCGAAAAACACGTCAAAGAGCCGCTGACTCGCAATCTGGTATGCAGAATCAATCGAACGTTCTAGTCCCCCGATGTCGCTGTAGACCAATTCTAGCCATTTCATTAACGGCGAGGAACATTTTGAGGGAAGGTGCAGCACTTACTGCGACCGGTATTACCAAGTCTGTTCTGGGTAACAACCCAATCACTATCGTGGCAGCTGTACCGAATAAAATTAAGGCTTTTCCCCGTTGAAAAGATCTTATTCGCACACGGCATTCAGCACGGCTGAATGGGGAGACTACAAATTCAGACTTACTTTTCTGCCGAAGGTTTCGCCGACAAAGCTCGGTAGCATTTCTTTACGAAATCGGTATTTTTCTTCCCATAACCGCAGCCCACTCTCTTCCTTCCTTCCGCTTGCATCACCGTCTTCTATGTCACCCTCCCCGAAACCAAGCACAGTGCCCATCCCCAATCCACGAGCGACATATTGCACGTCCGCCAGCCCTGGGTTTAGTGCAACAAAGAATTCGAGGAATGGATCGTGCAGTTCACCCGAGAAAAGCCAGCGCTGCAGGGTCATGAAGAATGGGGTCGAGACCTTTTGTGACGAAGCGTCAGTTATACTAAAAGAGTAAGAGACGACCAATCAACTCGCTTCCTCTAGTAGAGCATCTGTAAATCGTCGTACAAAAGGGTCTCCATTATCAGTATAGGTATGAATCAGGCTCACGAGAGCGCCGCCGTGCGAGTCTATAGACATATGAACTCAAGGTAAAATAACATGACTACCATGTGATGGGGTTTTTTCCGCACCTTTGCACCCTTCCACACACACACTCATCATTCGCATTCGAAGTCGCCACTCATCAATCCAGACCTCAAGGCGACGTAGGGTAAGTCCTGATTCTTCCTTCACATCTTCGTCGTCACTCGACATATACATCTGCGACTCGAGCACAGCAATGAGGCGATAGTACTCAGTAAGCTGGGTTTGTAGATGATGACAGAGGCTCTAAGGTGAGAGCGAAAGGAGGTTTAGAGAAGTTACAACATGATGTATAGGGCTTGAGGCACCTGTTCAATCATACCAACGGAGGATTTTCCTTCTTTGGACTGTACAAAGGCGACCACGCGAGCATATAAATGACCCAGCTCGGAGAGCTTATGGATTAGTGACCGTGTTGGCACACCAATAGTAAGCTTCTACTTGTTATGGCATGTCATTGAGGATGTCAAAAAAAGGAGAAAAAACAGGCACTTGCGCCGTCTTCAACAAACACGACTCTCCTATCGGTGGTACTGAGGGAGGATGTGGAGGTGTTGGCTCCATTGTGACTTGCGGCGGTGTCGCCTTCTGCGACAAAGTGTACATACTTCCCGGATATACCCTGTAAGATATATAGCGCGTCTCGAAGGACAAGATTTTCGGGGAGCTGAGGTCTGCCTATTTAAAGTCAAGGTCTAGAGATCAAGGGAAGAAAAGGAATCAAGTGTGACCTACCGATTTTCAATCGATAAGCTCGCAGCATATCGGCTTTCGACTGGGATTGATGCTCTGGCCGCTGATTCCCGTTTGTTATTGGTGTCAGGGGCCTTCGTGGTTCGACGTTAGACTGAGGGGCTGCGTGCGGTTGCGCCGAAGTGATGGAAGGGAGGAACACAGGGATTCCGGACGATGGTTCAGAGAATGCAATCGAATGTAAGAACAGCAAGACAGCGTGTTTGCGAGAAAGGAGAGGCTGTACTCGTTCGTTAAATTACTGGTGGTAGCCGCTGCCATGGAGACTTACTTCTTCAAGGAGTCGGGAGAGCAGATTGGAAAAGCGAAGAGCTGTGGTGGAATTGGACGATTGAAGGACTGCAAGTTGCGGTAGCAGTAGTAATAAGTTTTCATGAGAAAATTTCACTGCTTTGATAATTATTTATTACGTTGTTTTTTTATCAGTCCCCCCAGATGCCCGATGTCGGCCTCCCGGTTCTGTCCTATGTGGCTACGAGTTGGTGTTAACACGGACAGAACAGGAGCGCGGTGGGCCTGGAAAGGGCCAACCTCTCAAGAATCTCTTGGCAGTCCTCAAGAAGATCCCCCCTCAGTCTTGAGTCTGTGCGAGCAGAGGGCACGAGCGCGTTGACGAGTGTTGTCAGCGAGGATGTAGAAGCGGAAGACGGCATGACTGTGGACTGCTGCGTGTAAATCGAGTTGGAGCACGAGGTCCGTAAATTGCTATCTCCTCTGCAAAGATCAATGATAGAATGGTCCCGAGCAACGGACGACGAGGTCACCGCCGGCTTGACGATCGAGAATACTCCGAGCCGCAGTAAAGTTGAAGTCGACGTTGAGTCCAAACCGACGCGACGTACACGGATGCAAACCCGATGGCTTTGCGGGCACGTGACGCCGAGCTGCACGTTCGCGCTAACCACCACGACCCCTCCTGCCGGCACGCGCTGTGATGGGGCTGCCAGCGACAACCCCCGTATCTGAAGTCGCCCAGAAAGCAAAAATAAAAGCACCGAAATCACACGCACTGTGGCTGTATGGTGCTTACCTACGCTCGGTCCTCGGATTCCACTTCCGATGAACAAAATGCGGGCGCAGACTGCGCGCGCGAGGAACAAATCGAATCAAAACTATATCCAAGCTGCTTGAATAGATGCCTTGTAACGATGGATATGGACTCCCGTCACAGTGGCTCAGCTGATCCTTGATACCGTACCTGGACAAATCACGAACACTTCCTATCTCCACAGTCTTGTCATGCGCCTGCTTTCACGTGTAACGAGAGATTATACCGGGAAACTCGTGGTTAACTTGCGCTGTGGAGACTTTCCCCATTCTGGCCTAGTAAACCCGCCAGCCACAGCTGGCTAGCTGGCCCTTTGTCAAACTCGGCATTCTAACTTGGTACCACCCAACCTACGCTCCCCTTTACTTTGCCCTTCCTGAACCCTCATATATTCTCTGATAGGCCACCCCAAGCGTGTACGGGCGTAATGTGATCTACACCAATCACAGAAGCGCGGGGCCGTCTACGTCAACGCACCCACAGGTCAGTAATTTTCATGCGCCTTTCCATGGCTATGGGAGGCGACCTGGTCTTCGCTACGTCTTGATGATCTCATTTCTGATCACTGACGAGATATGCCTAAGGATCCTTCTATGCCACCCAATCGCCCTCTTCTGAAAGTCACTGAACAAAGTTTGTTTATCTTTCTTGGCACGTTCCGACATACACTCTCGAGTTTCTCAACCGCAAAAATAAATCTAGATAAGTAAACTGAAGACCGGAAAAGGGGCTACACCACCACACGGCTAGGGTGGCAGCAATGTGTGTGACGGCTTTGACTTCTGGCTGCACGTACCAGCTCGCGCTCTCTACAACACCCAAGTATCCGCCCGCCGCCATATGGTATCGTGAGAATATTGCTCGCTGTGCCCCGCACCACTCTTCAACCCACGACTACACGCGGATGTGATCGCTCCTCCAACAGAATCCACTCCGCCATTTTGGTTACTTCACTTGCCGCTCTCACTAAATTATCGGCAGCCAGGATTTCTCTTTCTACGGCCCGCCCAACCCGAATTGAATCCGTTCGTGTGCAATTGGTTCCTTCTCCTCGGAAATCTGTCCGGCCCTCAGATCCCAGCTATGTTCCGTCTGGCGCGGAGTCAGGTACTCTTGCCTCGACGCTGTTGGTGGGCGATACGAAGATGATTACAGATCTCTTCTTGCGCAGCCCTGGCAACTGGCACTGTCACATTTGGATGGGTCGACCCTCTTTGCTCTGGCGTGCTGGTCAGAAGGTACTCGGATCAGTGCCCTTGTTTACTCCCCGGGGGCTTCCAAAGCGCTAAACGGCCATGAAAAGCCCCGGTTGAAAAACAAGGCGCGATATCTCATACTCGACCAGTTGGTTTAATGTCGCCTGTGATGTATGCATTGTGGGACAACGCTGCCGACCAATAGAAGTCATGCGTCGATCGGTGAGCCTATTTGCCTCGGTGGCTCCACCTTTGTTATTTGCTTTCTCAGGACTGCCACCACCTATCTCACGGCGTGCTTATAATCCTCGACGAGCGGAATGAGATAGCCAAACTCGATACAGTCTAATCCATTTTGGCTATGCTCCCTCTGCCGGGGCATGAAGCGTGGAATCGTACCTGATCATCAGGAAAGCAAGGCCCCGCAATCCTCCACGGACACACGGAGCCTTGGGGCGCGCTCGGAGCAGAATACACTCTAGCGTGCACAAGTTCGAAGTTTTCGACCATCACTAAACTGGTGATGCCCGGGATACCGAGCTGAACACGCGACGACTGAATGATCGAGAACCCTGTTGATAAACCATCCCTGATGCGTGCAAGTGGCTGGTGAGTTTATTGCAAAGTTAATTGAAGAGCCAGAGTCTAAGTACCGGCGGAGAGTTGAAGGTTGCAGCCAGAGTCAACAGACGGAGATGGTGTCCGGGGTCCCCCTGACCCTGAAGATTACAGCAAACTTAGGCTCCATCTTCCATCGTGGGCTCCCGCGCTACGGTTGGGAAAATGACGATACGGACGACTGACCTGCCACCACTTTCCGGGAACCAGAAGTATTGCGCAGGACAAAGGGAATCAATTGCAATGCTGTGTCCGAACTGATGCAGAACCACCAAGGTCCTCAGAGCTGGGTGTGGGAACCCTGGTCAGGCCAGACTACGCTAATGCAGAGGAGGCATCCCTTGCCCGAGAAAATTGCAGAGGTTAGTACCCGACAGGCTGCGACCTACTGAAGACCAAGTCATGGCTTACCGTCTGCTAGTGCAGGTCCTGGCACCGCGAAATCCTTTATTTTGCGCGATGGCGGCCGCTCTATCCTTCACTGCTCAACCCTCCTCTTCCCCTGCCACCTCTCCTCAAGCACCTCAACGTTTCACATGGCCTGCACAGAATGGTGAGTCTCCACTCACTTGACCTTGACGCTCCCAACTGGACGCATTTTTCTTCCCTAGCCGAAGGCGAAAGCTCAAATGCGACGAAGCCAGGCCCGCCTGCGTTCACTGCGCGCGACGGGACAAGAAGAAGCCTAACGAGTTCCGTTGCATCTACGACGTGGTGCTCAGGAAGCGCGGCCCAGACAAGCACCCCGGAGCGCGCCCTCGTCACAGACGGGGGCACTCCAGAATGACGGAGACATCTCCCTTCACAGATTACTACGACTATTCCGAAGAGGAGGGCGAGGACGAGTATGCCTTCTCCCCGCAAGGCCACTCAACGCCTTTCAGCCCGGCTTCCGAGCCTACCGTTGAGAGCGAGACAGCTATGCAGCTTTACGCTCCACATCCCTTGCATGCTCGAAGGGGTGGATCGTATATTACTCCTCAGCCATCTCAAGAGTACCACCGATCGACGTGGTGGGATCTCTTACTCTCTACGTATCATGAAGATCGAGAGATTGCGTACGCTTCTACCATCTGGTTCTTTATTAACTGTACGCTAACTCTCCCATGTGCCGCAGCTCCAAGCGCATCTTTGCAGACTTGAAATATCTGTGAGCCTCCTCTTCCAAACTGTTCAACCCAATCTCAGCTCACCTAAAATCATTTCAGGTTCACTGCGGCGGAGATATCTTTCATCCATTTTCCGACGTTTCTACACGTCATTCGCGAGCCGAGGCTTCGCGTTCGCATGCAGCCCAGTATGGTGCTTGCCGCTCTTTCCCTTTCGACCCTTCTGAAGACGGGGTCCGAGTCCACCGCACATATGCTGCCCCTCGCCCTTCGGCTCCGGGAGCAGGCCCAGCAACACCTTGAGGCCTCCATTGTCGGACAGTGGTTCGGCCCATCGCTGGCGCAAGCAGCTTGGGTAAGCCATCTACTCCTTTTTTGTTGAGGGGCATCCTAAAGCTTTCTTCTGTTTTGGCCGGCCAGTTTATCTGCATGTTTGATTGCTCGGGTCACGGAGAGTACTCTACCGATCGGGCTCTGCAGTCCCTTGACCAGCTAGATTGCATCCTCCAGATGCATCGTCTCACGATGATCGACGCACCTATGGACGATGTGACGGTGTACCACCTGGCTGTGCCCATCACGGTCGTTAGGCCTTCGGATTCCCCACCCGGCACCTCCGAAACATGTTCATGCATGAAAGTTAGGGCCGACGTGCTCGAGGTCGACACTGTGTGTCCTGGGGACCCCGGTTGGGATGTTACCTGGGAAGCTGGCCAGATCCAACAAGAAGAGATCAGGAGAGTGTGCTGGAGCTCACTGCGGCTCGTCGCATCACACATCGGCATAATGCCTCAGCACGCAAGGCGGGTGGCGTGTTTGTCATTTACCGATCCCCAGAAGGTTCGTCGATCTCTGCTTCTCGATATATCTCGAGTTAAAACGCCCCCTGAACTTTTTTTTCGCATTGTCCTTGTAGTTTTGCCTATACTTCCCTGGCGAAGCTCTATACAAGTCGGGTGCTTTCGGCACGCGGCACTCGGCCAAAGATGCCATATGGTCGCTTGCCTACCGGGCAATCCTGCTCTTCCAGAGCACTATGCGGCAAGTCGCAGTTGACGGAGGCCTCGGATGCCTATCCGCCTCAAGCCCACCCTTTGGTATGAGTGCTTGGAGCGAAATATTGAAGATCGAGAGTTTGCTCTCGGATCACGTTGCGTGTTCGCTCGTGCCAGGATATATCAACACTGCTAAAGCATACGTTGACTAGTAAGTCTATATTATTCTTTCACCATCACTTGATCTTAAGCACGTATCTTGCACTTAGCACGCTGATGTTGCTGTCAGCGCACTACCACTCTGTAGCACCAAACCCTGATGCGTATGTCTTCTCCCTTGTTCCCGTATCATCTGGAAGGTAGCACCCTTACCTTATCCTTCTGGCACTCGCAGTGGCTTCAATGACATTTTCTCCCGAGAAAGGGCGATAGCTTGGCGTACGTATATGCCACTCTGAATGATCACTGCTCTGGCTGATTTCTCCCGACTTGCAAAGTCAATGAGCAAAAGCGATTTGCGTGGGAAATATCGACGGGTGAGTATCCAACTGTGCAGTCAATCTCAGCCATGGTCTGACATGCTTGTTCATTGTAGCGAGATATGGTCGCGAGCGAGGAAATCCACTCCGGCCTTACCTATCGTGGTCGCTGATACATCTAGCCATGACGTGAGTCCTCTTTGATCCTATTTGTGTATCGACTCCATCTTATGCACTTTTCTAGGTGTCTTGCGCTCTGGGAACGGGATCGATCTCTCTCGCTTGCGCTGGAGACCTGCGTCGATTTCCGGGCGCCCATCGAGGAGCTGGGGCGCCTGTGGCCCTGCGACGGTACGTATATACTTTCAAATGACCAGCATACAGATCTAAACACAACATGCTCTCTCTAATAGTGCAACAGTACGAAACGCATGCGCTCTGGATGAAGGTTCAGCTTGCATATGACGCCTTCACATCTTCCTTCCCGGACGCCATCGCCGTACTTTAGGACGCACTCCCCACCTTCTGACAATTCACTAATGCTCCATCTGCACACACAGCCTCCGGATTTGTAGGCAGTCGAAGCATCCCTCGAATCACCACCAGCCCATGGCACTAGTGAAACGGGAAACAGTTTGCTAAAACATTATGTAACCCTACGTACTGTCCGACCCCGATACTAGAAACAAGACCCCAGTATAACGAATAATATCACGTGGTCTTATATTTCCGTTCAACTTGTTGAATATCACTGTGTCAGGCCGGATTTGCTCCACAGACTAAGCAGTAGTCTTGAGAGCATAGTTGGATTCATCATATCAAATAAAATATCTCTGAAAGAAATGCACGAAAAACTGTGCAGTGGGGTGTTGTCTATAACAAGTAATACTTGTCTTTTTTGGTAACAGCTTCTATTTTGGGATGATAACGAAACACTCAATTACAACAAACGCATAGCCACATTCCGTAGCGGGCAATACCTGCCGTAAATGGGAAAACACAAATCGGTGTTTGTTATATCGGGGCTCGACAGTATTGTAGTTCCGGGAACGAAATGATGTTTACATTACGTTCATGTCTATGGTGGATTGTTTTTCGTTGCTGAAGCGCACTTGCCGATGTAGATGGCAGCAGGCCTCCCTCTGATGAATGGTGAACGCCTGGCTTCTCGCGAGATCTCTTTCCGGCGTCCACTTTACGGCCAGACTTAAAAGTAAGAAAAAGGATTTATGAACCAAACGTCAACGCTTGGTTTGTACTGTAGTATGTATGATAGGCTAAAGTAGTCTTGCATCTTCTCATCCGCAACGACTATAGGAAAGCAAAGCTGGATATCTGATCTGATCCCGTTCCGTTGAACCTAGCGAGCAACTGAAGGTCTGTCCCGTTATTCGTCCGCTGGAAGATAGCAACACCCCCGCCGGTCAATCCCGCAGCAATCAAATATTCCTGATTGACCCCGCCGAGGGCCATCCCACGGATCTGGTTCAGGCCGGTGTAGACGTGCTTGACGAGTTGGAGTGGTTCGGGTGAAAAAATTGCGATCGTGTCGCCGCGTGGGTCGATAAGTCTGGGATCGGGACTGACATTCCGGTTTGAAGCATAGAGGAACTGCTGGGGGTATTTCTCGGTGACAGAAGAAAGGATAAGCTCCGCCGCCCCGTTTGTGCTGCCGGTGGGGATATCGGGAGGCAGCGTGGTGAGGTTTGCCAAGAGTGT
This sequence comes from Botryobasidium botryosum FD-172 SS1, assembly GCA_000697705.1. Taxonomy (NCBI): domain Eukaryota; kingdom Fungi; phylum Basidiomycota; class Agaricomycetes; order Cantharellales; family Botryobasidiaceae; genus Botryobasidium; species Botryobasidium botryosum. The sequence goes on along the minus strand of KL198024.1, from coordinate 521,307 downwards.
GGCAGGCGTTGCGGAATTCAACGGTGGGATTGTCTGGGAAGTGAGTGTGTTGTCCAGCTCGTGTACGGCAAATACAGTGTTGTCTGCAATAAAGGATGACATGAGAGCTGATACTCCCCTTGCAGCACATTGAACTGCCTCACCTTTGACTGCAATATGCCTAGGCCCACTGCCCGCTGCCTGTTGAATGAAGCCAGTCGTCTGGAACCCTGAAGCGCTCCTGCCGAGTCTCCAGATTTTGTCCGCACCCTTATGAGTGATTCAATAGGTCAAAACTGCACGATGGATGAGCAAATGGGAATGACATACGAGATCAGGGACAAAGAGTTCATTCCCAACCTCGACCACCTAGAATTGGACCATACACCATGAGCCAAGATTCTCGTCTCCTTAATTGAGGATGAACAGCACTGAGAACAAACCTCGTGAGGGTGAGATCTGTCTTGGCTATCAGCGTTAGGCCCTGAGCCGACGAAAACGACAGGTGAGGAGGAGGTGAACTTGCTGAAGTCGCTAGTCAAAGTCATGACAGAACCGTTGCTGCTTGAGAACTGTTAATCGATACCAAAGTGAGCCCAGGACTGAAGTTTTTCAAGAACCTCTCGAGCACACCCAAGGAAGGAGGCAAGGGAGATAAAGGAAACGTACGTTCATGATAGCAACTTCCTTGCCATTGTTGAGCGGGAGCAGGTAGGCGGGATCATCACCACCAGAGTCAAACGAATCTATTTGTGTCAGCGTGCCGCTCGCGGTCACACTGAAGGAGAGCAGCCCACCGGGGCTGTTCTCGTTTGTTGCGCTGCGGGGGGGGGGTGAGTTTGCATCTCTGGGTTGCGGAGCTGCGCGAACGTACTAGAGGACGCTATGGTTGAGAGGGTTGAGAGCGATCCAACTGGGGTTGCTGCCTGCAGGAGATTGGGAAAGGAGGGAGAGGGAGTTGGCGTCGGCGTTGAACGACAAGGCACGAATGAAGGTGGTGTAGCTGCCAGCAAGGATGGTGAGGTTGACCATGGCTCAGACACGGTGGGGAGACGAGAGATGGGGGAGGGTAGCCGTCGTTTCCTGGCCTTAAATAGCGGGGGACTAGTGCGAGCTACGCGGCCCAGCAGCTCTTCCAGGCGCACTAGAGCACGCGCTTTTCATCAGAAAAACATTGCCTTATTCGGGCGAAGCTTGCTCCACAAAGGCAACGCGTCCACCAGTACTGCACGTGACCTCGGGCTAACCTCGGGCTTCAACTTCAGCGCTCAGCACTAGCTTCAAGTCAGGACTCGGCAGTCCCATGTCCACTGGCTCGGAAATATCTCTTCTTCAAATCAGAAAGGCGGCCAGCAACGATGGAGAACAAAAGGCGGGGGCCCTGTGCGTATATCAAAGTCCTATCATTAATCATCACGTTTCAATCCTCGTCAACCACGATCGCGTCCATAGCATCGACACCACTCTCACCCCCGCTTCCAGACGCAGTAGGCGCGGTGGTGCCTGCACTCTCTTCCCCTCGCAGCTTCCTCAGCAAGGCCTTCAGCTCTGCCGCGTCCTTGTGCAGCTGCGTCCCGCTCCCACTCGCCTTCTTTACCGGCTTTGTTTCACCCATGTGGTGGACATACTGCACACCCTGGCCGTGCATCGTCTCCCCGTCGTCGTCGTCCAGCCATTTGTCGAGCTGAGCCTCGATTGCGCGTCCTTTCAGCCGGAAATGTGTGCGTATGATATCCTCGAACGGCTCCGGAGGATTCTTCAAGTTGCCCAGCATCTGGTATCATCAATACAAACGTCAGTGAGAGGCGGATGTGGCTGTAACGTTGGTTGACAACGTACGGCAGTGTGGACGACCATTCGTCGAACGTTGGCCGAATCTGGGTAACAGAATTTATTTCACTGGAGGTCTGGTTAAACAATCGGCGAAACTTACAGGCACGCGAACTAGCTGTCCCAGCGCCATTTGCCCAGCCAGGCTCGTTGAGATACGGTTCGTCGCACAGAATCATCGATTGGATCGAGATGAGAACCTGATGTTCAAGCACACATGTAAAACGCTGCGCTTGCGATAGCCGTGCTTGTGAAATACTTGCCTGTAGCAGCGTTGATTTGCCCGCAATCCACCCAGGGCCCTCCCATGTGCCAAGCAGAGACAAGCAGACTTTTCCGTCCTAGAAGATCCCATTGAGTAAGGTCAAATGGAATGATAGGACACCGCTGACCGCGTAAAGGTTTGGATTGAATCTGAATTTACCCCCATTGGTCTGTCAATTCCGTACAAACTTGTCAGCTGTGGTGCAAATGGAGCCAAGGTTGCGACGACTTGCCGTCATATACTTGACGCTCGGTGGTGATTGGTTGTAGCTTGGCCCGAGGAATATGTCGAACAAAAAGCTGAGGAAAAGTCCTTAGTAACCGAACTTGAAGATACCATAGGCAACACCTACCATCCATTATGATATCTGGAATTCCAAGAAGTCAGTCAGGCGCATGTCGCGAAAATGGTGGCGTTTACGGCGTACGGGGTTCCTTCTGGCCCCGTAATCAGCGCTTTAATGATGTCTACTCTCGCCTCGTCTACACGAAGAAACACGGATGAATCCCAAGACACAGGCAGATTGGTCGTAAGCACGGCGAGCTGCAGTTTCGTTTCCCGTCGTTAGAATCGACATCAAAGAGAGGAAATCACAGCGACACTTACCTCTTTGGCAATGGCCAGGGACCGCTTTGGCATATCCGAATTAACGAGCATTCTTGCTTCATTGTTATAGTGGGACTTGTAGTTGGGTATATGGACACCTCGTGTGCCGTCCTTACCAATAATACTTACTACCTCCGGAGAAGAAACGGTCAGGTCGCAGTACTCGAAACGAACGCGCGTTGCCCAGTCGAGGTAGGCCTTTTTCGTTTCTTCTTCCGTTTGGCCGACGGAGACGGTCACGGCCCTGTTCTCTGACATGGATGTGGATATCTTGGGAAGCGACGCGTGGAGTCGTTCGATGAAAGCGTCGCCTTTGGTCTCCCGTAGCGACCGATCGATTGCACGAGCAGTCGAAAGAATACTCTCACTGCGAACGCATGGCATGAGGATGAGAAAAGAAAGGTCGCGCGCGCGAGCGGTAACGCACCAGAACTTCATCAGCTTCTCATTTTCTTCCGAAACTACCAATTTTTCCTTTCCTTTACCCTTGTCGTCGTCCACCCGGGTCATCCGTTTCTGTTCCTCAGTAAGATTCTCGTCCATTTCTTGCTGATCGAACCTTATGCCTTCCAACCCTTTTATTGCTGCCGTCGCCTGGATAACAATAGACTCCAAGAGCTCCCTCGGGCCTGCACTGCCTTCATATACGACTGTTCGCTCTCGAGACGACGGTCCCGCCTTGGTACCAGATGACGAAGTCGGCCTTTGGGGTTTCAAAGGCTGGTGGGAAAAGGGTATCATGTTCGGCATGCCCATCATAGATGCCAAAGCTTCGTGGTTGGAGATAGTCTGCCAAAGAAGAGGGTCAGTAAAACGCAAAGATTGAAGGAAATCAGAACACGCTTACGCTCAGCCAATCAAACAGCTCAAAGTATAGCACTGAGCGGTCCGACATATCGGAAAGGGAATCATTTCGAAGCAGAGAGCTACTGACATAGTTGAATCGTCTCCGTAGGTGGGCGAGGGTTGTCGGGTGAACAAGGTAGTCGCTAGTCTGCCCACCGCCAGCGCGTTCAGTTGAAGGTAAGAAGACGCGAACGCGATTAAGAAGGGTAGCAATTTTCATGTCTCTGGCCCGCTGTGCGTTGAGCGCCTCGACTTGTCCAGACATCTGAAGAGAAAGCGAGTTAAACTATCAAACGCGCAAGCAAGAAAGATGAAGCTTATACAAACATCTTCAGCACGCGCACCGGCATAACCTGTTCCACCTTTTGCTTTTTTGCCTCTAGGCGCACCCGAAGGATGCATTTCCTCGTCATCTTCGAGTTCCGCCGCGTCAGCGACCGCTGCCTTGCGCTTTTTCTTGTTCTTATCCAGCTCTGTTGCAGGTTTACCGATCACTGCCGACTGCTCTGCGTATACTTGCTCGACCATTGCCAACCCGATTCCGATGATAACACCCTGGAGATTGGAACAATGGAAAAGCGGATCGGCCGCCTGTGTGCCGCTCCGAGGCGACTTCATCGGCTCGCCGCAGGCAAGGCAAAACTCTTTCGAGCATCGAGGGCACGTGTGTGGAACCAGGTTGCGGAGCCGGTCGATATACATGGCAAAGTCCGGCTGAGAACAGTATTCAATACGTGTATTTTCCATGGAGAAATCGCAGATCCTCACCAGCATTGCGAAAAACATGGATTTTTCTCGTTTGACTTCGTATCCACACTTGTCTGCGCAAGGGCAAGCTTCGGTGCTAAGTTGACTGTATAGTTGGAAAAGGAATCCCTGCTCTCCTCCTTCGGGACAGCCCTTCATCCACTCGCCCTGAGTCATGAGCGGGATTTTGGCGTCAAAGCCTTCCAACTGAGCAAACTCGGGCTCTTCTTCGACTTCGATCACTTCTTCTCTCCTGTCCTTTGAGAAAAAGATACCTAACAGTCGAGAATAGGGGTTAGATGTCCGAGAAAGGAAAAAAGCGAGGTGGATCGCTAACCTGCGTACGGGTCGGCATCAGCCTGGCCACTGGTGCGATCTCCGGCTTTGGTTTCAAACTCGAAATCGTCGCCTTCATAATAGCCTTCTAGGTGCATATCAAGGTGATTATCAGTGCGGTGGGGAGGGATCGTGGCGCACTCGCTTACCGTCATCATCATCCTCTTCTTCCTCGCCACCCTCGCCTTCATCATCACTTGACGCCGGTGTGTGCTTCTACAGGAAAGAGCAGTGTGAGGTGATGTATAAAGCGCGTATCTTCGCCACAGCTCACGTGCACCCTGGAACTTGAGCTCCCGCTGACACCTTGCATATAGTCGTCCTCGTCCACCGCGTCGTCAAACTCGCCCGAGAAGATTTTCTCTGCAGCATCCATCACATCTTTGCACTTCCTCAGCGCGGCGACAGCTTGCGCGCGGGTCGCGCCCTGATATAAATATAGAGATGAGAATATGGCAACAGCCTCGGTATGGAAATACGGACCATCTCGATCAACTGGTTCATCTCCTGTTCCATATTGGAACACAAAAAAGTGTGGTGCTGGTTGGATTTGGATAACTCGTGGTACGGGGCTGCGACGTGGTGGGTGCGGTGTGAACAACGAAAGGAGACGGCACGCGCGTCCAGACCAGGTGGGTGGCCGCAAAGCGGGTTTCCTCATTTGGCAACATGGAAAGCCCTTGGTTCATTTCGCATAACTCCATGGGCAAATATCGCTGCCCTTCAATATGCTCAAAAGGGAGTCTTGCAAGGATGCGTAACCAAAGAGGATAAATATACAAAAGGTAGATCTAGGAAAAGAGATTGCTGCCAGGCTGAGGGGATCACGCGCGCGAGCTCTCACTCGTGCTGCCGTCTTCGTTTAGCGCAACCTCGATCTCTTCAATGGGCGTATCGCCGTCTTCGTCCTGTGTTGGAAAAAGAGGTGAGTGAATGATTTGAAAATGCCAGACAAGAGGTGTCCCTTGCCTCAACTACGCGATCAAAATGCTTGGATAGCTTCTCGATTACGAGACCGTAGTCCAAGTGCTGCGTTAATTTCCTACAATCGGGAGATGCCCTCAGTACGGGATGAAAGCGCGGAGTGTCTATGGAGCATACCTTCGCGACTGGACGTTCAAAGAGTGGCGGGCATCCAGGGCGGAATCAAGCACGTTGGAAGAGTGCGCTCCTTCGCTGATCGACAGCTTGATAGAGTACTCCTTATCCGAGTTGCCTCGGCCACCATTTCGCTCGTACAGCTCGAAACTAGATGGAGGTAAGCAAAAGAAGAGATGCAGTGGTCGGGCTTCTTACGTGAGATGAGACTAAAACACGTATTTACTCAGCTTCCACTCGCAAAATGAAAGAATCAAGACCACTCACGCAGTAATCCAGTTCTGGAATGCGAGGATTTGCAATGGGCAGACCGGAAAGTAATACCAGATTGACCAACGTATGAATGTGACTCTCTTTGGTGAAATACAGCGTCAACGAGCTATCGCCGCTGTTACGCGCCGACTCCAAGTCTTCGACTATCTTCCGAAGAAGCGGTAGTGAGGTCAACACCCCAATTTCCTCTCTATCACAGCCAGGATTCGTTAGAAATCATGCTCGCAAGACTGTTGTATGGACATCGCTTACTTTTCGGATGGATCAATCCCGTATTCCTGCGGAGCGACGAGATCAAAAAGTGCCTTGGCGCGTGAATACAATTCGTGCAGCTTTCTGCATTCTTTTTGGTCTTTCTCAGCCCCTTGGTTTGCAAATATGGCAAAGAGGAAGATCCGATGGTGGAGAGCGCAGTACTAATTAAAGCGAACCGTCAGATTTTACTATCCGAGCGAGAAGAACAATGGGTCGACTCACTTTGATCGTGTCATACAATTCGCTCACCTGGCGAGGAAAATTGGAATAGGGGGGAATCAGATTGGGTTGTCGAAAGGTGGTGCTTTCATAAGAAGTCTGAGGGCGGGCCTAAGCCGCCCATGAGACGCTTCCCAGAGGAAGACACGGAGAAAGACGTACGCGCGATGGATCAAACTTTTCCTGCTTCACTTCGCAGAAATCCTCAAAAAGTTTCTCCCAGCGTTCGCGGAACAGCCAAGGCTCGTCCCCGCAGCACCTGGGTGTTGCGCCAATGTTCAGTAAAGGGCACGTTTCAGAAGACTGGACAAGGGGGGCTGACCATCGCTGTTGAATCTTGTCTACATCCATAGTCTCGAAATTGTGTCGCATTGTGTCTCTAAATTCGTTGAGTAGCTCGATCACCTCCTATTGTCGGCTACGATAAGAATCCCGTCCGCCTCAAATTTAAAGGCCGTACATACGCGTACAACTTCCGCAGGCTCTCGCTTCATGCTCTTCGGCCAGGTAAGCTCGGGTCTTTTCTCCGGCTCGCCAGGTCTCAACAGAATTTTGAGCCGTTTCTTGACATCGTCAGTCAAGTCCTTCGCCGCGTTGGAATCATCCAACAAATCCTTTCGAACTATGAGATGGTGTGTGGGTAGCTGTTGCAGAGACCTGCTAGACCCGCTGTGATCGGATCCACGATAAATTTGCCCATTGGTTTGTATCGGCGTGCTGGATCCAGCAATGGTCGGGGAGCTGACATTTTCAAAAAGAGCAGCGGCAAATATCTCCGCCGAAGCGATAACGCGACGTTCCGACGATGTGTATATCTATGCGCATCAAGAATAGGGAGATGAACAAAGGCGAGCCTGCTGAGATGATAGGAAGGCTCACCTTGACATTATTCAAAACATCCTTGTCTGCGAGAAAAGGATCGTTTAGCTGTCACTCGCACCGGCATAAATATACTGTGCCTACTCATGATGGAAAAGTCCTTTTTCATATTCTCCCCCAGATCTCGTGATTGATACCGTGCTGCATGTGTAAACTAGTTTCCCAAGCGATCAGAGCGTAATGTAAGGATTGAGGCATAGTGAACTATAGGCTTACCTCTCCACCCCATTTGAAGACGAGCTGTAATTTGTCCAGCGGTTTCGAGCCTTCGCCGGTCCATCTCCCCTTCTTATAACTGGGCTTCAACTGCGCTTTCGTTCCTGGTAAATCGATCTTCTTAAAGAGTGCAGTATTCAGCTGCGTAAGCTTGGCGAGGTCGTCTCCACTTGCTCCTAGTTCTTTTGCCTCGTCGACCGCGACGGATATAAGACGAAGCTGGGAAGCTTCACGGAGAATAATCTCTTCTTTCTCTCCATTTAGAAGGCGCACAAATGGCTGTGTCCACGCCTCGCTGACGGGGAAGTTGAACTTAAGCTTTTGCTTCGGGGTACGGTCGGCATGGCGGAAAACTAACGAAACGGTTTCAATAATAGCGCAAAGTTCTGAAGTGAATAATGCGTACCCGTCACGTTCGCTTTTAGCATCCACGAAGAAGACTCCGGCTTTGGGGACGGGTTGACATAGAGTCGCCCTGGTCTCGCGCTAACTTTGGAGCAGACCTCTGCGAGGATATCGGATGCCTTGTCTGCAAGCGACAATACAGCGTGTCAGTATAAACAAAACAAAAAACGAAGGCAGAATTTTAGTCTCACCATAGTAGCTGTCATTTCCTTTGACAAAACTCCAGCCGTTCACGTCAATGACCATGCTCCGCGCACCATTGTCGCATCGCAATACATCGAAGCCGCAAACTCGTTGTCCGAAGCCTTCGCATATCTTACTTGCCCAGGTCTTCTCCTGCTCGCTAAGGCGTGTGATGAATCTTTAAAGGGGAACAAATGAGATTAATTGCACATGTGACCTTTATCTGCCGCGGCTGTCTCTTACCTTATCTCCTTTCCGTCCGTGTTGCGCCGCACTACACCGTCTACGACGGGTGATTTCCGTGTTTCGGCGTGCATGTAGGTGGAGCCTACGGTGTATACCTTGATATCTTCCGCTAAAAGAAAAGGGAGCAAAGTGTCAGGCTTTGAAATACGAACGACAGAGCCACGAACAGTTGTCAACATCGATAAACTCTTCATAAATATAAGACCCGTCCATGCGAGGGAGCACTAGCGCCGGGTCGGGTTCACTCGACTTGTTCCCCACCTATAGAGATCCCAAGGATAGTCAGTCTCGGAAGTCAGGATAGGAATCCTGGTTAGGCTTACCTTTCTGAAGAGCCTCCTCCCTGTTCCTCCACGATAGTAGATATACACATTGTGGTCCTCGCCGCTGACAGGCTTCTCGACAAAAGGTTTCTCCATGACCTCGCCGTTGACAATGATAGCCTCGTTATCCTCCCTCATTCTAACTTCAGCGTCAGGCCAGTGTACTGGCAGCTTGATGCCCGTATTCGCCTCGAGGAGACTTCGGAGCTCGGGGCCAATATTTGGGCCCCCATCACGCGAGGCGACCAGCCGCCTCGGAGTGGGCACACCAAAATGATCAAGGACCGCAAAGACACAGCGACGATCCCAAAGTAGCTCCTGCAGCGCCAAGTCATTGATGCAGACGGGCGAACGTAGCTTGACATACGAGACGGCCTTTGCAAGTGGGAAATCGGTGCTGAAAAAGGATATAAGAATATCGCACAGAGGCCAGTTCTCGACGTCTATCAAGGAAGAGATAAATAGCTAGCTCACAATCGAGCCAGAGGGATGAGAAACGTGTACCTTCGTCGAGGATGACTTTGTCTCCAAAAATCTTGACCTCAATATTTCCTCTCCCTCTCTGGACAAGCCGAGTCAATATTTCTCTCATAGGCTTCGATCTCGCCTTGACATCCATGGCGCACACGCCCACGACGACACTGACGGCCTGCGGTGCCATGGATTGCGGCTCAGAGGCGGTCGAAAACGAGATTGTCGACGGAGTGGGCGAAGGAGAAGCGAACCGAGAAGACTTGGTTTCCTGCTGAAGGCGCGCCTGGGACTGGGACTGCCAGCGCGAGGAGCGTGAAGTGGGGGAAGACATGGCGTTGAAGCTTGGGGGTATAAAGCGGGGCTAATTTATCACTTGAGCGCGTCGAAGGGAGTCGAGTGTACAGGCGAGAGATGACGCAAGCAAGAAAAATGAAGGCCCAGCGTTCTTGGGAGCGTTGCAATCGAGGAGTTGAGAGGTGAAGGCAGCACACGAAGCGTGTTCGTCGCCGTCGGCGATCCAGACGCAGGACTGAGCCAAGGCCGCCGGCACACCACCCTCGCGTTCTTTTCATCGAGATCGGCACCTGGGCTTCCACGTGCACGGCATCGCGAGCAATATTCACCAAGGTGCAAAGGTTTGCAGGTGCAGTCGTCGCGACGTAGAAACTTGTGTAGAAACGACAAAAGATACACCACATGTTGAAGCGGATATGATCAATACATGGTAAATACAACCGATTGAGGAAAGGCGTGCAAATTTGGGAATAAGTAAGCATTGATGAAAATGCCAAATGGAAATGAGATCAAGAGCAGTCTGTCGTCTATTTTCCTTGGTCTTAAGCGTCAGCGTCCTCAGTCTAGTGCCCGTAATCGTATCTACGATGGAGACAATTAGCGACGGGCGTCGCCTTGTTTAGTGCGTAGACTCACTTGCGGTAGAATGTCTCAGAATCGGTGGGGACATCCTATGCGCGAGAGTGTGAGCGAAGAGAATAACAGTTTCCGAGAAAAAAGCAACGTGCATTCGCTCTTCGCCCCCTGGTCACCGGCAGGATCCCCGCGACTTCGTCTTTCTTTCTCTGCTCTCGATCTTCTTTCAACCAGTGCAAGGCGAGGGAGTGAAGCTGTGACCCCGCAGTCGATTCAGCCCCGGCTGGTAGCTCCGCAAGTGGCCACGCAGTGGGAGGGGATACAAAGGCGCCAGAACGCATGTGAGTGACGTGAGTTGGGAAGGCGCTCAACCCATCAAAGATATGTGTCGCATCTAGGGGATATTATGAAGCGCTTTCCCAAGTGATATGGAAAAGGAGGCTCACACAGAACAGTAGCGCCCCGACTCACGCTCTCTTCCTTCAAAAAATCGAGCAGGTCGCTGCGGACGAGCACATCGAGGTCCACAGTAACCTATTGTAATCGGTGAGATGGAACAAGGCCGGAGTAAATCAAGTTCGCGTAATAAACCTCATCAAGCAAGAGAAGGTCCCAGGGAATCATGAGACCCATGCAGAGCTGAACGCGCCGGCGCTCCCCATCGGATATGGCATGCATGTGCCTTGTTTGAGAAAGTGGTTAACTTCAAGGCTGATAGGTGGATCGCGATGGGATTTAAACATGCCAGTCGAGGTCTACGTCAAGGATATCCAAGAGCTTGTCCCGCCGCTCTTTGTGTCTCCACCCCCCAACACTGTCAAGAAAGTTGGAAACAACAATGTCGGATCGCACGACCGGGTTCATAGCCCTGCATGACGCAATTGAGCATTTAGAGATGGACATCCCGCCAAATCGAATCGTACCATTCTGTGCCCAAGAACGTGACGAGCTTTACGGGGAGACGTTAGCACGTAAGCGTAGCGTTCATGCTACATAATGACTGACTGGTGGCGAATCCCGAAATACATCACGCCCAAAAACGCGGACATCCGAGCCAGAGACAAGGCGCTTTCCAGCAAGAATTTGCAAAAGCGTAGATTTGCCGGCTGCCATGGCGTCGTTGATATACAGATCAGTGTTATAATGGTAAAACAACGCGAGCGGGTGGACCAACCTCCGTTGGCACCGATGAGGATGGTACGCGAACCTCGGGGGAGGTGAAGGTACAGATCCACGAGAGATGGCACACTCGTGGTCACGTGTGAGTAGGTCAATGAGCTGACTGCGATGGCCAGCTCATTCGCGTCGACCAGCAGCGACCCGGAGGTCGCGGAAGCCATCGCTCAAGATGGATCGATAGATATCGTCCTCGTCGTTGGGAACAGGTCTGTGGACCAGAGTCGACTCCCAGCCGGGCCTGAGCCGGGCCGAGCACCCCTGTGGCCAGCGCTTAGTCACTGCCACCTCTCTGCCGCGTCGCCTACGGCCGTCGCGTCCGTGAGTTTTCTCGTCCCTCCACCGTCACGTCTTTCCCCGCACTCGAGTACTGCTTGTGCTTTTTTCGCTGCACTTTATTCTCGCAAAACAATGGATTTCTCGCAATTCAACTCGGCAGAGCGCGCCACCTTGAACACCATCATTGAGAAGAAGCAGGCAAGCTCGACCACAGACTTGGCATACGCCCAACGCTGACCCCAGCTGCATTCAGATGCAAGACTTTATGAAACTCTACTCCGGCTTAGTAGAACGGTGTTTCAACTCTTGTGTAAATGACTTTACGAGTAAATCGCTAGGATCCAAAGAGGTTTGTTGCTCCCCTTGCTCGCTTGAGCAGTCACTTAACCCTTTTCGCAGGATATATGTGTACAAAACTGCACTGATAAATTCTTGAAGCACTCGGAACGCGTTGGGGCACGGTTTGCGGAGCACAACGCCGGTAAGCATCTGCTCTTTAGTCACTCTCATCCTTTGGGCTAAACGCATCTACACCATGTCGCTTCAGAGCAAATGAACCAACAAGCAAAACCATAGAACATTACATTTCATACTTTCATTCTTCATCCAGACCACCATCATATAGCTAATCTGCAATGCACCTTCCGCTGCTCACATATGTCCCGCTTCCAACCCCGCCAAAATATATGTTCCAAGAGCCAAGTTTGCTGGTACCTGGCACAGCAAGCTGCTACTTCCAGTACTACATAATCGCTTGATTGACTCGACCGGCTCACTGTCAAGGATTCTGTGCGCAAGACGCTGTTTCCAGTATCTCTGATACTCGCCGCCTCAGTTTCATCTCCAACACCTATGTCGTCCGATGTTAAAAAGATAAATTCCGCCAAAAAAATTGAACCTCCTTCGGGCAGATGCCACCCTGCGCACAATCGTGTTGATGTTATTGGCCGTCTGGTGCTCAATGTCGGGAAGCATAGCGCCGTTTCGGAGGTCTGAATGCCAAGGAAAGAAGGGCTCGTCGTCGTCGAACCCGTCCACGTTTCAGGCTCAGATTTCAATATATAGCTCTCACTCTCATCGTTTGGCGCTCCTCCAAACTAAGCACTTGCGGATAGACACGACCCAGGAGCGTCCAATATCCTGGGACCTGTCGGCAGTCCGTGAAAGATGCGCGCGTCAGAGAACGGGTCATAAAACACGCTCACCGACAGGTGTTTAAACGCGGACGCCTTGAGCGATCGGCCTAAATATCGATGGTACATAGCTCGCGCGGAAGCACAAGCTGTGATTAAATATACCTTGAGGAAAGATGTAGGAATCATTAGTCGTAGTATAGCATGCTCATGGTACCATAGAGAAAAGAAACTCACGTGGGGGGTCAC